>GL876966.1:1861217-1888113 GCA_000193285.1 Magnaporthiopsis poae ATCC 64411
GGGCCGAGCGGCAAGAGCACCGCCATGTCCAAGGCCATGTACGATGCCGTGGGCGAGCACTTCCGCCTCCTCTGGGGCCCGCAGGCCGGCTGGGCCCAGAGCGTCCTGTTCACTGCCAACCTGCGCGCGTTTTCCGATCGCCTGGCGCCCGAGAGGGGCAAGGGCAGGGGCAAGAGCAAGAGCAAAGGTGTCGTCGATGCTGCCGTAGGGGCTGAAATCAAGACGGAAATCAAGAACGAGCTTTTGGTTTCCGCCGAACCGGTGTCCCAAAAGCCGAAGAAGCGCAAGGCTGCGGCAGGTCAAGAAGTATCTAGGATCAAGGCCGAGGTTGCAACCGAAACGACAACAATATCGATGCGTAGGAGCAAGCGGATACGGACTGCGGCTTGAGGGAGAAGGAAGAACCGAAAATGAAAAGATAAATAACAACAAAAAAAAAGTAAAGGTGGGACAAAGTGTCTGGATAACATCAGGGATACGGATACGGCGGGGCTTTGAAGGTTACGGATGGTATATATACATGTGGGATCTATTCGGCGTTTGGTGGCGGTGAATATTCTGTCTCGTCTCAATCTGATAATGGTCCTAATCTATCTCCTGCGGTTTAATAGTCGCATGCGTTTCCCTATCATATACTAGCCAAAACTTGGTCTATACTCGTATTCATAATCTCGAAATAAGGTGCAATCTAAAATAAAAGGCATTGGGTCGAGTGGTTCGATCTTACGGCCGAACCGACCCATAAGAGCCATTAACATCACGCAAGATGCCCATGCTGCTCAAGGACCAATCCTGGATTCGGTGTATATTTCTGCCTCTTCAGTTGCGTAGGGGAAGCTGTTGCGTAGGGGAAGCTGTTGAGAGCGAGGAAGGATTGGTGAACCCAAAAGAGAGGGGAGAAAACAAAGGGGAAGAGAATCATGTCATACTCCCTCATGTCCATAGGGTAGTCAACTACAGTCAGAAAGGAACCGAAATGAAAAGAAAGCGAGTGGCAATAGCACACGGACCCACGGCCATCTAGTCCTCAGTAGCTTACACCTCCGGGTTGTCTGTAGTAGTCGCTCGGGGGGGCGCTGGCTCCGGCCGTCGGGCCACCGGCCGAAGGGGGAACATATGCCTTGTACTGCTGTGGCTGCGACTGCGGCTCCCCTGCCGCGGGCGGTGCGGACGGAGCCATACGGCTAGGCAACGTGAACCTTGCATCCCCGCTCAGCGGCCCGCCCGAGCCGCCGTGCACGGGCGAGTAGACGCGCTGCTGGCCGCCCGCGCCGGGAATGGGTGGGGGCGGCGCCGCCGATGTGGGCTGTGGGGGCGGGGGAGCGCCTGCGCCCACGTCCGAATCCTCGTAGCCCTGTCCGGCATAGGGGTTCTGTTGCGGGTTCGGGTTGTGCGGCGGACTTTGTGGTTTCTGTGACGGCTGAGCCGAGTACGCCGCCGCGTACTGGTACGGTTGTTGCTGGGGCTGGCCGCCACCGCCAACGCTAAGCGGTGCCGGCACCGTCGAGGGGCTTGCCACGCGGCCATACGTCTCTGCCTGGTATGCGGGGCCGTTCGGTGGAATGGCGTTTTGGTTGGGGTTGTGGGACGCAACAGGTGAGTCGTAAACCGACGTCGACAGCTCCTGCGGATTGCCGTATGAGCCCTGCTGGGTGGGCGGCTGCGAATAGCTCGTATAGGTGCCGTGAGGGGCCGGAGACGAGGCTTGCTGCGTCTGGATGGGGGCCGGTTGATTCCCCGCCGAGGGAAGGCGCTGACCCTGATCTCGTGGCGGGAACTGCTGAGCGGGCGGTGGCCCGGCTTGCGCCGCCGGTACCTCTGCGCCTGCCATATAGAATGGCGCGGCGCCTGGACCGGGAGTGCCGACGGGGCGCTGTAGGTTGGGCGAGGGCGACGAGGGAGGGTAGTGTCCTTGTTCTAAACGCCTTAGGTGTGAGTGGCTGGTGAGTCCGACTTGGATGTCCTCTTCACTACCCTGCGCCTCTACCTTCCGCGGGGGAAGACGGGATCTTCCTTACCTTGATGCGGCGCGGCCGCGTAGAAGCGCGGGGGCTCTTGCTGCGGCGCCCCCTGCGGCGGCTGGTATCCAGCCGGGCCACCGGCACCGTAGCCCTGAGGAGGGCGTGGGGCGTACTGGTGGTAGCTGGGCTGGGGTGGGTGAGACATGGACGACTCCAAAAGGGCCTCGTAATCTCGCCTAGCCTTGATAAACTTCTCGTTGAGCTGCGTGAAGTCATCTACATTTGCAGCGTGTCCGGTTAGCATCTAGACCAGGGCTTGATCTGCCAAAGGCCATCGCGAGGTCGCTGCCGGGGACAAACCTTTCTTTTGCGAGTACTTCTCTATCAGCTTGATAAGTTTTGGACGGATCGCGGAGGTCTGCTGGTATAGTTTCTGCTCGCCCAAAACCAATCAGTCAGCACAGTTTTGTTGAGAAGCAGTCGGCCACTCCCCGGCAGGAGCCAACAACTGGGGAGGGAGGGCGGCACAAAACACGCACGGCAATTTCTTCGCTGTCTTCATCCTTGGAAGCAGTGCTGAGGAGTGTCAAAAGCTTCTCAACGGTCTTGATCTCGGAAAAGACCTCTGCCTCCATCTGCGCCTCCCGTTGCAACTCGTCTGGCGTCGGGTCGGCTAGCTTCTCGACGTAGTTAAGGGGAAAGATGCCCGTCTTGCCCTTGAGGGAGCCACGCCACCAGTCCTTGTACACCGACTCGAGCACCGCGATCACATCGCCCTTCTTGAACTCAAGCTCGCCGTCTTCCGAAGGCACAAAGTCAAACAGAGCGCGCACCCTGGACACTGTCGCAGCTGTTGTGCCAGTTTGGGACGATTGCAGCGGCGTCGAAGCGGCAGCCTGTCCTGCGGCGGCACCAGCTGACGACGTAGCGGCTCCTGAGGCCGCCTGCGCGCCTGATGCGGCGGACGAAGCAGTAGGTCCGCTGCCAGAAGGTCCGGCAGCCACCTGCTTCTTCCGCTCCTCCTCCTGAAGCGAGAGTTTGAGCGCCATCTGCAGCTCCTCTTCCTCCTTCTGCCGGTCCACATCTGTGAGCGAATTCTTCTGTGGGGCTGAGGGTGGCTGAAGCTGCGGGTTGGTCTGCTTGAGGCGATAGTATGCGTCGTACATGATGCCCAGGTCCGCGTCATCCTTGAACATGTCGGACCAGTCCTTGGTGCGCTCTAGGATCTTCGCCTTGACCTGGTTGTGAGTGTTGCGGTCGTTGGCGAGTTTGAGAAGGGCGTCTGTGAAGGCGCGGGATGCCAGCTCGCGGTGCATCGGCTTCCCGCAGTTTTGGCTGACGGCGTTGGCGACCTGCGCGAAGGCGTCAGTGTCGAGTACCTGATATGCAGCAACGGCACAAACTTACCTCTAGAGTGTAGAGCTGCACGTTCGCATTGCGATGGGCCAGTCTTTTTATGAGGGCCTGGACGGCCTCCTTGGATCCCTCGGGCTCGCTGGCCACCTTGTCGCAAACCTCCATGATGGCCCCCCAGTCCTCGGAGGTGAGGTTCTCGTCTGTCGCCTTGGCTATGGTGGTGGCAGCGTACAGCGGTTAGCAAGAATTTGTTTCTTGGACGAGATTGCCGGACAGCGCCGCAGGGCGCTGGTTCAGGAACGGATGAAGGATTCCGCCTACCGATGACGGCATCGAACGGCGATGCCCCCTGAGCCCGGAACATGGTGGGCGTTTCGTCGGCTGCAAGCACTGCTGAAGGCGTTGCACGCGGGCCTAGTAGCCTTCGCCGGTGTAGGGAGAGCCGGGCTTGTTGGAGATTTTGATGGGAACAGAGTCGGACGTAGGTTGGTTAGGGAGGTAGCTGCCTAGAAGCTTCCGTAGTGGGTCGAGACGTCGCGTCGGTTGGGTGCTGGGTACCTCGGCAGCCGCCTGTGGTTTAGCTGTCGATGGAAAGCAGTGAAGGAGGCAGGCGGGAAGCAGAAGAAGAGGCGGCCGACAGGTGTCTCGTGAAAACGACACGCGGGCGGTGCTGTTTCTCGTGGAACGTACTTGGGCGGAGGTTGCGCAGCGACTTGGATGGATCAAGGCTAGCAGAGGTACCTGGGTCAAATGATAAATGATGGATGTGACGGGAGGCGCAACCTCTGAGCAGCGCCCGCTCGAGCGTCATCAGCTCCCCGCTGGCCTTGTAATTAGGGAATTGCGTGGACTAGGCGCCACCTTGCCCCACTGACTCCAAAAATGGACTCCACCGCCACAACTCTTTTATGGATGTACTTGCCCAGCCAGCGAGACTGTGACGACCGAAAGGCTGCGTTCCTCTCTGTTACATCCTCGTCATCAACATGCACGTGCACATCGTAAGGATGCTATCTCTCGATTCTGAGGCCGGCACTAATGCTTGGCATCCAGAATAGGTATTCCTGTCGTACTCGCCATCTGCCAATAAGAAAGCTGGCGTTTGAGAAGAAGACACCCTCAATGTCCACGAACAGCATCTTGCGTTGAAATATGAGTACATATACATAAGTAGAAGTTAGCTTAGGGCGGTAGGTTCTGTAGCCCGACACACCTTCGTCAAAGTTTCATGTGCGCAGCATGCCGGCTGGCATTTGACCTCCTGTGAGCCATGCCCATATCCACCCTCGATATGGGCCATATGCCTGCCCATATCAATCTACGCCCGGCCCATTGGCAAGCCGTCCCGATGTCCCGGCGCCCACCGAACAGTCAAGCCCTCGTCTTGACTAGCCCCGAAACGCCAAAACTTACAAGAGAACAACAAATCATCAGGAGAGTAGAGAGGGAACGAAAGGAAAGCCACCACACTCCACGAAAGCGTTCGGCCGTGAATCACAATCAGCTCGAGAACACCGTGCCTCACCAACGCCGGTTGGAGCCACGGTGGGCGTTATAACCTCCCCTCTCACTCGTCCCCAAGGGGGCGCCACCCCGGGGCTCCTCGAGGCTCGCCCGCCCCTGCGGCCGCTCAAGCTCCGACATGTCAAACACGAGCGGCTCATCATCTGCCTCGTTGTCCCCAGTGCCACGCGTGCTCCCTACGCCGTACCTGCCGCCAGACCCGGATCCAGTGAAGCTCCCGCGCGAGGACTGCGGGGGAGTTGGTCGCCGCTGCCCTCGACCGATGCTTCCCGTATACCGTAATCGGTACGAAGAAGCTGTGGTGCCCGACAGGAGCCCTGCCGAGAGATTTTTATCCTCTGGTTCCGTCGATGACGCTGACCTGGGCGCCACCGCTGACGAACGAATCTCCACGGCGGGCTGCAGTAGCGATGGTCCTTCGGCCGACCCGGAACCAGTCCTGTCAATCAATCCCAGCCCACTCAATCTCGAGACGGGCTCACGACTATCTGCGCCTAGGCTAATGCTCCGGTTTCCCGCAAATGGGAGATCCGGCGTCTCATCATCTTCGAGAAGCGCCCGATTCTGATGTGCCACAGAACTGGAGCGACGGTGTGCCTGCTGAAGGCGCGGGGACACGGGTATGTCGATGGCCGTAGCGCCCTCCTGGCGGCCCGACCCGGCGCTTGTTGTGGCACTGCGCGTGGCCGATGCACTGACCCCAACCACGGCTCTGTGCGTAGCTTGCGCCTGGGCTTGAGCCTGAACCTGGGCTTGATGGTCGATGATCGCATTTTCGCTCAACCGGGACGGTATCGCTGGAGTGTGGGGTGTGTGCGGTGAAAGCGGTTTGCTTGGAGACAAGGACGCCGACAGCGATGCTGGGTTCAACATGCCCGGCCCGCTTGGCTGCCGGCTATAAGAACCCGAAGATCGCTGTAGCTGCATAGATGAAGACATGGACTCTGTCAGCGAGTTGTTGGACTCTCGCATGAGCTGAAATTTCGAGAGCTGTGCCACGGTCCTCTTGGCGGATGCCTCCCTAGTCTTGGCCGTCGGCTCCAGGCTCTGAAGTGTCCTCTTGCTGTCGAGAACTTTCAAGAACTCGGAGATGTTCTCGTCATCGGCTTGTATCGATCCCGAGCTCGCTCCCGCGGCCTCAGCCAGCAGACCAGAGCCGGGCTGGACAGATGACGACAGGCTCTGTTTGCCGCTGCTACCTTGGTCATCGTCGCCGGCCCTGCTGGTACCCCCAAACGACGACTTGCCTCGCCTGTGAGTAAAGCTGCTGCTGTAACGACTCCCTGGCCTTGGCGACGCACTACCCGCCGCGTCTGAGCCTGGGGGCCCGCCTCGCAACGAGGCCGCCATGCCGGCTGTCAACGAGTTACGGTTTCTAGCCGCATGAAACGCCCCGAGCGCCGACTGCCTCGCCAGAGAGCTGGGCGAAGCTGGGACGTCGGTGTCCTGAACCTTTGGCGATCCGGAAAGCGAGCCAGCCTTGAAGGGCTGGAACGATACAGAGGGGCGCCGGGAATGGCCGTCATTGCCCCTCAGAGATGGCCGAGCAGAGCCGGCGTACCCGGAGATGGGCAGGGAGTGCGGCGGTTCTGGTTCGACGCTTGCGTTTGCCGATCCCACAGGAGAACTGGTGTCGGATCCAGCAGGCCGCACTGCCCTGAGGGCGGACAAGGGGCTGGTACCGAGAGCCCCGGCGCCGTGGAACGTCGAAAGGCTTCCGTACGTTTGTTGTTCTGGCGGCTGCTTCTCATCTCGATGGCGCGTCGACAACGAGGCCATATTGGCTGTATAGGATGAGTCCCGGCGACCCGCCTGCCGCTGTGGCAGAGACGGCTTGAACATCTGGTCGTCGACACCTATGAATCGAGAGCTCAAGAGAGCCTCAGAGTCGTCGATGCGAAAGCCGAAGTCATTGCGATATGTTACGGACGCGTAGAACCTCCCTACTGGGACTTCAAGGTCTCCGAAGATATAGTCGGTAACGGCGTCCCGTCCATCGTAGAGCGGCTGGCGAAGAAGGTCGAAACCAGATGGATCGGGGTCGCCAAAGACAAAGCGGCAGCGCACTTGCAGGGCCGGGTTGGCCGGCGGTCTCGCTAGCGACTGCCGCGCGAGCCTCCAGGCGGGCAGGATCTTGGTGCTGACGAACAGGGATCTGAAAAAGACTATGCTTTTCTTGTAGATCGCCGGCAGCGTGGGGCCGAAATCCTCCGTGTCATCACTGGGCAGGCACTTGAGCTCGATCCTCCACCTCTCGAGGACAACCTCAGTATTGCGTTTGCGGGAGCTGGATGGAGAGCTGCCCTCGCTGGATGAGTCGGAATTGAGGGCTTCCAGGACATCCCACATGTTTCCGCTGTCGTCCGCCACCACCAGACTTTGACCGGGCGAGAGGCCGGATGCGTCCAGATATGTTTCCATTATCATGGGAGGTGGCCTGTTCTCGAAGCCTCCGCAAGTCTTCCAGACCCGCAGTTCTTCCCTGAAATCATCTATTTCGTCCGTCTCGATTTGAAACTGGTAACACTACCGTCAGCCTCGATCACAGGGGAGCCAAAAAGGGGTCTCAAAACACACCCATTTGTTGGTCTTCCTTCCGTCGCCTTTCCTCGAGGCTGCAGTTGGTGTTGTCGGTGTCCTGGACTGCAGGATAAGCACCGCGGCTTTTACGTGGAAGTTCTGGAGAGGTAACAAGGGTCCCGTCAGTTCTCTCGAAATGATACCGGCTGAGGCAGAAGAAGAGACAGAGGCCATTGTCGCGCATACGCGTAACGTACTTGTATTATCTGATCGAGCTTCTTGATTGATTCACGGGTGGGCCCCAGGGCCGGCGAACCGTCCGGTGTCCCAGAGCCCCCCTGGCCGCCGTCCTGGCCTGCGGCGCTCGAGGATGCCCTCGAACGGGTCCCCGCTCCAAGACCGTCCCTCGGGTTATTGGTTCTGGTCGGATTTGTCTGCAAGTTGGATGCAGGTGAGGAGACCCTCGGCGGATATCGCGACTGCTGGTGCATTTTCGGCACAGCAAGCGTGTGACGCAGGCAGGCGCAGGTGTGGGGGTTGGGAGTCGCTACGCTCAGGGATGGGATAAAAGGTGGAGGTCACAATGACGGCTACAGTTCCCGGTGAAGGTGTCGACGTCCACGGCCGTGAAGGACGGGGCAAATCAGAGAAGGGCCGTCGAGTGCCGCTGGGCGGAACGCGGCGGCTCCAAGCCCCGGCGGTGGGCGGCGGAGTTGTGGTCGAGGTGCGGTAAACAACGTGCTTGTTTATGCGGAATGCGTTTCCTCTCCAGAGAGCAGCGGCGTCTCCATGTTTGATACGGCCTGGCACTGAGTCTCGCGCAACTAAGTAGGCCTCGGGGGAGTGCTCAAGAGCCCCCACGCGGATTTGGATACGCAGGCTATCGGTCGAACTCTGATTTGTATACGTAGGTAGGCAGAAACGAGGTTGCCAAGCACAGAGGTAGATGTTGGCTGGCGGTATCCAAAAGTAGGGGGTTGAATCGGGTTTTTGTTCTGTCGCGGACGGTCAGCGGCCCAGGACGTTGGGGCGGCGGCCGCGCATGTGGTGGAGAGAGGCGGATGGCGGATGGATGCGGGCGGAGGATCGAAGGCAGGGTTACGGCAGGTACATGGCTCTGGGCCCTTCAATCAGTGGTCGCCCTGGGTCGCAACTTGTGTAGCCACGCTATTGGCTTTGCTGGGCTGCCCGAGGCCTGCAGGTGGTTTCGGCTGTCTGGATTCGCTGCCTCTCGGAAGCCAAATTGTTTGCCTGGCCCCGACTGGCCCTCGATCGAGGCTTGCCTGCGTGAAGAGCGTTGGCCTCCGTGGCTGGCTTCCTTGCAGTGCACCGTAGACCTACCAAGCACAGGTCGAGGCATGTAGCCCGACTCCCCGAGCGAAGCAAGCAGGCAAGCGGGTGTCGGCGCGTGGTTGGCTCGGTAAAACGGGCCCTGCCTGCCCGAGGGAGGTGTGCGGGAGAGCGTACAGGCAGACGAACGGGGTCGAAAGGAAGAGGTGTTGGAGGCCCATCAAGCGCCTGACCAGAGCCTGCCTGGTTGGTGCTTTGACCGTGCTGGCAGCCTGGGTCTGGGGAGCCACGCCATGTCGAGTTGCAGCAAACTGACGGCACTTTGGGGTACCTGGAGCCACCGAGTCATAGCGACCCAGAACAGCTGCTAGCTATCGAGCGGCTCGGCTGCCGAGCCGGGTTAAGCGTCGGGACTTTGATAACAAAGCGGGTCCATATGGGGCTATGGAGCGGTATGATTGGCGGCTGTGGAGAGGCTGACCTCCACTCCACCACCCCCACGCCAGCTGCCAGCGTCCCGTGCCCAGTTTCGCCGACAGCGGAAGCTTCGTTCAAAGGAGAGGTTTGAACTGAAAGCATCGATGAGGTGTCGATCTGGCCTAGGTGCGCCAGGCGCGTGTGACGCCTAACCTTGCTTAGGCTTCGTTGACGATATGACTTGGTCTGACCTACATACCACTCATACCTGGTTCCTAACTATCCCCACAGATCTTCGCATTCGTTTGTTCCCGTGTTCCCTCCCTATATAATGTGACGTGCATGCCTCTGAGCAGCCGTAACTCTCAGGCGTGGAGCCCTACAAGCCGTGGATCAATGGCGTCAGCAAATCACGAAATTGTCGACTAAAAACGCTTAACATGATAGCCCCATGCCGCATGCTGGTATCCAACCCTGGCAAAGAGTCACCGCTAGGGGTTGAATGGAGTCATCTTGCTCTAAAATGCGTCCGCGCACTACCATGGCGCAAGAGCCAATCTGTCTTTCCTTGTCGCGAGTCTGTACTTATGCCAAGGCCCTGTGCTTCGAGTCGGACTATCAATGGCCTCTCAAAATGGCGAAGACCAAGGACGAGAAGGCAACAGCCTGAGAAGAGGGGGAATATCTAGCCGCCCGATCTATTGAGTTCAGTATCGTCGTTCGTGACTGTGTAGACCAACCCTAGGTGACTCTTCACTCTATAACCAACGACGCCTTCATTCTCACCAACACACACCTTGGCCATCCGAAACCATCATTCGCAGGTCCTGAACGCAAGCATACATGCAGCCATCATAATGAGTAGACGATGACACAGCATGAAAACAAAACAAAAGAGATGCGTGACTGAATAAGCATCGGCGTCGATGCGACGCTACCACCGGCGGCTGAACGCCGAGTCGACTTGTGGCCGAGCCGCCTGCCTGCTGGCCTTCTTGCGACCGAATTCGTCGTACGATGCCGTCGAAGTATCGCCGGCATCTTGGACGACGAAGTTGTCGCCGGCGGGACCGAAGCTGGTGCGGTCGTGGTTGAAGAGCGCAAGCATTTCTTGGAGTCCGAGTCCGAGAGCGTCCTTTTTCTTCATACCTCCCTCGATCGCCTGCTCTGCGAGAAGCCTCTTCTTGTTCTGAAGCTCCAGGATCCTCTCCTCGACCGACTTTTCGACCGTGAGCTTGTAAACAATCACGTCGACTGTCTGTGTCAAGCGGTGGACGCGATCGATGGCCTGCTCTTCGATAAACTGTATAAGGCATGGCGTTAGTTTTTTTTTTTTTTTTCTTCTTCTTCTCCTCGCCAAGGTGCGAGTGATGTATAGCGTCATTAGTTTCCGATCCTGTCTCTGGGCTTACCGGGTTCCAAAACGGCTCCAATATGACCACCCGCGTGGCGGCCGTGAGATTGAGCCCAAGAGATCCGCACTTTAGACTGCAGAGTAGCAAGCGCGTCTTTTTGTCGTTGCGGAGGGCATGCAGGCTTTCCTCTCGCAGCTCGTTCTTCATCGACCCGTCATAGCGTGCATATTTGAACCCATCCTTATCTAGGAAAGGCTCGATAAGATCTAACATGGAGGTGAACTGCGAGAAGACGATGAACTTGTGTTCCTGAGCCTCCTTGTGAAGGATCTCGAGAAGGTTTCGGATTTTGGCTGACGGCACCACACGCCCGGACGAATCTCTGTTGTCCCACTGTTCGTCGTCCGACTCTTCGTCCGATCCAGAAACCGCCGAGTCCGCTTCCGAGTCGGACTCGGACTCTGATCCGGAGTCGGAGCTGACATCGGACTCATCCAGCGTACTGGCCTCTTTCTTCGAGGCCTTGGCGTGGATCTCTGAGACGGAAGCCAAGGAATCATCGTCAGAGTCTGCCACCCTGGTTACTTTGCTCTTGTCATCCTCGTCGTCAACGATGAAGCTGCTGAGACGACTCCCGTCGTCTTGTTCGTCTTCAGAGTGATGGGCCGAGTCTTCGGACTCGAGCCATTCTCCGCCACCCTCAGCGTTTTCGTCTTCTTCGCCGCCGGCTTTGCCAAGGCGTAGGGCACCGCGTTGGTCCTCCCCAACAATCCAGCTGGCATCATCCTCCTCGTCATCGCTGTCTATCACAGCCATCCGATTCCTCGGCTTCCGCTTCTTTGCATCCATCTTGGCGATTTCCTTGGGCACCTTTTTGAAGGCTTTCTTCTTCCTCCTATCCTTCTTTGGCCTCCTTCTCTCGGGGCCCTCTGCGTTGAATTCAGCGCGATCCTCCTCGCAAGCTTCGCAGACCGATCGCCCCTTGCTCGCCTCCTCTTTTGTCAGGTCACTCATGCAGACATCGCACTGCTTGGACTCGATGCCCATGCCACCAAGGGCATCCGCCAGGGCATCAATGTCCGCTTCGGCTTTCTTTGGCTGTACAGTGTCCATGGAAAGGGCATCTTTGTCCTTCTCCGGCTTGACGCCGACTAGTTTCGGGTGGTTGCAGGCCTGGCGCAGACGCAGCAAAAGCACCAGGGCGTTGGCGTAGTTGACCCTCCCTTTCATCATCCTCTGCAGACTCTCGTCGGCGCGCTCTTCAAGCCTAGCGTAGAACCTTCTCTCCGCAGGCGAGAACTTGGCCGACACGGCGACGACCTTGCGCTCGGTGACTTTGAAGGCTGGCGCCGTGGGCGCCTCACCGCCACCCTTGGCAGCCGCAGCCTCGAGCGCCTTCTTTCCTCCCGGGTTGAGTGCACCCTCCTCCTTCAAGATTTCCTTGGTGCGGCGTTTCATAAAGCAGCGGAGGATACTGTGGAGGCGACGGATAGCGAGATGGCCCTTGCCGCCTTTCATCGGCTGATCGATGTACTCGCGCCAGTGCTTGAGATCGTCATACGGAGCGATACGCAGGAAGTTGACCAAGCTCTGCAGCTCGTCCAAGTTGTTCTGCATTGGTGTTCCTGTGAGACACCAGCGAAATTCCGCACGCAGGGCGCAGCAGGCCTTGGTCGCTTTTGCATTGCGATTCTTGATGCTGTGCGCCTCGTCCAGTATAACCCGAAACCAGTGTATGCCGAAGCAGCCAGCGCCGACGGCATCGGTCGAGTGACCATGCTCAGACACCAGGATCTGATAGGTTGTGATAACCACGTCGTATTTGGCCAGTTCCGTGTATTTTTTGGTCCGGTTCGGGCCGTGATGGACGCAAACACTGAGCCGCTTGTCGCCCGAGACCTTCTCGGCGATCTCAGCCTCCCATTGCCGGATCAGCGCCAGCGGGGCCACGACTAGTGTGCCTTTGCCGATAGTGTCATAGTGCTTTTTCCAGCCCACACCGTCCTTGGCGGGTTTGGGACTGCTTATGATGAGAGAAATAGACTGCAGCGTCTTGCCGAGCCCCATGTCGTCTGCCAGGATCCCGCCCTTGGGGACCTTGCCTCGCTTGACGGGACCAAGTTCGCGCCCCTTCATCCACTCGACTCCCTCCTGTTGATGTGGCAAGAGCTTGACATTGATGCCCTCCAGTGAGCCATCATCGATTATCTCCTCCTCCTCCCCCTCCTTCTTGCCATCCTCCTCGTCGTCCTCGTCCATGCCACCCTCCAACAGAGCCTTGAGATCGTCAGTGGCTTTCTTGGGGTCCGTGTAGAAGACCTGGTCATCGAACGCGGCAGACGGCGAGTACATGGATGCACCGGCGTTGCTACTGCTGTCACGCTGGGCCGGGAGGGAGGTGTAGACGGGAAGGGGCGGCGCGTCCTTGTCGTTATATTTGAGGGCGCTGGGCCCGGAGATGAGGTGGCCCCTGTGGTGCTCGGGGCGGCGCTGGGGTTGCAAAAAGACGTTTGACTTCTTCTCCTTCTTGTAGAGAGATGAGAACGCCTTGGGCTGCTGCGAGGATGGCATTGATGGTCGTCCGAATTCCACAGTAGCCGTTCCGGGGGTCTTGGCTGCGCTGGTGGGGCTGCTGGGAATGTTGATTGTTTCTCTGTTGCCGCTGGCCGGCCGAAGAGGCGACTTGGCCTGGGACTTGGCCTCAGCGAGCATCTGTGAGCCCACAAACTCGATGTCTTCGTCCGAGAAGGACGCGCTACGTGAGCGCGCCATGGCGGGGTAGTGATAGGTGATCTGCGGGGGCGGTGGTGGCCTTTCGTAGTCGTCGGCGGGTCCGCTGGCTTCGACCGAGGGCTGCCGACATGAATCTCGAGCGTCCCTGCTTTTGGTAGTGTTTGTGGGCTGGAATCCAGAGTCTACGCCGAGTTTTCTTGAATATTGTGGAAAAGTGGCCGTTAGCGGGTGAGCAAACAAAAGGCGGTGCCACAGAACAAACAGGCGCTAGTCGTACCAGCTTCACAAGCTATTCCGACGCAAAGAAATCAGAAGAGCCCTGACGGCGCAGCTGCCTCAAGTCTGTGTGCAGGTTGATCTCCTCCTTTTGTTTCCTCCTTTCGATGTGGGCGGTACTTCGGTCTCCCCGATTCGCTTGTTGGCTGTTGGTCGTGCGTTGCTCCTACAGGCTGCAGTCGCCATCTGTAAACATTGGAGCACTGTCAAGGCAACCAAACAGGGGTCACTGTGGGGCGCGGTAGGAGTACGTGATCATGTGACTTGTGTGCTCTCTTCACAGCCTACCTAGACGCTCCACCTCAATCTCGGCAAAGGGGACGGCTCCATTGGTTTTCCGATGAGGCCGACTCTTTGCATGTTCTATCTATATCTACCTAGACAGACCGTCCGCAATCACCTCGCAGGACCATCGTTATACGGATCAAAACCGACCTTCTTCTGCGCCTCTACCCGAGCCTTCAGTTGCTGTTCGCCCGAGAACCCCGTTGTAGCCGTTTCTTCCAAGAAGAACGTGAGGATGTGATCGGGTATCGAAAGGTGGGACGCCTGCTGAAACTCCTGAAGGCTCGTCAAGCGAATAAGAACCTCCAACAGCGAGAGAGACGACGTAATAGCCCCAAACGGCGAGGCCCGAGCAATCACCGCCTCGGGGCTGGCTGCCTCGCCAAGTTCTAAGCGGGACGATGATGGGCTGGTGGTTATTTCGTGCTGCGGCCCAAGTGACACATCCCGAATCTGAGCTATAAGCCTCGAGTCCAAGGATAATCGCTTGTCTTTGCCTCCCCGGTTCACTTGAACAGCTTTTGTCTCGTCTTCGCTCGCGTCATCCTCGGTGCATGAGCTGCTGTCATCGTCTCCGCTGTCGGAAAACACTTCTAACGCCATCCACTCCGTATCGAGATGTCTGGGAAAGCTCCATCCCGCGGGAGAGTGCTCAGGAGCATGCTTGCTCTGGCTCCAACTTCGAGTTTCTCGTCGGATTTGGAAGTCTATCTCTTCCTGTAAGATCTGACTTGCTATCTTGTCATCATCAGAATCCGGGTTTGTTGTGCCCTGATCCTGAAGCATGTTCTCAACGAGCTGACTGGGTGCGGTGGCAGTTGGGTCTCTCTTCAGCAGGAGCGCCGGGCTGTTGTCACTCCCCGAGGCGGTCCCGATGTTCAGGATGCTGCCGGTGTTGGTATAGAAGATCTTGGACACTTGATGAACGGGAATGGATTCTCTGATGCCAGCCAAAGGCAGGTCATCAAAAGATCCCAGGCAGCTGCCCTCTTGGTCATGGACGCGACCATCGTCCAGGTCCTCAATGATCTCCAAGTGGTATGAAAACTCGCTTGGCGACGGCGAGCGCAAAGACCCGGAGATTGTCGGGCGATAGCCACATTCGCGATCAAACTCCCAGCCGTAAGGGATCCTGCAGAGTCTTGTCCGAGCCTTATGAAGAACCTCTTGCCAGATAGGTTTTCTCTCGCCTTCGTCAAGCCCGTATGGTTCCCGCTCAAGCGCACCGGCGTTCTGAAGGCTGCGGTTGGAATCCGATCCCGTGTCAGTGGTAGTGGACAGCTGTGCAGAGTCGGCACTGTGGCCCACAAACAGCAGGTAAAGCGAGAGTGTGAATGCCGGGCCAATCTGCACAGGCCTACCCGGATTGCTGGCGAATTGAGTGTCGCCGATGCTGATAAAAGTACTGGCTTGCATAAGCCGAGATGGAGAGACGCCTGGTGGCAGCGAGGTTGACAGGTTCTCTCCCGATGCGCTGATGGAAAACTGTAGCATGTGCGCGTCACGCTCTATCCTCGCGAGGAGGTGCTTCATTTCCTCCATGACGCCGCGAAGCTGGGCCGACTGCGAGCCCGAGGCGCGGGCCCTGGAAGCAGCGTTCCTGGACTGCCGCAATTCTTCCTCCGCCCCGGCCACATCGTCGAGCTGTTTCCCGAGAGCCACGATGCGTCGGCGTAGAGACTTTGCCAAAGGAACCGCGCTCTCCAGGAAAGCATTACCCCGGCCGGCCTTGAATTCTATCAGATCTATAGCCGGCGCGATGATCTAGAGCACAGGCAGGTAGGAGGATTTCAGACACGATCTCGAGCGAGCAAATGGGTGGTTTCGATAAACGCCTTCTCCTACCTTGATTCTCTCATCAAGCTCCTGCTGCAGCGCTCTTAGTTCTGCGCGGACCGACTTGTCATCAACGGTTTTGAGCAGCCGTGAGCACTGCTGGACGGCATACGTTGAAGTCAGAGCGATGCCTGAGCGGATGGCCATATTCATGGCCTGTGCCCCGAGTCTTGCAAGGAGGGCGTCCATGGTCCTGACACGGGACCGACTTCCATGATCTGGGCTCCTCGACGCGGTGCCCCGTCGGGCTGTCTTTGTGTTTGTAGGTAGCGGTTGTTGTTTTGCCCTTGCTGGGCAGGTGGATGTGGCACCGTGCCTGGCCTGGTGGCCTCTCCAGTGTCTGATGTTTCAAATGCAATGGTGCCCGGCCCGGCCCCAGTTTGACACAGAGGTGGGTACGTTCAGACCCAACAAGACTATGAGGTAGGAGACACCATACTTCCTCCCACGTTTGCGCTTGCTCATTACCTTCTACTACCTACCTAGGTAAGTAGCAGTAAAATAACATGGGCTGCTAGCAGACAATTTGTCATTATCGGTGGGTGACATGCGTCCACTCATGTTTGCACTCATTCTTATTTTTTAATGCAGCCTCGCTGTATCAGTGGCGGGGCAAGCCCTTCCCCACCCTTCCCCATGCGTGATATTGATTGCCTCCGGCTCCTAGGCAGGGCAGCTCTTCAATCCTTGGCCTCCAAGTGTCTATGGCTAGGTAAATAACATGTAGACCATTAACGAACCAAGTCGGTCATTGTGATAACCGTCTGGACAAAACCTCTCCATTGATGGTCAATAGTGAGTCATTCGTAGCCGTGCGAGTTCCTAGTCATTTCTGTGTCTGTGTCCCAAGCTCGAACCGGCACTTGGTCATCCATAGTGGGGGTGGGGTTGTGGTGCTTTGAAGGCTGACAAAAAAGCTAACCAACATATCCACATCTACCCGTGACCTCCAAATAGCAACTTACGACCCGTCGAGACTCCAACCCAACCGTCAGGCTTTACATAACGGGAGCCAGCCGCATTCTCTGATCTCGTCAAACGCTTGATCTGCATCGCGATTCGCTATACTCCCATTCTGCCGCCGAACACCTGCATTTTCCCGCCACAATGTCTGACCTTAACTCGTGGGAGGATGACCCCGCTGCGCAGCAGGATGAGAATCTCGCCCGGCAGACGCAGCAGCAGATGAACCTTGGCCGCGGCCAACCAGCTCAGGGCGGCTTCAGGGCCGGCGCTTCCACATTCACCCCCGGCGCACAGTCCTTCCAGCCAGGCCAGCCCTACGGTGGCGCCAACTACGGTGGCGGGTACCAACAGCAACCATACTATGGGGGTCAGCAATACGGCCAGCAGTACGGCCAGCAGCAGTACTATGGCAGCCAAGCCTATGGAAGCCAGCCATATGGCAGTCAGCAAGCATACGCACAAGGCCAGTATGGCGGCGGCCAAGGTTACGGCGCCGTTTATGGCCAGGGTGGCTACAATAACCAGGGTTACAGTAGGTTACAGCTCCAGGTTAAGACTGTCGCGCCCGCTCGAGCGCTAACTTAGTGGCCTTCAGATCAGGACGGTAACTTCCAGAACCAGCAAGGCCAGCAGCGTCAACAGCAGACGCAGCAGACAAACCCCACGCCAGCAATCGCCAAACGCCCTACCGACGCTGCTCCTGCGGCCGCCGCTTCCGCACCCGCGGCCGACTTGAACAAACCCGTGGCCACCAAGGAGGGTGGCCCCAAGGTTCTCAGCATTGGCGGAGAAGCACCGAAGCCCAAGGCAAAAGTCTTATCTATTGGCGCGCCGGCCGCCGCAAAGGAGGCGCCGAAGAAGGATGAGCCGAAAGAGGCGTCCAAGAAGGACGCAGGAGCTGAGTCGGGCAACAAGGCTGCAGCGGCGAAAGCCATCGAGAAGACTGGGGCGGCCGACAGCAGCGCGAGTGGAAAGACCTCACCAACCCCGTCTTCTGGCCGTTCGAGCCCGACCCGCGGGGGACCCAAAGCCGCGGCCCGTGATGTCAATGCAGTCGAGAAGGAACAAGCGGCCGACGTAGACGACGAGACTCTCAAGGAGATTTATGGCAAGGAACACATGAATATCATCTTCATTGGCCACGTTGACGCCGGCAAGTCGACCTTGGGGGGGTCGATCCTGTACGTCACGGGCATGGTGGACCAGAGGACTATGGACAAGTACAAGAGGGAGGCCAAGGAGCTCGGCCGAGAGACGTGGTACCTCTCGTGGGCTCTGGATCTTACCAACGAGGAGCGTTCCAAGGGAAAGACAGTTGAGGTCGGTCGTGGGTTCTTCGAGACGGAGAAGAGACGGTACAGTATCCTCGACGCCCCCGGACACAAGACATACGTTCCAAGCATGATCGGCGGCGCCTCCCAAGCCGACGTCGGGATCCTGGTCATCAGTGCGCGCAAGGGCGAGTACGAGACAGGATTCGAGAAGGGCGGGCAGACCAGAGAACACGCCATGCTGGCCAAGACGCAGGGCGTCAACAAGCTGGTGGTCGCCATCAACAAGATGGACGACCCCACGGTCGAATGGTCACACGACCGGTACAAGGAGTGCACCACAAAGCTGGCACAGTTCTTGAAGGGCACAGGCTACAACCTCAAGACGGACGTCTTCTTCATGCCCATTGCTGCGCAGCAGACGCTGGGCATCAAGGACAGGGTCCCAAAGGACCTGGCGCCTTGGTATGACGGTCCTTCGCTGCTGGAGTACTTGGACGGGATGCAGATGCTCGAGCGCAAGCTCCACGCTCCGTTCATGATGGCCGTCGCGGGCAAGTACCGCGACATGGGTACCATGATCGAGGGCAAGATCGAGGCGGGTGTGGTCAAGAAGGGCATGACTCTCATGATGATGCCGAACAAGCAGTCAGTCGATGTCTCGGCGCTGTATGGCGAGACGGAGGACGAGATCTCCATCGCGCAGTGCGGCGACCAAGTGCGCATGCGCCTGCGGGGTATCGAGGAGGAAGACATCCAACCAGGATTCGTCATCTGCTCGCCCAAGAGGCTGGTGCACACGGTTTCGCAGTTCGAGGCGCAGATCCGTATCCTGGATCTAAAGTCGATCCTGACGGCGGGCTACAACTGTGTGCTTCATGTGCACGCAGCAATTGAGGAGGTGACATTCGCGGCACTTCTCCACAAGCTGCAGAAGGGAACGAACCGGAAGAGCAAGGTCCCGCCCTCGCACGCGAAGAGGGGAGACAGCATCATCGCAAGGATGCAGGTCACTGGCTCGTCAGGCGCGGTTTGTGTGGAGAGATTCGAGGATTACCCCCAGATGGGCCGTTTCACTCTACGAGATCAGGTAAGACTCGGGCTAGTATCCCCTTATTCCTGGACCGGATTGGTGCATGTTGCTGATACTTCTGGTGGTATCACTAGGGCCAAACAATCGCGATTGGCAAGATCACCAAGCTCATCCAAGATGGCGCGAGTGCTTAAATTATACAATCATAGCAGGCCTGGTACTTGGTTCCTCTGGACGATAACGAGCAATAGGAACAGAAGCCGCGGAGTGCGGACGTAAGGTACCGACCTGCTTACCATGGTCCAAGAGAAAAAGCGTCAGATACTTAGGACTCCACGATGTGCATGTCTCTTGTGGGAGTCACCAGGACGGTAGTCTGTCTGCTTGGCAGAGTCGGGTCTGGCATACAGCATCAAAAGAACAATAAAATAAAATTACACAACTAAAGAAACTCCGAAGGGAAAGCCGGTTAAGGAGGAACCCGCTGGGGAAAGTCGATTAGGACCAGAGAGAGAATGTGATAGATGATGCGAAGGAATTAGACAAGCACACAGACGAGAAAAAAAAAAGCGATGTAACAAAAGGCCGCTCATTAGGTACATGGGCAGCAATAAATAACCTCCTTTTTCTTAAAAAAAAAAAAAAAAAAAAAAAAAAGGATTTCCTTTTCCTTTCCTATTTTTATTTCTTTTCCTATTTCTTCTTCTTTCTTTCCTATTCCTATTTCTTTTGTTCTTTCCTCTTTCTTTTTTTTTTCTTTTCTATTTTAACCCGGCAAAGGAGTCTTACTTGGCCGGGGTTACCTTATGGTGTATCGTTTTTTTTCTGGGCCGCCTGACAACGCAGAGAGGCCGGGTGAAAGAAGTCGACAGAGTCAAGCCGGCCCACCGGGAGCTCGGATCCTATCGTTCCTCGATGACGCGGCCTTCTCGCAGGTTTCTCGGCTAGCGAGCGGAAGCATTGAGAGCGACGACGATCTGGGCATCTGCCGCGTTCGGCACAAAACCGACCGAAAGGTTCGGCGAATGCCGGAGCGGCCAAAGTAGAAGTCGGAACCCAAAAACAAGTGAAAACATACGAAATAAAATTGGGATCAAAGATAAAAGAATAAAAGAGGGGGTGGCCGCGCTGGTTCCGTGGAGGACAGCCGGAGCGAGCCGGACAGACGGGGAGTTTAGGGAGTTCGGCTCAGTGTATCGGGTACATGTGCGTTGGCATCCATGATATGGAAGTGAGGTCACCGACGGGATGTGGGGTGGATCTGTTGCAGTTTCGAATTGTTTTTTTTTTCTTCTTGGAATCTACAGTACCACCGCGATGGCCAAGTGTGGGGCCCCGAAATCACCCCCGCGGGCATTTGCCGGGGACGTTGTTATCCCGGAATGTGAAGGCGGGAGTGGAAGCCCAACCAGGCCGGCATGTAAATATTTTTGATTTCGGCTTTTCCATTTATTTTTTGCGTTTTTCGGGAGAGCGGAAATTATTCCACGTCACATGCGTTTGTTCATACCCGATGCTAACCCCAGAGAGCAGGGTCTCCTTTTAGGGTCTCGTGATGAGGGGTGAGTTTTGTCCGATTTTACTAGTACCTGATTTCCTGTTTCGGTATACCTAGGTGCGGTGTAAGGAAAGCGGGCAACTGGTTCGTGTTGCTTCGGATGACGCATGATGGTTTCCAGTTCCTCATTTCGCTCGTATCCGTGCCGTTTCATCGTTTGTTTCCTTTGTCCGTTCCTTGCCCTTGGTACCCCTTTTTTCTCTTCCGGTTCGTGTTTTTCTTCACGTCACATGCGCGACGCCATTCTCGCTGCACGGTCTGCTGGGATCACGTTGGGACAAAATTTACGTAACCCTAGGCATCGCCGACAAGGGCCACATGCTGCCGCAAGGGTGCCTGGGGGCTGTCAAGTTCAGCCCCTCTGCCAGGGGCATCGGGAAGAGACTTTTCCCGTCGTGAGCCGGAAAACACCGGAAAGACTGTAAATATAAACGTGGAATATTGGGAGGCCAGTTCCATCATGGTGGATATCCTCCTGTAGGTAATAGGTACTTTTATTCCAGCTTGTTTCTTGCCCAATTTCCGGGCATGAAACAAGTTCCTACCGATGGCAACCCCCGGTACGACAGGAAAGAAAACATCCTCGTTGGTCTAGCCTAGGTGGGCATCGCATCTGTTCAAGGCAGGCATGCTGCTGCTGCGGGGAAAGATGGGTCTGGACTCCTTTGGAATTTTCCAAAAACATTCATCCCAGCAATTGTTATTAACTGGGCTGCTGTTGCACGCCACCGGGTCGGGTGGGGCGAGGACAGTGTTTCGGTCTGCAAAAAAAGAAAAAAAAAAAAACTACTGTCGCATGCAGCCCTTTCTCGGTTGCCGGAAGTCCCATCGAGCTCGGAGAGGACCGGGTGCTGAGCCTGGATGCGAGCTTTTGCATGGCTTGGACTTCGGATAACATACTTCAGATATCAAATTCCATCACTAGAAAACAGCTTCGGCATCATGCCACCGCCGGCACATCCGACTCTGCCGCGCGTTTGTCGGTGAGCCCAGATCTGCCGTGTGCCTAGAGCGCGGTTGACCGCGACTTGGAAGGGCACCACAATGGGTACCCCAAGAGGCGAGAGCCTGGTGGGGCATGGCCATTTGAAAGCGGGCTGCCTGGCTGCCATGCCCTCTCTCGGGTCAGCGGCCCAGAGCCTCTCGGTCTGCAGGCACAGACGAAAACGGATTGGCAGCGGTTGGGTCACTGCTTGCCATTCGTCCAAACTTTTTTTCCCACCCCTGCCAGCCAGCTGACCACACCCCTTTTTTGCTGTCTGTGGCCTTGCTCCGAAAGCACTTCGTCAGCCTAGCGCAGCGCCTGATAGCATCCGGTTGGGTGCTTCTTTCCCGCTCCCGCACGCCCCTCTCAGCAAATAAACCGACCCCTTGTGTCGCGTGCTCTCAATACTTTCACGAGCCTTGCTGGGATGCTGTGACAACCTTCCTGAAGCAGAGGACGGCAGCCCACAGCACCTTGCTACGTGGTAAATGCCTTCTCAATGGCCCCAATTCCCATCGTCGACTTGGCGGCTGTCAGATTTGCGCTTTCGCACGTAACAGTGTTTATTCTTTCTGCACAATTTAGGTAATATCTGGAACCCGTGTGCCCCGAGCCTGGGTGCGAGCGATTCCACACAAAAGATATAATAAAAAAAAAAAAAATGGAGAGGCTGCCGTGGCGGTTGACCTGGCGGCAGCCCAGGGCGGGCCCCTGGCTCGGCCAGAGCCGGGTGGTGACTGAGGGCCGGCAGCATCAATCTATGCCGGCCTGGAGGAGGGGGATGGTGGCGATCTCTCGCTTCAACCAGGGACGGCATCATCCAGTGAACCGCAGTTATCACAACCGGCTTGCTCCGATAGCGATAACCACCCACCTACACGCACGCGCGTACGGGCGTGTCCGGAAGGAGACGGGTCGACGGCTCCGGAGAGGGATGGAGGGCGTCGGCATGTTCGTAAGTGGTCGATCGAATACAGAGATAGCACAATTAACCTGCCAGGCCCGAACCAGGCTCGGATCCGAGGGCTGCAGGGGTGCGACTGCTCGCTGCTCCGGTTTGAATTCGTGCCCCAGAGCCCAGTCGAAGACCAGCGACAAAGGCTGACCAGTGAGAGGGGCGCGAATGACGACAGGGGCCCCACCCCTGGCCAGCCCAAGACCGTCACCCCATAGCTTATATCCTCGGGTCTGGTCCTGCCACAAGCCATCACGTCTTCTGTGTACTAGCGAACCTAAGACTCAGCCCAGAGCACACAAGACTCCGGTTTTCCTCCACTCTGTCCACACGCCCCTCGTACCGCAACTCGCAGCCAGGCCAAGCCTTGCACCAGCTTCTCCCGACACTGTCCCCGCGACGGAAGTTTATAAACATGAAGGACCCCGTCCAGAGAACCGCTTCTCCCTACGTTGACCCTTCAGTCAAAGGCCCACGAGCCCAGATTCTCTCCGCCGGAACCCAAGCCTCCTCGCACACACAGCGCATTTCGAGCAACCTTGCCACCGCAGCCAGTACGTCTGCTCCTCGACGAGCCCGTCATCTTTGTTGCTCCTCGTCCCGACGTCTTCATCCTCCCTCCCTCTTAGCCCTCTCTCTCTACCTCAGCCGCCTCAATACCATCCCCATCTGCCCAGAGGGGACCCCCTCGGCATCATGCCTTCTTTTTTACCACCAGCCCTTGATGCCTCCCAACACCTAGCTACTGTGCCAGGAATTCTCTCTAACCTGTGTCTGAATCGCAGTGATTCCGAACAACGTCAACAAGACCTCACTTCACCCCAGTGGTGTTCAGTAAGTAGTGGCCCGAATTCCTCGCGGAGGTTGCTATGGTCTGGTGTGCGGCCGGAATAATGTGAGGATGGCACTAACGAATCCGTGCTACCAACCACAGGGCGCACCGAGTCGAGCACACTGAGCTTGGTATAGTCCACCTGTTCCTTGCGAGCTCTTCAGAAGGGCATGCTCGCAAGCTCTCATGGGAGATTCAGCTCTCGCCGTGCAACATAAGACTGACTCGGAATTTGGAACAGAGGAGGAGCTCCACGAGAAGGCACACATCGATTACGACAGGGTCGCTATTGTAAGTCGACCTACGCACGCAACTCTGTTGGCGTGTCATCGCGCAGCGACCCAGGCTAACACGCACAACCTAGATCCCTAACCCGTCCGTTCCGGCCCTGTACGAGGATGCACTGGTAAGAGCGCCGCGAATTTTCCTAGGAGCGCCACCTTCACACGGCGGGCTGCCAGCACGCGGCTAGACGCATGCTGACCGCCCGCGCCCTCACCATTTGTAAAGGTCTACGAGCCTGGTTCCGCCATCTCATCGACGGGCGCCTTGACTGCCTACTCGGGCGCCAAGACTGGCCGTTCTCCACTGGACAAGAGGATTGTCAAGGAGCCCTCATCAGAAAACGACATCTGGTACGTACAGAGATTTTGCCGCCTCGTTGCTGCGCGGATGCAGTCATTACGCGACTCGTGCTGATATTTCATGACAATTTCCTTAGGTGGGGCCCTGTCAACAAGCCCATGAGCCCTGATGTAAGCCCTTTGTTTTTTCTCTCTCTGCCTGACCTTTGGTGCTCTTTTTCCCTTTGGTTTTCTTGCCCAGCATTTGGTTTGCCCGTCTGTCCGGGAGGTGTTGCCGAAAATCATCCCTCTCCTCTTCCGCCTGCCCGGACAAGACCGTCATTATGTCGACCGTCTCATCTACCAAACTCTCCAAGGTCACATTTTTACGTTTGCATGGCGCTTCAATACGTCATTGGCCGACCGAAACCCATTGCCGGCTGGCGGAGCAACACACCAAACCATGCGAATCATGTGTCGCTGTTTTCGTTTCCCTTCTTTTCTTTGGCCACAATTCCCCGCCCTGGTTGCCGTTTGGGTTGATCTATTGATCGCGTGCCCCACCTGCGCAGGCCCTGGTCGCTGTCGTCATGCGGCGGCTTCTGGCGGCTGTGGCTCGGCTCCACTGCCCGTTCCCTGCCATCCCCTCTCCCGCACCCCACCCTTTCCCCAGACCCGGGCATCATCCCGCAAGCCACCCCCGCAGAGTCACGTGTGTCCTGCGTCATGAATCGCTCAAGCCGCCGACGCTGACACGTGAAACCACTTGCAGGTCTGGAAAATCAACCGTGAACGTGCCATCGACTACCTCAACACCAGGAGCCGCATCTACGTTGTGGACGGATATGCCGGCTGGGACGAGAGGTACAGGATCCGGGTGCGCGTTGTGTGCGCGCGCGCGTACCATGCGCTCTTCATGCGCAACATGCTCATCAGGCCGCCGCGCGAGGAGCTCGAGCACTTCCAGCCCGACTACACCATTTACAACGCCGGCACCTTCCCTGCCAACAGGTACACCGAGGGCATGACGTCGGGCACGTCGGTCGCCATCAACTTCGCCGAGAAGGAGATGGTCATCCTCGGCACCGAGTACGCTGGCGAGATGAAGAAGGGCATCTTCACTGTGCTCTTCTACGAGATGCCCATCAAGCACAACGTCTTGACCCTCCACTCGTCCGCCAACGAGGGCAAGAACGGCGACGTCACCCTCTTCTTCGGCCTGTCGGGCACCGGCAAGACCACGCTTTCGGCCGACCCCAACAGGGCGCTGATTGGCGACGACGAGCACTGCTGGAGCGAACGTGGCGTGTTCAACATTGAGGGCGGCTGCTACGCCAAGTGCATCGGCCTCTCGGCGGAGAAGGAGCCCGACATCTTCGGCGCCATCAAGTTCGGCTCGGTGCTGGAGAACGTCGTCTTCGACCAGGAGACCAGGACGGTCGACTACGACGACTGCACGCTGACGGAGAACACGCGCTGCGCCTACCCGATCGAGTACATCTCCAACGCCAAGATCCCGTGCCTGTCGCCCAACCACCCCAGCAACATCATCCTGCTCACGTGCGACGCGCGCGGTGTGCTGCCGCCCATCTCCAAGCTGAACCGGGCCCAGACCATGTTCCATTTCATCTCGGGCTACACGTCCAAGATGGCGGGCACCGAGGACGGCGTGACGGAGCCGCAGGCGACCTTCTCGTCGTGCTTTGCCCAGCCCTTCCTGGCCCTGCACCCGATGAGGTACGCCAAGATGCTGGCCGACAAGATCGAGCACCACAAGGCCAACGCATGGCTGCTCAACACGGGCTGGGTCGGCGCCGGCGCCGCCCAGGGCGGCAAGCGCTGCCCGCTCAAGTACACGCGCGCCATCCTCGACGCCATCCACTCGGGCGAGCTCGCAAAGGCGGAGTACGAGACGTACGAGGTCTTCAACCTCGACGTCCCTAAGAGCTGCCCCGGCGTGCCCTCGGAGCTGCTCAACCCCAAGGCCGCCTGGACCGCGGGTGCCGAGAGCTTCACCCAGGAGGTCACCAAGCTCGGCGTCCTGTTCCTTGAGAACTTCAAAAAGTACGAGTCGGAGGCTACTGAGGATGTCGTCAAGGCCGGCCCGGTCGTTTGAGCGTCCCGGTTCTCTCTTCCTTTGGCCCGGTTTACTGTTAGGGCTCCTGGCTATGATGTAACATTTACTTCTGCCTGCGTACATGTTCCTTCTTTGTTATTTTTCTCGGTTTTTTTTTTCTTTTTCTTTTTAATGCCTTTTTTCTTCTCACGCACACACAAAAGGGTGCCGTCGATTCATAGGACCGAAGGAATCACGGATGTTTTCTTGGTGTTTTTTTTTTTTCTTAATCAGCCTCGTGTTTGATAAGATGGACGGGATCTCTGCCCCGCCCAAGGGGGAACAGTGGCTACCCCAGGCTGTCGCTTGACGATGGGTGGCAAGCTCAGGATCAATTAGCTCTAGAATCGTTAGAAATGGTGGACAATAACAAGCTGTTGTTAAAGTTTGCGATTAGATCCAGCACAAAGCCCGAGTCGAAGTGAGCAATGCAACATATGCATTCTATCGAGGATAATATTCTATCGGCACTAGGTCTGCGAGCTTGTTTGCGCCATGTCGCTTTGCTTGACCCCCTGTTTTTAGAAAGACCGAAGTTTAATCCCTAGGTAATCATGACGCATTCTTCTTGAGGCAGATGACCCAGTGCAGGTGCCCACACGGCCACATGTGCTTCTCGCTGCCGCTCCGCAGCTCCCACTGGTCGGTGCCGCCCTCGGCGCCACAGGAGCGGAGCAGGGCCTCGATCTCGTCCGGGGTGCGGGTCCTGAGCCCCGAGATCCAGCCGTCGACGACGAGGACAAAGGGGATGATGGGCAAGAGGTAGGTGAAGAGGAGGGCGACGAGGTCGTGCTCCAGAAAGGCGTACACGGGGGTGTAGAGGAGGATGCCGACGCCGAACAGGATGGTCGAGAAGAAGGAGTCGACGGTGCGGTGCTGCAGCTCAAAGATGCCGAAGCCGTCGCTCGTCTCGACCGTGTCTTTGAGGATGGCGCGCGCGAGCGGGTCGTCAAAGTGGTGGAAGGCCAGGTTGAAGAGTCGGAAGATCTTGCGTGGGTGCGGCGGCACGCCATTGGTGGTCGCCGTCACCGCCGCCGCGTCCACGGCCGCCACCATCTTGGGAT
>GL876966.1:1897600-1916033 GCA_000193285.1 Magnaporthiopsis poae ATCC 64411
AGCTACTCCGAAAGAGGTTAGACCTTTCTCCAGCTGTCGAGATGATGCAGTGCTGTGCCTGTATGTAACGCCCCGATAAGCTACGCTTGCAGCTCTTGGGAAAAGTATGGGAGGTGGTGAGCCTGCCTTGTGGAGAAATGCCACCTCAGCCGCGGCGCTCACATGCGCACAAATAACGGAAAAGAGCCTAGCTTGGTAGTATATGCATGCACATAGGAACTCTGAACCGAATTAGTCATGGACGCCTTCGCCTTCGCGTTGCTGTTCGCTGAGTGCCGAGCCGAGTGTAGATTGGAAATCGCTCAGTTGGAACCGGCAGCTTGATGATTTGCAGCCGTCTTATAGAATTACGCAGTCTATTAGTTTGTCATCTCTTTTTGCCGTCCGCCAGCCGTTATGTAGTAAGCAGCAAAGCACAAAAGACCAAAGAAATCGGCACGGAACCAAAGAAGACCCTCACTCTGCATGAGCCCCCCGCCGTCTCTCCTTCCTTCTTCCACGCTCCGACCTCTGCTGGACAATGGAAGAACAAAAGCTTCAAGGGTTCCTCCGTTTTAACGCAACGCCAATATCGTATATTTTAGACCAGCAACACGTAGTGTATGGTAGAGACACGCACTCAAAAGCCGGCCAAGACCAACCTACATTTGATGCATCGAGATGTGGGTAGTTGCGCAATAAGCAGCAGGCAAAACGCCGACCAATGCAAACGAAACACTGAGTAATTATCCGGAAAAGGAGGGGGGAGAGCAAAGGGGACAGGGAAATAAAAGTGAAGGCAGGAAGGACGTGGAGAAGGAACCAGGAGAATCAAGGCAAGAGAGATCGCATGTCAACCATCACGAGACCCTTTGCTCCAACAACATCTCAATTCACGCTGCTCTACCCGGCCCACCCGCGCCTTCCGTCCTTGTTGCGCTCTGGTATGAGTATCTCAGGGTGTTTGAGACGGGTTGGGACAACCATGACATGTGCATACGTCGTCACGTCACGATGGTCGTTCGCGCAGCACGATAAGTGGGCGGGAAAGCAGGCCGGGCCGCCCAGAGGATTGTGATTCCAGTCATAGTTCTGACTCGGCACCATTAGCCTCTACTGTCATTGGGCTTCCGTTCTGTCGCCTTTGTTGCTGCTGTTGCTGGCGAAGACGCGCGTTGCCCGGCGGCCGTCGCCGTGTCGCCAGGCGCCCAATGCCATTGCCGTTCATATTCATGCTCTCGTCGTCGTCGTCCGAGTCGGGCTGTTCCTCGGCGAAACGGCGGGCCTCGTCTAGCTCGTTGACCACGTCATCGGGCTTGTCGCGCAGCCACTGCATGCGGGGCCCAGAGCGCGCCATTTCGGACACGCGGAAACCGTAGATGCGAGGCTCGTAGATCTTGCCGCGCCCTAGGCCCGGCGCGACGTTGCGTGCGTGCATGCCGTTGACCATGCTGCCACCGCCATCATCTGTCAGACGCATGCTGCTGCCCGAATGCGAGCCTGCCAGCACATCTGCCCCGTGCTTGCTCAGGTCAAATTCGGGAAAGGTGAGCAGGAAAAGAGCGCCAAAGGTCCGGCCAAAAAATGCGCCATCGACAGTCTGGAAGCGGCTGTTGGGCGGGACGTAGACGTCCAGGCACGACGGGCAGAACAGCTTGACGGTGCCGGAGCCCGGTATGTCCGACAGGCCGACGGGCAGGGTCCTAGCCATTCCGCAGTTGGTCCGCGGACAGTGGCCAAAGTGGCCGAGCTCGTACTTCTCCGACATCTGCTGTATCCCCGCACGGGAGCAAATAAACCTCTGGTGGATCAGGCCGTAAAGCAGCTCGGCCGAGGTCTCGATGATAGATAGATCGCTCGCTATGCGGCTGTGGTGCCGCCGCTCACCGTGATGCCTCGAGCCGCCGGCATCGCCGGATTCGTCGATCTCGTCCTCCTCGTCTTCCTCCTCCTCGTCTTCATCATCCTCGGGCTCGACGTCCAATATCATCTACGGGTGCACAGAACCCGGACAACTGTAAGCTTCTTTCTCCCTCTCCCTCTCCTTCACGCTCCGAACGTAGGCGAGATCTTGGGCCAAGGAGGGTGACATGGCGGACGGACCGCACAGGGTACGACGGGAATAACTTACCTCCAGGGCCTCCTTGTACATGGGGACCTGTCCCTGCAGGCCCGTCAAGTTAAAATCGTCCTCAATAAATTCCTCCGACACCTCGGCGAAGTACTCGTGGCCAATCAGATTGCAGAAGGAAGATATCCATGATTCTGGGGTCCCCGAGGACGACGACATGATGGTCCGCGCGGTGCTGCCGTGGCGAGGGTGGCGGCGGGAAAGGCGTCCCACGGGATTGGGAGGTCGTTGGCGACAAGGCACCTGTGTGCCTGCGGGAGAAGGCGGCGAGGGCTGGACTTTCTGTGCCTGTAAGGGGAGGCGGGTGGATTCCCGAGGTCGGACGCGCGCGCTTCGTGATATTCAGCGGGGTAATTCCGCAGGCATGGTCGTCTCAACTAGGGCGCGAATGAGGCTGTTCGGGGTGATCCGTCATTAAGACTCTGGCGGTCGGGGCTACGATGGCAGGCTGCCAAGGCCTTAGGGTCGCAGCGATAATGTTGCAAAGACTTGACTGGTATGGCAGCTCCCTTTTTTTTTTTTTTGTTGTCCACCGTGTCGCGTTTGCGCCACGAGGTTTTGCTCCAGGAAGAAATCCTGCCTGTTTTGGGTCGGCTGCCATGGGTGGTGGCGGTGTGGCCCGTGCGGCGAGATTGCGCCGTGTCACGTGCGATTTCGTCCTATTTTTGTTCGATCATTTTTCATTCAGGCTTTTTGATCCGTATCTTTTAATTGCCTTTTCTTTTTTCTTTTTTTCCTTACACTGGCGTCCGGTGAATGTATTCGATCTATCTTGATCAGCAGAGTCGGCTCCCTGTGCATCGCGGGTTTTCCTGAGTGGGAGATACAACGGTGGGGTATGATGTATCGGATGAGACTAGGTATGGGAAAGGAAAACAAAAAAACAACATAACACTGACATACGCGGAATCACTAAAAGCAAACTGAGCAATTCCCCAGAATCCTCGTTGACATATCCAGATTCCTGCCCGCACACCTCATATGTTTCTTTCTATCTGGAATTCGCCTCTCGCCCTTTTAAACCTACTTTCAGACCCTCACTTTCCGGACATGCGGTTTGTGCCATGGCGCTACCTTAGCCGGCATATCGCTGGCTCGTCTCCCCGAAGCAAGCTCACTCTCACTTTAGAGCAATTCAGAGACCAATACTTTGTACCAGGACTACCCCTAATCATCGAGAGGGATCAGCAGTCTTGCAGTAATCCTCAGGATTCGCTTAGCCCGTCCTTCCCCAAGGTGCACAGCCTGTGGTTCAATAACTCTCGCTGCGGATCTGCGGTGCTGAGCGAGGCGGCCGAAGCCGTGACACCGGAAAAGACATGCTTAAGCGAAGGCCAGATCGGCCCCCGTCTGCAACAGGATGCCGTTGCGTCAGCATACCTCCCATATGAACTCATGTTCTCACCTCTGGATCTCGATATTCTGCAAGAATTCAGCTTGTGGATTCGCACGCTCAAGGATGACGAACATGCAGCCTGGATTGCCGACGCAGTTGCTGAAGCTCTTTCCGCAGAAGGCTCGCTGCCGGGAAACGATGATGCTGGTGGCACTCGGATGGTCCGGTTCGAGGCACCCCTCAGGCTGCTTTCCCTAGCCTGTTCGTTTAACAAAGCCAGAAGCCGCTCCCGCGACTCAACGCAGATGCGTCGCCTCTACATAGCCCAGGCCCCCATCTCAGATCTCCCCCTGGAGCTGCAAGGGGACTTGCCTGTCCCTGAGCTTGTTCTTCGAGCCGGAAAGGGTGATATTTATAGCACCAGCATCTGGATGGGCTTGGCGCCGACATATTCGCCTTGGCATCGAGACCCCAACCCAAACCTGTTTCATCAGTTGCATGGCGGCAAAACATTTAGAATTATGCCTCCAGTTCCCGGTGAGCAGGTCTTCAGGGAAGCCCAATCACGCATCGGGTTGGCGTCGAATCCGCGAATCCGAACCATGGGCATGTTCCAGGGTGCCGAGACATCCGCTCTACATGAAGCCATCTGGGGACCGACGTCAGGCCGCCTCTCAGGGCTCCTTGAGGCACGGTTATGTCCTGGAACCAGCTTGTTCCTGCCCAAAGGCTGGTGGCACAGCGTCCAGAGCGAATCAGAGGATGGGACACTGAACGCTTCTGTCAACTTTTGGTTCCGATGACCGGTGTCACGCCAAGGAGCTAGTTGGGCGAGGGGGATATCATTGAAATTTGGAAATGCAATCTGGGATGTGGTAACCTAAGGCCGCCGGCAAGAACTAATCACTCATGGTCGAGTTTTACTACTATAGAAGCTGCTAAGAGGGCCACCATGAGGAGGGGGATCAGTCAGGGGAGAACAACATGGTCGTCGATATCTCTTGCAAGTCCAATCTTCCCCTTACACAAGCACATCCGGGCTTGCCCAAAGCACCACCAGTCCTTCCTGTCCATGTCTCATTTGCATAAAATGTCGTCGAAGAAAAGGACCCATCAACAGAACTGGTGTGACCTGATGAGAAAGCTCACGACTTGGCCGGGGGCATGACCGCCTGCGTCTTGGGCTTCTCAGTGGTGACAGCCGCACCTGTCGCCGGAAGTGTGCCCGGGACAGCAGCTGGGGTCGTGCTCGTGCCGGGGGCTTCGGCATCGCTAGCAGCGCTCTTAGGCTTCTCGGCGCCGAAAACCTTCTCGAAGCCAGACGCCTTGTACGCGCTGCCGCCGGCCTCCTCGGTCTTGAGGTTGGCGAGGCGTCGGGCCTCGTTGTGGATGTCCTGAACCTGTCGCTGGGACTGTGTGTAGAAGTCAACGACTCGCTTGCCGGTAGGCGTGTTTGCGGCCTTCTCGAAGTAGGAGCTGAGTCCGGTGAGGAGGCTGTTGGCACGGCTAGTGATGCCGTAGCTCTGGTCCGCAGTCTTGGCCCGGTCTCTTGCGTGGTACTTCTGGTCAAGATTGGTAAGAGTTCCGAGGAACCGGGCCGAGACGCCATGCTTGTGGTCCAGCTCGATTGCGGACTGCAGGGCAGCATCGCCAACAACATAACCGTGGGCCAGGTACTCGGCCAGGATGCGGGAGCGGGGCTTCTCCTCTTGAGTTATCTCATCCGAGTCCCGCTCGGCGTTACACTTCTCCTGGTGGGCGTCATCCTGGAGGGACTCGGACGAGGAGGTGACCGAGATGTGCGAAGGGCCGAGTTGCGTGTTGTTGAGCAGCAGAGCAGTCTTGGCTGCTGTCTCTTTCTGGAAGACGACAGTGGCACTCTTGGTCTCGCCCTCGGCGACAACTTGGAGGTCCTCGATCTTGCCGCTGCAGGTTTCGTATTTCCGTCAGCCAGCCATTCCCGCCAGGGTCTGGTACTGCAGTGTACATGCAGTCCGCAAGCAGCTTACCAGAATGCAAAGAAGTCACGGATCTCCTTGTCCTCGGTCTTGGCCGAGATGTTCTTGACCGTCACTGTGTTTGGGGTCGACATAATGCCTGATGGATCGAATAGGGTGTGATTGATTCGAGACGACGAAAGTAGGAGCGAAACCTGTGCGTTCGTGAGCTGGTGAAGGTCCGTAGAGGAGGTACTGGGAGCAGGAACTTGAGGTATGGAAAGGGAAGACTGAAAGGCGAACTCACCGATGGGCCTTGGGAGGTGTATTGGGAGTTATATGAGTTTGGGGTAAAGACGGAACTGTTTTTTTTTTCGCCCTTTTTGTGACCAAGCAATGAATGGCGTGGATGGCTGCAGACTCCAGGGTTGCCTAAGTTGGACGATCACGATCATCTGGTGTGAGGTGCAGGGGAGCAAGATTGAGGAGGGGGCGACCCGCAAACGTCATCGTTTTGGCTCGAGTTGGGGTGGCATATGCGGCAGGGATAAGGAGGGGTAGGTTCTGGAATCAGCACTTCCCTGCGCCACATCTCACTGACGACTCCCGTCCCTTTGTCTCCACGCCCTCCCGTCGTCACCAAAGAACGCACCACTCCTGCCGAAAGTGGCCTCAACCCGCCCCTTTGGGGGCCCCGAGGTGCACATGTTTCCATCTTTGGGAATACGTCAGTTTTGTGCATGGATGTCGGGAGTACCTGGTAATTGCGTGGCACCGTGGAAAAATTGCATGTGATTCATTGTCTAAGGGATTGCCGTATCTTGGTTGTGGTTTGTGGTTGGAACTCAGGTTGTATCACTTTTCTTCACCCAGCCCTTTCTTGCTCCAAGTGTATTTCAAGGGCGTCACACTCAACGCAGTCCTGATCCCCGAAAAAGAACCGACAATTATGCATGACAAAAAATCCATCTCATAAAGTCGGCCGTTCTCAAGCCTTGCGTGGCCCATCAGCCTTCTCCTTGACGGCATCATCAAGGGGTCCCTTTGGATTCGAGCTGAGATTCTACATGTCCTTATTGTGAGTCGTTTGCCAGAGAGGAGACTTTGGTGGACTTGGCGCAACATACCTCGAGCTGGTCTGTATTAGCTTGACCCTTGTCCTTGGGGGTGTCATCCAGGCCTTGACCAGAGCCCGGAGCTGACTTGATCTGGGCGTCGGTCTGCGTCTCGGGAGGGGGAGACTGGCGGCCCTCTGTAGAAGACATTTTGGCAAGGTTGGAGACGGCAATGGATTTCTGGACGCGTGCGTAATACTCGCGGTGAGCGGTATTCTGAGCGATTGCTTGAAGACGAGGAGAGCTGTAAAGCAGACACAAGGAGGATCGCGTTAAGGGAATTCGAATTAAATATCCGGGCCACTGGATGAACACGTTCAAGCAATGGCGAAGAGGGAAAAAAAAGTACCTGATGGAAGGTACTATCCATTGGATAATTCTTATCCTCGGCGGCTTTCCATGTTGAAGAGCGTCACCACTCGCTGACATCACATCCGCAAGCATCATTGCGTCATGACATCACCGCCATGGAGCTGCTGATTGGTGGCAGCACACTCCTTCTCCACCGTGAAGGTGAGTCTGTGTGCCTGTAATTATTTCGCATTTTCAATGCAAATGTATTGGGATGGGTCGCACGGCTATCTGGGCATGTGGTACATGAGTCGTTTTCTTCCCACCTTCTCTGGGCCCGTCAACCAAACACCCCGCGGCCTCACATGCATTCTCCTGTGCTCCAGCTCAATTGTATGGCACGGTGGCGTCGCATCGCAACCCAGGTACAACAGGCCCACTCTAGCTGCAGCCACCGGGCGCTGGTTCTCCACAGCGGTAGGTAGACCATGGGGGCCGTTGTCTACCTACTGGCAAGAGGTGGAACCAGCATTGAGCAGCGGCCCCTCTCAACCGATCTCCGCGCTCAACCTAAGCAATCGTCGTCGAATCAAGCCATCCTGATTGCATGATATCGCGACGCGTTTTTGGGGTTGCATAAACCATCTTAATCATTCCGTCGGCCGGGAAATTGTCCCGCGACGCGGTCTGTGTCGGCGTGCCTGGACAGTGCCTCTACGTATAAGGGCTGCGTTTGATTTGATGCCGCCCTAGCAGCACCGACCAGCACCTCCTCTGTTCCCTTCGCCCGCGTGTGGTACGAGCCGAACGCTTATACCAAGGCTCCAGGGGGCACAAACATTCACCTTCACCCTCGTCGAGATGCCCGACCTCAATAGTGTCCCGCCATCGCCCCGAGCCCTGGCTGTCAACCGCCAGCAGCCATCGTCATACACCGCCATGCCTCCACCACCCGCACCGATCGCATCCGCCTCGAACATCCTCCCGTCGAACCAGTCAACCATCAACACGATGGTCTCTTCTTCCTCCGCCCTCGCCTCGCCCGGCCTTCCGCCAGCGCCTCCCGTTGCCAGCCAAGACAACACAGGCGTCGGGCCCGGACCCGGGCCGCTTCGACATCCTCGTCCGCTCACCGCGGCCGAACTCCATATGCAGTTGGAGAAAGAGCAAGAGGCCGTGGTGAGTAGCGTCGCCACTGTCTATGTGTTTGATAGCCTTTGCATTTGATGAAAACCGCAGCGCTGACCCCGGCCTCGGCAGGTCAACCGCCTCACGCGAGAGCTATCGCTCTTACGTGCTGCCCAAAACGCCTCAGTCGTGTCCAACACTTCATCTACATCGGCCAGCGGAGCCGACGGAACCCCCGGGCCCGACCTGATATCGGGTGCTGGCTTCTCGATACCCTCCTCGGCCGGTCGCCGGCATCACCGCACATCGTCGAGCGCCAGTGCCCGCAGTCAGGCAGCTCTCATGAGCACATCATTTGGCGCCAGCTCCATGGTCGGCGCCGCCTCGGGGCCGCTTCCGGCCCAGGCTGGTCGCCCCTACGCAAGTAGCCTGAGCAGGCAGAACAGCACCACGTCCCGCCGGAGTCGGGCCAGCTCTCCCATCCAGACCTCGCACGTTGTTACACAACCTCACTCGCATCACCAACACTACCCACCCCACCCCAACCATCACCACCACCACCAACCCAACCCAGCGGATCCGCTCCCGGGGGGCGGATACTTCCACCGTGCTCAGCCAGGGTCAGGACCAACCCCTTCAGAGTTATCCCCGGGGCTGGTGCCAGCGACCAGTCGCTACGAGGAGGTGGCGTTCTACCGTTCTGAACTGGATTCGGCCAAGCGCGAGAACGATATTCTCCGCCGCCGCATACGTGAACTAGAGCGCGCCGTCCGCGAGCGCAGAGCAAGCGATGCCAGCCGCGCCCGATCTGAGAGTGTCTCGACGAGCGCCAGCGTGGCAGTAAGCGCTGCGGGCGCTGGAGTCACCGGAGCCGGCGTAAGTGGCGGTGTGGCGGTTGCGGGCCGGCGTGAAGGTGCCGGGCGTGAGAGGGTGGCCAGTTCGTTCAGCATCGCCGGTAGCGTCGGAGTCGGCGTTCCCGAGGATGAGGTGCGCGTCGGTGAAAGCGCGGCCAGTGCTGGGCTCAGGACACAGCCCGCCCCTTGAAACTATCAGGGAGCTCCGTCTCTGGGCTCCCTCAAGGGCTACAGAGCAGGTCAGAGATCTCTCCCATGGCACACTTCCTGCATACTTTCTCCCCCGAATATCATACTTTTGCTACTGCTTTACTGCTTTACTGCTTTCTTAATTTCCCAGATGCTCTCACATGCTGCTCTATTATCGTACGACAATGTCGCATGATTTGGGGCTACCTTACGCAGCTGGGTTTACGACGGAACGAGGTGCAGCCTACACAGAATTGGGAAGTTTGTCCCAAACGCTTAATATGATACGATTGTTTTGCAAGCACCTCCGGCTTTCCCTTGGTTCTTCTCCCACGCTTGGCGTACCTCGCGCTTCGTGATGCCCATAATTTTGGTGTTTTTGTGGGCTTTGTTAAACTGTCTGCTTGCCAATGCGCCTAGTATATGCCAAAATACCAAGCTTTGAACTTCGCGATGATCGGTTTGTTTATTATTTTGACACCTTGCATCGAGCGACCTCTTTCTGAAAGTCTTTCGGGCTCTTTTGAAAGAGTTTTTTTTTCCTCACTTGCAACGGGTTTTGTTAGCTAAGGAAAGGCGTAACGGCATCGCCTGGAGCGTTGGCTTTAGGGGCTCCGGGGTTTGATATATAGGTAGGTAGTGTTGCTGGAGGGTCAACTCATGAAGTGGTTGAACTGCGTTGGATCTTTGGGTCCGTGTAGTAGAAGGGCCTGAAGCTTTATATAAGGTAAAAAAAAGCACTAAAAATGTCGACAGTTGAATGCTTGTGACAGATTTCAGGCACGATAATAAATACGGTAAAAGCTATTTGGAACTAAAACAAACCAAAAAAAGTGGACCAGTGCCTGGCGGTTGAATGCTTTTGTCTCAACACATTGAGGCATTGCTCATCCCAGCTTTACTCCTCCTGCCATTCCTGTCTTGACGCGTAATAGCATTGTTCGCGCGGCTACTCCCGAATCTGTCAACGCTCCACGTCCGCATCACGTGGGCACCCGAGTGGCAACCACGCAACCACGAAATTCGCGCCACTTCCCCGCTGCATGCAAGATTTCCAGTTTGCCCCCACCCCATCTACCTACCCATCTACTTGGTGCCTTGCCGCGGCGCGTCTTCGCGCGCAATTCGAAACCATCAACTTTGTGTCTATTGTTTACGTATTCCGTTGAAGCAATTGAGAAAAAACACTTGCCAGCCCGTCTGCCGTACCCGGTACGCAACCATTGGACCACCGGCCTCGGAGACGCCCCAAAACCATCATCGTCAGCGCCGTCGGGATGCCGCCGACAGTCCCATCGAGAGGCGGCCCCCGCAGCCATGTCGCGGCACCGGTCGCGAACATGGGCGGCCCAAGCGGGAAGGTCGCTGGCAAGAGGCTTCTCCACAACCCTGGCGGCAAACGTCACCGGTCAGTCGTGCCCAGGTGTCAGCGCATGCGCCAGCGTCATCAAATCTGACATGAGCCTGCAAAAAAACAGTAAAATCCCCAAGGATTGTATCCTCGGCATTAGTAAGTCGGCGTTGCCTTGATATGGATGGTGCTCTCTTACGGCGCGTGCGCTGACAAAACGTCTGTCCCGCTCCCTATCTAGCTAAGCCTGACATTCGGTAAGTTCAACCACCAGCGTCCACCAGGGTTGGGAGTTGGCGTTGCTTCCTTTTGAGACGTATTGCTCGCTAACGTCGCGTGTCTCGTCCCCTTCAGCCGTCTCGCTCGTCGCGGTGGCGTCAAGCGTATCTCGGGCATGATCTACGACGATACTCGCGCGGCTTTGAAGTCCTATCTCGAAAAGGTATAAGCCGGTCCCCGATCTGTTGGCAGATACGTGTCCCAATGATCTAACCCGCAACTTCCCACCAGGTTCTCAAGGATTGTGTCGCCTACTGTGAGTACCGAAGGGCGAAAACGGTCACCGTATATGATGTGAGTATTCGCAGCCACCCATCCTACCAGATACGGTATGGCGGTCCACAAAGCTGACTCTGTTGTGCAGGTCATTTTCGCCCTTCGGCGCATGGGTCGGCCGATCTACGGATTCGACCCAGAGACGTATGTACCGGCGAAGAAGAGGGTGGTTGCCGGTCCGCAGGATGACTGAGTTGGCCAAGCCTTCTCGAAACGCGCAAGCTCTCAACCAGGATCTCACTTGCACTTAGGGTGCGTCTTGTTTATTTTGCGATTGGCGTTTGGAATGTCATTTCGGCGCCGCTGGCTGACGCCCCATACCATACTGTCTCTTTCTTTTCTACCAACAAGGGAGTATTGTGCGGCGTTGGGGCGTTCGGGGGACATGTTTGGGGATACCTTTTCAACAGACGGATCCTACTGAGATAGGTAGGTTTGGTAATCACAGTACCTCGACTCTCACGGCCGCTAGGGCTGAGAAGGGATCCATGGGAGAACCGAAATACAGACTACTATTAACGCGTTTGCCGCGCCTAGGCCACACGTGCACCAAAGCAAGACGCTGTGATATCGATGAGTTCGTTCCCGGCATTACTTGACTGCGATAAAACCTAAACCGTTCCTTGCGGCCCGGATGGCCTTCCGGAGAGCCTGGTCCTCCTCGTCTGTCCATTTCACTGATAACTGGTCCCATTTGATGCCGGGGGTGTTATACTCGGCCTTGTAACGAGCCTGCTGGGCTCGGAGCCGCTCCATCTCTCGGGGGTCTCCGGAGCCACTAAAGAGCATGAGAGCCGTGCAGGGCGGGAGAGCCTCGTGGATGCGGGCGATGCGCTGGGCCAAGCTCGATACGGCAGCCTCAAGGACTGGACGCTGGTCTTTGGGGCTGTCTCCCCCATCTTCGCTGTGGAAACCCAGGCGTCTCTCAAGCTCGTGCACCGAAGGCGGCCCGCTGGTGTCACTGCCTCCAGCCCTGTTGTTGTTCCACCAGCCCCTGAGGGCTTCCAGTTCCCGCATACGCGCCCAGACAAAATCCACGCCGCCCGCCCGAATCTCCTTCCCATCAACGTCGCCTTGGACGGCGCGGATAACACCGGCTTCGACGGACGCGTCCGACTTGCAAGGAATGAAGATGTCTGCATCGTTGTACTGCGCCCAGCCGGCATCGCCCCAGTCGACGGCGGCCGTCGACTTTCCGGAAGCGACCCCTCCCGTCGCCTCGGGGCCGGCCTGGGCTCGGTAGGCGGTGCCGGAGCGAGCGAGTCGCTTGAACAGTGTCTCCTTATGTTCGCCTCCCATGCCCCACTCTCTGCCCTTCTCGCACTTCTTCTTGACAAGATCTAGCGCCGTCAGTGCGTCTTCGCGGCTGTCGTGTCCCTTGCCGGAGTCTTCGTGAACCTGCACTTGTCGGTTCAGGAACTTTGAGGCCAGGTGCTTGAGAGAGTGCTTCCCGTTGGGGGCACCGGGATTAGGGAATAGGATTGATGTGTCGACCACGAACGGATGCGTCAGCTGCAGGGCCTTGAGGTCCGAGTCTAGCGAGTGGCCTACGAGGATCGCCCGGGGGTGTAGGAGCTCGAGCATGCGCTTCTGGATGTCGGCCAGCGTGGTTGTCACGGGCTCGAGCATCTCCTCGGTGATGCCGGAGAACCGCGTGAGGTAGTCGAGAATGGGAATGTCAGGTTTGACGAGCTCATCCATAACGACCTCGCCGTCCCAAGAGAGAACCGTAATACGGGTGAGGGATAGGTCATGGTTTGTTGGCCCCGTGCGGCACATCTCGCAGTCGATGGCGAAAATCTCGCGGCCGGCCGTGATGCTCCCCTGCTCGATCTCGGCCTCGGGGACCTGACCGTCTTCCAAGGTGCTAACCGCAGTATGCACCCAGCCGTCGGGGTCGACGAAGGTCCGGCGGCTCTCCTCGTCCGGGAGCATGGCTGGGTGTAAAGAAAATCTGTTCTCGATGTACTCCTGGGGCGTTGCGATGAACTCGGAGATGCGAGTGCGCTCGTCTCTCCATCCGGCCTGGTCCTGCACAGGACGGGGGCCCTTGTCTTTGGACTTTGGGAGAGGGACCCTCAGCATGGTTAACATCGGAGAGTGCATCCTCGGCATAGGACCTCTTTCGTCTGCAGTTGCCCTGACTGGCCAGAGGTGCGTGAACACGCTGGCAAATGGCTTCAGCGCCTCAGGCAGCTGCTCCACTTGCAGCTTTCTCGGGTAATAGTCATCAGGCGATGTCTGGACAGCTCCGGTCGTCAGATGACGCTCTTCGAAGTTGGCAAAGTCGACATTCAGCTTGAACATTGCCTCCTCGAGACCAGGCACCATGATCACGACCATCTTTCTGAACTGGGGCCGATGAGAGACGGCAATCCATTGAGGGGCGGCGCCGTCGGCGAAAACATAGAGGATCAGACTGCGGAGATCGGTGACCTGGATTTTGCTTTGGAGGCGGGCATGCGGGGAAAAGGAGATGCTGGGGTAGTTCCCGGAGCCCTTCTTCGGTGGCTTCTTGCGACGTTTGCTCGGGCGGCCGTTGACGATGGTATACCACTGGCCCTCGTTGGCGTCATCGCCCACAGCACCCGCCGTGGGGCTGCCGCCTTGGCCGCCGCACATGCCGTCCGGTGGTGCCTTCTCCGTAGAGCTGCACTCTGTCCGCGGCCGCTTTGATCCCGCAGACGCAGTCGGATCGGGTGCTTGCCCGGCAGACTTGGACTGGTCGCCGTCGCTGCCAGACTGGGCGTCTGCAGGTGGCTCGGTCCGCATCTGCATGTCTGGTCTCGATCAGGCTTTAATATCAAGACTGGGCAGATAGGAAGACAGCTGAGTATGTGGCCTGGCCGGAATAAATTATCGAGGGATGCAGGCAGCAGCCAGCAGCCAGGTTCTCTCGCCTAGTAATTCAATGCAAGATGAGCTTGTCAGGCGGCCTTGATTCCTGGGACGGGTGATTCCGATCCGAATCCAGGTAGCTGCGGGATATGGGAGAAATCTGGACAGAACATAAAATCAAAAACGATCATATGATGGGAATACGGAAGAAGCAAACAAGACGGAGCTGGGATTAAAGCCTTCAAAGTTCCAACGCACCTAATTTATTAGGTACATGGTACTTGCGAGATGGAAAAACTGGATACCGTGTGGATACCACCAGTCGAGGCATCTCCACTCAGAAGGCCCGACAAACTGATGCGATCTCTACACTAAGCGTGGAACCTAAACTGAACCGCTTCCAATGATATCAAAAGGTCGAAACAAGGGTTCTAGCACAAATACAAAGGTAAGCACCCATTTAACAGTTTACCTATTATCTATTACGAAAAACCTTGACCTGCCCATTGAGTAAAGCAGAGACAAACAGTTCCCTATTAGATGACTGGTATGTACCCGACCTAGGTAACTCGAGGTACCGGCAGATGCAAGCAGCGGGGTTATTTGATGATAGCTACCTACCTGCCTACCTACCTATGGACTCGAACACTCCCATGCAATCTTCCCATCATCACTAGCACCACTACTATCGCATGCTTGACAAAGCCCTCAACTCGACTAGCCTTACCATATATCCGCCCAGCCTAGCTGCTCTATTGTAAGCCGTAGCAAGGCTTGAATCTAACAAAGATGAGGGAGTTAGACCGTGTACCGAGGCTCGAACCTAACAAAGGTGGGGTGAGTTAGGCCCCGTTTACAATGGCGGCTACCTCCGACGCAGAAAAGCATGCCGGCATAACCGTGCACGGGACCAAGGGCTTCAGTCCCGGTCGATGCCTCCGCGCAACACGGGACTATGAGCCAGGAGAGCTGATTGCCACGTTCGATGACCCGCTTGTCGCCTTCCCCGACGCGGCGGGAAGCAAGACCACGTGCCATCACTGCCTGGTTCGCAACGTAAAGCTCTTCGGCTGCGCGGGATGCGAAAAGGCCGTCAGCTACTGCGGTAGCGAGTGCCAGAGGGCCAACTGGAAGCTGGTCCACTCCAAGGAGTGCAAGGTCTTCCGCAAAGTCCGGGCTGCCGTAGGCAAGGACTGGCTGCCTACTCCCGTGCGAGCTCTGGTTCAGATCCTGTTTCGCCTATCCGAGGTGCAAGACGTTGTAGCCAACCTGGAGGGCCACAGCGACAAGTTCAGGGCCCGCAAGGAGCTCTGGGAGAATATGAAGCTGCAAGCCTACGCCGGTCTTCACTATGTCGGGCGCAAGGAGGACGACGCAAACCTGAACTTGGCCGCCGAGATCCTTTGCAAGGTGAGACCACCAGAAAATGGTCCCAGTCCAATTTCGTCCAGTTGACAGATGCCCACCTAGATTCAAACAAACTCGTTCGATAGGTTTGACGCCGACACCGGCCAGAGCGGTACCTTTTTGGACCCTCTTCTGGCCATGGCCAATCATTCGTGCATTCCAAACGCCGTAGTCTTGTTCTGGAAGCGCAAGGCCTACCTCAGGGCCGAAATGCCCGTCAAGGCGGGAGATGGCATCACCATCTCATACATTGGTAAGCCAGCCTCCTCTACACTGCCTACACCATTTCCGGCCCGAAAGCTTACCAATTGCTTTCCAAAGACTACACCAAGCCCCTGGCTTTCCGGCGCCAGGATCTTGACCTGTATCATTTCAGTTGTGCCTGCCCACGCTGCATGAATGACATGGACGTTTACCAGGTCTGCGGGGCCTCTCCCATGCTCAAGTCCAACGATGCAACCATCTCTCCCGGTGCCGAGCGCCTGGGGAGCCGGCCTGTCAGCGCCGGCCCGTCTGACCAAGAGGCATGGCGTGCCCGGGTGGAGGCGATATACGCAGAGTCCGCCGGCAACCCTTTCGAGAAACCCAAAGTGAACCCCACAGTCGGCGAACGACTGGACAAGCTCAGGGATGACTGGGAAATGTGCAGGCCGCTTATCGACGCAAAGCTGTGGGCACTGGAACCGCTTGCCAAGACGATACGGTCGGCGACCATGTATTACTTGGCTGCCGACAGACTGGCCAATGCACTGGCGACGTCTTGCTTGGCGGCCCTCTACTGCGATCCTGTTCAATACGTCGCGCCCTTCAAGCAGCTTCGCCTCACTGGTTTGATGCTCATCGCAAAGGTCCTCACCCAGACATCGGTTCCCGACACCGAGTCTCTTCGGAAAGGCGCACATCCCGACGTCGTGGTGGCGATGAACAAGTCGGACCAGGCATCCATGCTGCACGCAATCCTGCTCCTAGTCACCAGCCTCGCCCCCAAGGGCCATTCTACAGAATGGGTCGTCCTCGAGGAAGCCAAGGTGATGCTGTCGGGCATCGAAAGCATCGCGGGACGGGAGAACGACGCCCTCCTGCTACGCCAATGGGTGGCCGACCCCGAACGTGATGGCCCAGCGAAAACGTTCTTCCGAGAACGGGTCTTGAGTCCAATCGAGGAGCTGGCACACCTCGCACCGTTGGTAATCGCGGCCGACGTCGACTCCTGAGCTGTGTTTCACGCAAGCAGTGCAGACTACATCGCCCGAGTCGCCAGGGCCAGCCGATCGGAGATCTCTGTTTTACATGGGCAAAAACGTGCAGTATAGGTACATCTCCTAGTTACTGTCCATGCTATAACGAGCTATAATTCGTCATTTTCCGTCCTGCGCCCTTGCGCCTCGCTGCCAGGCCCCAGCCGTGACTTGAGCATTTGCAAAAGTTCCACGCTCCAGTGAGTGGAGTCGAATTTGTTGTCCTCTGCTATCCCTTCGATCCAGAGGCGCCAGCAACCATCCGATAGGTCCGGTGATTCACGATCGCAGGTGGCCACGTGCGCCGGGGCCTTGGCCGGCCATAGCCCCAGAGTAGCGCCCATGTTCTCGTCGAGAAACGTGTCTGTCACCAGATTTGCGGCCTTGACCTGTGCCTCGGCGAACAGACTATCCTTGACAAGCAGGACGCGCAGGACCTCGCGCATACCTCCCTTTTCGAGGAAGTCCTGCCGTATACGGGCACTCTTAATGAGGCCCTTGATGGCGGACAGTTTGGCCCTAGCCAGGGATGATTCTCGACCCGCGGCCCTGGGCTCTTGATCGGGCTGGATGATGGAAAAGACCAGGCGTCCGAGCGGAGAGTGGCCACTCCCGTCCCTCGTACATTTCGTTTTCAAAAGTGCTGGCCAGTGCACCTCGACTGCTTTCAATGCTGGTGGGTTGTTCTGGACAGCCGCAGAGATGGTTCTTGCGGCGAGGATAGCACGCGGGGCCTCGGAGGCTGCCACGGCCTTGGAGGAAGCGAGGTGACCATCGTTCATCAGGCAGAAGAGTGAGCTCAGTGCTGGGAGATCCTGAGAGATCTTCAGGCCGTAATAAAGATCGTGCGAAAGCTCTTCGAGCTTGTCGAGGGCACCATCCAAGCCGGCCGCGTCGACGCCCTTGCGTTTTCCTAGTAAGGCAAGAGAATTGCTGAATTGGAGGGCTTCTGGCCCGACTGCCTCCTTTATCTTTCCCACAGCCTCGTAGGCCGGCGCGTCTGGACGGATGTGCTCGCCAGCCGGCTCCTGTGGCTCCGAGTCGACCGTTATGACGGCGTTTTCGACAGACAAGCCGGCCAACGCAGGATCATGCTCGGAAGGAACATTGATTTTGGCCTCTTTCTCCCCGGTGTAGATATTCAGGCGGACGTGCAGGCCAGATGGGATGTCCTGGCCGGGGCGGACCGGCTTGAATTCATGAGTCGCCTGGAATATCTTGTGATAGCAGTCGACGGCGTTCTCTGGGTGACATATTATGTCACCATCACCCGTGGCTGGTTCTTGTGCTGCACCTGACGATGCTCTAGCTGCGAGTGAAACAGCAAGGACCGTAAGTATACGGCGGACCATTGTTGCTGACGATCGCCCAGTGAAGCGAGAAGACGGCGTCGGATAGTTGCTTGATTTATCCAGGGGAAATTTTCGTTGCGGCCTTTGTTATTGCAAGTTATACGAGGTGATCGAGGTGAGAAGGACCTAAAGTGGGTGTTATATACCTCGAACAAACGAGGCGGCAGGGCCAACTGGACAGATAAACAACCGAAGCACTTATGTGTCCGGGCAGGTGCCTCTCTCTGAAGCTACAGCAATCCGGATGACTCCAAGCATGCTCCACAGGACCGCCGCCTTCTCCGCCGCTGGGCGTGGTCGAATCGAAAAGAAGCAGTTGATCCTTGATAGAGTTGACAGATTGCAAGGTAGGGTAGCTGGTTACGAGGTACATGCCCATGTAAGTTGCGACCACCTATACACCTACATATTTTGTCACTTCAAGGGAGAAGCTGAGCTGTCATTTGGCCTGCTGCTTTAGTGTTATTGGCCACCAGAAAATGCCACATAGCGCCACAATCAAGCCCCACCAACCTAAGCCTCACACGACCGTAAGCGGAGGCCCACCAATGAAGGGACGCCAATTGACGAGCCGCGCTTGAACGTCACACTAGACGGCGAAGAGCAAGGCCTGGTGTCGAGGTCAATTGAGTACAGCCCCCGCAGCTTCGGTCACAAACCTCGCCATACCCACCACACCGCACTGCACTGCTCGACCACTACGCCCACTGGCCGAGCATGCTCTCGCTTCGT
>GL876966.1:1932749-2001789 GCA_000193285.1 Magnaporthiopsis poae ATCC 64411
GGCCAGCGTGCCGAACCCACGGGCCGCTTCAGGGGATGCGGTTGCATGCCCAGACATCTTCGCCGCGGCCACGGCCGAGTCAGCTCCCGCCGTGCCCGGGGCAACCTGAACCTGCGGCACCGTCATCCCTCCAGCTAGTAGGTCGGGCACGTGCTCTGGACTTGTTGGCTCGTCTCTGAACAGCGGTGTAGATATGTGTAGTGCTACGCAGTCTGTGGATGGTTAGCCAGTGCTCGATCTAGGGTTTCTCTGACGAAGAAAAGAAAAAGCCTACCAAATCCAGTTTCGTCTGATCAGAGAGCACGGCGATGGATGGATGGTATAACGTATTTTTATAGGCGTGCTGTATCTTCGTCTCTGATATCAGTATTAGCACCTTGAGAAGAACAGATCTGATCTAGCGTGGAAGAGAAAGAAGGATCTAACAGCAGAACAACTCGAATACGAAAGGAGAAGAAAAACTTTTAACAGAGGGAGGGGTGTGGCATGCCAGGGATGGGCATGCCAGATGTTGTAGAGACTTTTTCTCATCTTGCTGTTTTTTTTTTCTCCCTCTGCAAGGACACACGGCATATATATGGATGGACCACATTTAATATGCACTCCTCCCAGCGATCCCACCAAGAGATTCCACAGTGGACAGCTTGAATGCGCTGGAGACACTAATTACGTACCGGTTTGCGAGAATGCTGGCGTTCACGGACCGTCCGTCAGAGTGTAGAGGGATCGGTCTTGACTCGGGCAGCGCAGGCTACCGTCGGCGTAGGGAGAGCCCGCCGAGGTACCTCGACTTGCAGGTACTTCGGCCGATAAGACAATACCCTAGTCTAGTGGATGACAACGCGCAGGTCCAGGTCACCAGACAGGAAGCAACAGTGCGAGGTGCTTGGTACCAGTTTGGCTCGAGGAAGAGAATACAAATGCCCCAGAGAGGGAGGGAAAAGAAGGGAAAATTCAATGTCGCCTTTCGTTTCATGACGAGGAGCGCAAGATGGGGACAGAAATGCCCGGATATTTATAAGGAACCTCAAGGTGCGAGTACCTGATTCATAATTTGGCGCGTTAGCCTTGTGGTTCCAGAAGGCTTGGGCGAATTGAATTGTCAGCAGCGGCGGTAGTACGTCGCAACCTTACGTTTTCGTCATTCCGGATCCCAATGAGCAATCGTGCCGTCCCGACATGCGCCCCTTGTCATAGCACTGGACGCCTCGTCAGCTGACAAACAAAACAAAAACATGTCCCAAAGAAGGCAACGGGCTCTGCCTCGCTTTACAGAATACACCCCGGGTGCGTGCCTGAGTGCCTGCGTGTCTGCACAGGTACCCGAGCACATCGGCAGGCACCCAGCTACCCCAAGGAGGCACTTCCGCCGAGTTCCGTTATCCCCGCTCAATTTTCGTTAGCTCGAATCACAGCCGTATTTCAACGCGGATCGACTGCATGGCTCCACCTACAAAATCGTCGAAACGCTTAACAGCACGCTTCCTTTTAAAAATGCATAACCTAATAATTTTCGATTAACTGTAACCTCACGTAAAATAACATATTTTACATAAAAAACATTTTTAAAAATCCTAATTACAATTTTTTTAAAAAAAAAAAATTTAAAATTTTTTTTAAAATTTTTTAATTTTTTTTTTCTTTTTCTCTTCCTTTTTCTTTGCGTTGGTTGCGGTTACATTTAAGCGAATAGTTAAGCGTTTTAACAATTTTATAGGTGGTGTGTTAAAATTTAATACCGCTTAATTCCTGTTAGTGGTCACAGCCAGGCTTGGCTCCAACGAGACGATGTGTAGCGTCCCCGTATGCCAAGTCCACTTGAGTATAACGATACCAGCTGAAGGTGGCATAGGGTAGCTAGATGTAAGCCTTGTCGTATATGGATTGGTGGATGGCTTTGGCGTGGTCTTGTGACTTTTTGCCCCTTAACTGTCTCCTTTGTCCGTAGCGAGCCGCTTAGTAACGCTGAACGCCCTTCCATGGCATGGCAAAAGTGGTGATTTCGCCCAAAAATAATGAGTCGGCTGTTCATGACACAGCACTCTGAGCTTCGCTTTTCTTCTGCCTTTGATTTTTTTTTTTTGTTCTTGGTGGATCTATATCTTCAGGCAACCCCCAGAGTGTCCCCCTCCCTCCCGACATCAATTATGGCTATGGTACAAGTAGAAGAATGGAGCAGCGCAGGGCATGAGTTTTCGGAGGTTGGAGAGATGGGTGGGTAGGTAGGTGGTCACCCCGCCCACAAAATAAATGGCAGTCGATGGCCGTCCTCAATGCGGATAGTGGGTCGAATTAGGTGATGGACCCATAAATATCCCTGGAGGAAACTGCCATCTTTTTTGTGGTCAGGGTGGTGGTGCACACGGGAAATAATACACGGGGTACTTTTCGTCAGGGCTAGGGATGAGGGGTAATTGCTCTGGGGACTGAGATACCGAGCAAGGCAGTGTAAGGCACTGAATCGCCAGGTCACTCCCACCAGGCAATCCGAGAGTGCGGAAGAAGGCCACCTCTGGGCAGCGATCCCGGTGGCGAGCTGGTGGGCGCACCGGCGGATCCGAACGACGCAAAGTCAAGCCTGAGCCACGAGGGCGGGGTTATATGTAGTCGCGGCTGCTCTTTTGCATCTCAATCAGGCGCCAGCCTCTGGTTTCCGGATTGTTGACATCCTCGGGAACCCTTGTGATGCCGATGGCGTAGGTCACAAGCTGAACGCGGTCTTCCATACCTGCTGCCAGCTCCTTGGTCTTTGCGTTGCGGTATACGTGCACCTCCTGCGTCCTGCAGGTGATGATAAAGACGGGAATCTCGCCCGGTTCCAGCATCCTGGCCTTCAGTATGTCGACGTGGCGGATGTCGAGTATGCGCCCATCTGATTTCAGGCCCACCTGGAGATATTGCTTGGTGAGAGCTTCGTACACTGAGAACTGGGCCTCCGACAGCCAGAGCTTCAGGGTTTCGACATCGCCCTTGACGTAGGCATCGAGCACCTCGGGCAGTATGTATTCTCGTAGGTCGCGCAGAAACGGTTCGATCTGGAACGCCGGGTCCATCTGCCGCAACTTCTTGATCACCATGGCTGTCTCGTTCTCGGCAAAGAACCCCGCGACCCGGTCCGTGATACTCCTGGCGGTCGAGATAAGAGGATTCTCCGACTCCTGGTACGTGCTCTTCATGCTGAAGACTCCCTGGACGAATTTGTTCGAATCTCGAAAGTCCCTCCAGGCCTCTTTCCACGCCGCATCTTTGTGGAGGGTAACATTGGTGCCGGCACTACCGGGAGACACTGTTAGCGGACAAGCACGTGCAGAAACGAAAGTAAACGAGACGGTAAAAGGCAAGAAAGGGCCAGCATACTCGGGATTCTCTTGGGCGACCGGCCCGGCCTGGGACGGGTCGGCTTGCTGCAACTCTCGCCGCCTCCGCCTCTCCTCTTTGTCGACCCAGCCGCCGTACCTTGAGCTGCTCCCGTCATCGATTACGTTCTTGACATTTTTGTACGCCTCGGTCTCGCGTATCGGTTTGGTAGCTTCATCGAGGGCGTCGCCGGTGACGTTGGCGGCCTTCCGGACGCCCTTCATGACGGGGGTCTCCCAGGTCCACGAGGCACCCTTGCCAATGGCGCTGGCAGTCCCTTTCAGCACCGTCCCTGCAGTGTTGGAGACGGCACCCGACGTGGCCTCATACGCCTGGCGGGCGCGCCGCACCGACTCGCTCTCGGTAAACTGATGGGCCGACGAGGCGATGGCTTTGGTGGACTCGTCCCACTCCTTGGACTGCTTGAACTCGGACTGCATTGTCTCCATAAACACTTGCCATGGTGTCTTGTCGCCATGACGCGGAGGGGGCGGCATGTCCCCGGCCTGCTGCTTCTTGTCGCCATCCTCTTTCTTCTCCTCCCTCGCTCCCTCACCAGCCTTCTCTCCTTCCCCCGCGCCATTCGTTTTCTTGCCGCCATCTAGCTCGTCCTCGGGCGCTTCTTCGGGCGCTGGATTCCTAACCTCAGCCTCAGCCGCCTTGTCTCGACGTGTTTCCCTCCGCGGAGCCGAGTCATCCTGCGGCCGTTTCTCTAGTAAGCGAACGGAGTTGTGAAAGGCGCGGAGTTGCCGGGAGTGCTCCCTGGACGAGTCGAACAACAGATGGCTCGAGAGCGTAGAGTGCGATGACAAGGTGGATGGGATAATAGGTTGTGAAAGGCGCGAGATCGGGCGACTAGATACTGGCGATCTGAGACCCGAGGGAGAAGAGAGAAAGGAAGCGGTCTTTCCGAGGGCGAGGGCCCTTTGATGATGGGCCCTTATGCATATGGCAGCCATCCTGTCTGTTTCTCCCCCTCTTTTTGTTTACCCTTCCCTCCTCTCCTCTTACTCTGTATTTGACCCTTCCTCTTAATGGTACTCTGTCCTGAAGATGGTGCTCTCAGGTTGGTGGCGCATCCGGGCTGAGCGCATCAAGGCTGGCAGGATTTTACTCGGGCAAAAAAAAAAAAAAAAATCGCGGGACAATCGATGGTCTAAAGCAGGGGTCAATCTGCTCGCATGCGGGATACGTCGGGACATGCAGTGATTAGGTGGGGTCTTGAAAGCCTATGGCCAATAATTGAGGGGTACGCATCGTCAGGCTTGTATGTAAAATGTATAATGTGGGTCCATCGGCCCGCCACGAGCTTCTTCATTTTTTTTATTTTTTTGGTCGCGCCAAAGCTGCCTCTGTTGTGGGTAAGTTGAGTGCGGGGAGGCAAGCAAGGCGGGCAGGCGAACACCGAGATATCTACCGACGGATTGGCTGTCTTCCTCACGAACTACCCGCCACCACCGACCGTTTCTATCATTCCGAGCGTTCCTGCCAGAGCAGCCGCCCGATAGCCCCTCGTTGGGCTCAAAGCGGGCACACACGCAAATCCGAGGACCGCAGCTCCTTGGTGAGTGCCCGTGTCCCTAACCTGGATTCTTCCCTCACCGAAGCACTTCCAGAAATCCGACACGGGCGGTATCACTGATCGCGCAACCAATCAACCTGGAAATAGCATACAGACATGATGGGCCGCGGCTTGACTTGGCGGCCACCGGGCCTGTCCAAAGTTTTCCAGGCAGTGATGCCAGCCGCTGGGCGCAGCGATCCGGTGCAACTATGGAGGAGAGCATTTGCCAGCGGCACAACCACAACGGCGGGGGGCGGCTCTGGGACCGCTAATCCTCCCCCCAAGACCCCCGGCTCGATGTTGCAGCTAGGCTCCCTATTAGCGGCCAGCGGAACGGCCAGCGCGCGTATCAGCACACGCATCGACGACAGCTCCCTGGACCACCTCACCAACACGTCACTGGATGAATTCGAGCGCAAGAGGCCGACCAACGCGAGCAAGGAGCCATGGCATTTCCACATCTACAGCCACAAGCACAATACACACATCACCATTGCCATGCCCGACCACAGCCCCATCATCTCATTGTCGTGCGGGAATCTGGGCTTTAGGAAGTCGGGACGCAAGCACTACGACTCGGCATATCAGCTCGCCGCATACGTGATCGACAAGCTCCAACAGATGGGCAAACACAAGGACATAGATCAGCTCGAGATTTCCATGCGCGGCTTCGGGCCCGGCCGCGATGCTGTTACAAAGGTTCTGCTGGGTAACGAAGGGAGGCTGCTCCGGCCCAAGATCATCCGCGTGTCCGATGCCACGAGACTCAAATTCGGAGGCACGAGGAGTAAGAAGCCGAGACGCTTGGGCTGATGCCATTCGTTGTGCTTCCTTTCGCTTTGGCAAGACCGTCACACCTCGTCCACTGGCCATGGACATGCGTATTTTGTACGATCAAATCTGCATTCCCAACCACCGACCTACGTCCGTCTACCACATGTCCTTCCATACCTACCTAGACATCTCCAACCGCCTGCGTTCCTCTCTGTTTCGGGCAATCGAGCCCCTTATGCATCTTGGCCGGCTATCCGCGGATGTGCTGGTGCTTTGTTCATTGCCGCTCTCAACAGGCATGTATTTCTCTGTATGCATGCCGGGACGTCAGCAAGCCGTCAAGGGTGGTCGGTGAGCGGGCTGGCTATCTCCACTCCCTTGTGGATGCCTACGCCTCAATTATTTGTCGCTTTTCTGCGCCAGGACAGTGCTGCCTGGGTCCGTCCGTCCCCGCTTCCGTCCCAAATCCAAGCAACCTGTGTTGGCGAGCACCGCCCTTCGTTGGCACGTACCTACGTACCTACACTCTGTGTAGGGCCCGCCACGCCGACTTCGCTCTCTGGGCAACTCGGACTCTCATCTATCTACCTCTCCGGACTGTCCGCAATTACAGCAACCGAGATCAATCGTTCATCACACGCTGCGCGACCATGACAAGCCTGGCTTGGCGCAGACGGCCTATTTGACAACCGCGATGCCGCCGCGGCGCTCCCACAAAAAGAGCCGGGACGGCTGCAGACGCTGCAAGAGCCGCAAGATCAAGGTCAGTTGGCCCGCAAGCTCTTCGCTGGCAGAGGCAGCCCGCTTGTCGAACTAGGGATCTTTGGCTAACTAGCGGGCTGCGATCGAGGTGGAATTTCTCTTTTTTCAAGTGCGATGAGGTCCATCCACGATGTGGCAACTGCATGAAGCATGGCGTCGACTGTGACTTTGAGCACCCCGGTGCCTTTCACGCCAGTAACGATGGCGCGCCCGCCGCCGCCCAGCGAACCGATGTGTCCGGAGCCGCCGCCACAGGATCCTCAACGAGCACAACCCCGCTCTACCGCACTCCAGCCGCTGCTAGTGTGCTGTCACACACGACCCCTGCGACGAGCAGGCTCCTGGAGTTGCGCCTGATGCACCACTTCATCTCCGTGACCAGCAAGACGCTTAACATCGCCGCCCCCGTCGCCGAGGTCGTGTGGCGTGACGCCGTTCCCCAAATCGCATTCGCCGCAGACTCACAGCATCTTGCCGACGGCATCCTGGCCGTCGCCGCGCTACACCTCAGGAGTCTATCCCCACGCGACCAGGAGGTCGTCCGCGCCTCCCATGCCTACATGGCTTCGTCTCTCCGCGAGTACAGTGACGTGCTGACCCGTGGTATCAACGCCTCCAACGCCGAATCCCTCTTCCTGACCTCCACCCTGATCGCGATCCAGTCCACCGCCACCCGCGTTTTCACCAAAGACGAATCCATAGTCGTGTCCCACCCGGCAGATGGCAGCATTGTCAGGAACCGCGCCGCCCTCGGCGGCTATGGCCTTCCCCTCTCCTGGTTTCACTCATTTCAAGGCGTCAAGGCTGTGACCGCCGCTTCATGGCAGTGGCTACGTCATAGCAGCACCGTAATACCCATCATAAACTCGCAGCCCGTCCTGCAATTGGACTTCAATAGCACCGAGCCAACCTTTTTCGGTCATCTGCTTGACGGGCTGGATCAGGAGCTGGCCGCCCTGCCAGTGGATAGCAACTGCCAGGATTCCTCACCGTCGTCGAGCTGGGCCCCGGACGCTGGTGCCGCCGCCGCTACCGTTGCTGCCGCCGCCGCCGCCACTGGTCCGTCATCCCAGGCGCAAGGACTGCATGGTAGCAGCGGGAGCGGCAGCAGCAACGGCAGTCGGCAAGCCACACGGCAGGCCTATGAGCATGCCGTGGCCGTCCTCAACTGGGCACACAAAATCCCGCACAAGGGCTCGCCGCTCGCCTTCCCTGCCACAGTGTCGCGGCGCTTCGTGGAGCTGGTCGAAGACAGACGACCCCGTGCTCTGGCCATCCTGGCGAGTTTCTTTGCGCTCCTGAAGTGCCTCGACCAGGTCTGGTGGCTGAGGGGGATGGCACGGCGGGAGGTTCTCGGCATCGTCTCTCTTTTCAACTCGGACTACTTCGGCCCCGACGTAGAGCGCCAGTGGTGGCCGCACCTGGAGTGGTCCGTCCGCGTGGCCCTCCATGACGACCGAGACAATCCTGGCTACGTACCGGCCGACCTATGGGGTGCTAGCTGGGTGGGCGATGACGCCGCCCTTGCCCAGGAGAACGCTCCCAACTTTGTATCACATATCGAGATGCTCAGCGAGATGATGACGGGCATACAAAGCTTTCCTGGTCCCGTTCCAAGTCAGGGCAGTCGATGACGACCAGTGCCCGGCTGATGATCATAGACGCCGGAAACCGTATTATATGCGGCCAGCTGCTACAAGGTCCCGCCGGCGAATCAAGCCTTGGGGTCAGTCAAGCTTGATCTTGAGAATGGCCACTCTCAAGGAGTAGATAATTTTGTCACCTATGCTGCGTCCCGACACCCCTCTGTTTACGAGTGGTTGGGTAAAGTTGGGACCGGTGATGTGCCTCGATCAGTCCATCACAGAACACCGCGGGTGCTGGCTCGCCTGCTGGCTGAATTTTTCCTACCTTGCTAGACTGTATCAAAGGTTGGAAGGTTGAGGGTTCTAGTCCCTCTCTAGCGACGAGACAAATGCGGGTCCTCCGCGCGTGCCCGTGTGGATGCGTTTAGACCCTAGCTCGCGTCCCTAGAGCCGATAGATCCTCGGGAAGGGATGACAGCAGCAGGCGGCGGTGGCTGTTTCAATGGCGCAGGTTGGCGTTCAAAGGAGGCTCAGGGCGGGCCCCAATGTCCTGACAGAGTCTGAGATTTACAAATTATACGCCTTCTGTTCCGATGCCACCGACACGTGTGGCCCAGAGCCAGTAGGTACTGTGTTTTCTTCGTCCACATTCTACGCTTGGGCTCGTGGCCTCGCAACCTCGGAGCCACATCTGCTAGGCGCGCACATGTGCATAATGATATTGTCATGGTTGCACTGGGGGCGGGCTGGCAGCGGGACAACAAATCTCCTTTTCAAATCTTCCGCAACTTCTTTTTGGATCGCGTTGCATCCTCGGATGATGACTGCCTTTCCCCATTGCCCTCTCCCCGATCCCTCTTGAGCGCCTTCATCTTCCTTGTTTGCAGATCGCCCAGATCCTGCTTGGTCAGATGGATTCGTCCCATCTTGTCGCCCATGGCGTCGGTGGAGATGTTCTTCTTGGTCCTTTCCTCTGTCGTCTTGGGTCTCCGCATGGCCTCCTTCAGAGCAGCCTCATCAGGTTCGCGCACCCTCCCTAATCGGAAGTCCATTCGAGGTCCAATCTCTTCCAGTTCGACCCTAGGTAGCTTCTGGCCGCTGCGCTTGGTCTGGATCATGTAGACGCGCAGGTGGATTGCGGGTTTCAGGCCATCACCGTCTCCTGCGACAAAAGGAGCGTCCTCGGCGGTGACGACGATGACGTAGCGGAGGCCCTCGACATCAATCTTGTCCGAGTTGCTATCACCGCGGAAAAGATCCAGGAGTAGACTTTTGGCAGCTGTATACTCGTTTCGCACAGTACTCTCGAACTGAGCGCCCGCGAAGACCATCATCGGACGGAGGCCGACTGTAAACTTGGACGTCTTAAACTGCGAGATGCGTCTGAACGATTCGGCGTCAAGGTATAGCTCTAGCATATCCAAGACTTTATGGTTGAAGGTCCGCACCAGGGTCAGGGTGTGGGGGCGCTTTTTGCTGCTTGATCCAAAAACGAGGAGGCCTGTTTATGCGATGTCAGTGACGTAAGCAACAGCAGGCTTGGTTTTGGGGCGCCTGGCCGGATCTTCACCCACTTGTGTCGCACTTCTCAGAGAAGAACTCCTGCATCACATCATCTGGTCAGCAAGAGCAGCCGAGTAAACTGTAAAATGGAGGCACAGGCTTGGAACGATAGCTTCGAGCGAAGAGAGAAGGGACGGGTAAGTAAACAAATCCAACTACCAATGAGGTTGGGTCCTCGAACGGATGTCTGGGCAACATCGTGTCAGCCATCCACTTTGTTCCGGTCGATTGGGGACACCATATAGTCGACTGTAGGCATGTAGGCAGTATGCAGTAGGCAAGAGATAGCAGGTAAGATTTGCCAGACTTACACTGCATTCTTCTTTGTGAATCTATGGTGAGTAAAGAAGGCCAAGCGTCAGTTAGCGCACGGCGACAGTGCATCGGCGGAAGTGGCTGGTAAACAGGCGTACTTTTGTGCCAGAGGCTGACGCATCGAGTAGATGTCGGCAAGGGCATCCTGAACCACCTGGCTACAGCTCGTTCCACGGAGAAACAGGGCAGACTTCGGGTTCTCGACGACTTTCGGGGCCTTTTTCTCCAGGATCCGCTTGGAGCGGGCGTTCCGCGGCTTGCTACAAATGCAGTTAGTAGCAGGCACACACAACGGGGAGAGTAATTGCCGTACATTTGCCGCAACATTTTGTTGACAATCGATTGGCGGTCGATTTTCAGCCCAGATCCAGTTGGTGTTTATTCTGGCGTGAGTGTCGCCGAAATGGGTTCTCCTATGATGCGACACAGAGAGCAAAGACCGTGAGAGAGATGGCAGAAAATACAAGAAAAAAAAGGCGGTAAAAACATCGAGGCAGCGGGGTGGGGCAAATGCATGTCTCCACCTTCCCAGTTCTGAAGCCAATCAGGAAACCGCATAAGGCTCTGCCATCCGGTGCACAGATGGTAACCCTTCCGTTCGTGTCGCCACTGCCGTAGATATCGTACATAGTTCAACAGATAGGTTACCAAGCATAGATGTGAAGCACATGTACTCCTAACACGGAGGAGGGTTGACACGACGTATTATGCGGTCGCCGGATGGGCATGGCCGCCGTGACCAGCTTGCGCGTGCATGAAATAGTCCTCCATCCCGGCAATGGCGCCGTTCATATCTTCTTTGTAAGTCAGGAACAGACCCTGGATGGCAGCGGTGCTGACTTGGCGAGCGGGCTGTCGTGACACGTCGGAAAAGAAGCCCAGCTGCTTCAGCTTGGCCAGGAACTTATCCCGCCCATTGCCAGACGGGTCAACGTCACCGTAGAACCGGTCCCAGAGCTCGGCCGCCTGGTGAGCTGTTGCCTCTCCTATCCGCGCGATCACATCGACCCGCCCCGGGCGGATGAGGGCCGGGTCAAGCCGCTCTATGTAGTTGGTGGTCAGGAACGCTATCCGGTCCTCACCCGCTGCCAGGCCATCCAGAACATTCAGCAGCCCGGAATACGTCACCGTCGCGCCGCTGTATCCGTCCGACAACCTTTCCTGGCGATTCCCAAACGCAACGTCGACGTCTTCCAGAAGCAGGATCGAACGTTGGGGCAGCGTCATGAGCATAGCAGCCAGCCTGTCGTCCGTGAGCCCTCGCTCGACCAGGTTTACAATGGCCAGATTATAGTCCAACTCCCCCGCGAGGGCGTGGATAAAAGAGGACTTACCGCTCCCAGGCGGCCCGTGAAGAAGGTAGGTGCGCCGGTACGGGATCCCGCGGTCGACGTACCATTGCTGCCGCCCAAGAAAGTCGTTGACGTCTGCCACGATGCCCTCCTTGAGCCCCTTGTCAAAGACGACGGATTGAAGCGGCCGCTTTCTCCTGGCAACTCCCAGCGGTGCCCACGACATGCCTTGGATTCTGTACACTGGCGTTTTCCCCTCCTGCGCGCTCTTGGCGAGCGCATGGGCTTCGGAAAACACCTGCTCGAACACGTGGCGCCGCGACCATAAGGTGGTGAGAGTGACAATTTCATGGGGCTCCCCGGTTTGATGGTTCGCTGTCGATTGCTTGTCCCGACTGACAGCGATGTATGTGCCGTCTGTGTGTCGGATGATATGCCTGCCGTAGCCAGGTTGCAGGAAGAAGCTAGCCCGACTGGACTGCTTGGCTTCGACAGACCCTCCACCGGAATCCGTGGATGTTGCCACGGACAAATTCCTTATCCGTGTTAGCTTGGACGCTAGGAATCCGGGGGTCGGCCGTGGCTGTGAAAGCCATGCGAGAATCCACGGATACGATGGATCGCGGCGACCAATCTCGACATTGACAAGCAGGTTCTGGCGTAGAAGTTGGGCACCTTGAACAACTCCACGCCGAAGCAGCGCCGCCGCCGCCCCGAGGCTAGCAAGCCCGAGGCCGCCTGCAAACATGGGGTTGCTGAAAAGCGCTTCAAGCCCATATCTCGACGGCGTTGTGGATGCTGTCTCCAGGACGCCAGCGGCCGCTGATGCTGCCCCGCCCGGCGGGGGCGCACCCGTGGGAAGCGCGGGAGACTGGGACATTGGCGATGGCAACATGGGAATATGGTAAAGCGACTACATCGGAAAGGAAACGTCGAATAGTGGCAGTGGCCAAACTGAGTGACTAGGGCGTGAATGAGGAAAAAAAAACATGTATCTGGCCCACCTCGGCGCCAGGTTGTAGAATTGGTGGGGCGAGTAGCATGTTAAATCCAAAGGAAAGCGGTTGCGCAGCATGTAATTCAAAGCGATTTACAACCTACCTACCCCGTGACTTGGAGACTTGGGAGCACATGCGCGTCACATTGGGCTGAGTCACTGGGATTAGAATAGTCCACAGAGAAGGCCTGTCGGCAGTCGTTGCAAGAAGGGTTGACCGAGCGGGCGGCGACGCTCCGCTCCCATCTGCCCCTTTTTTTTCCTCACTTTTTCTATTCCCCTTCTTGTCCCCATCGCGCAGGCTCGGGGACTGGGTTTCTGCTATGACCAAGGTCAAGATGGAAGAGCCGGTAAGTAGCAGGAACGATAGGAGAAGTCCCCACGCTTGTGAGGATATTGCCTGATACTTGAATGGTCCCACACAGGACCTGATCGCACCGTCGCTTGAGACGGTGCAGCAGCTGTTGCAGTCGCGAGCGGCGGGGCACGACGGGAACCAGGCGAACCTCGTGCCCGTGTACGGCCAGATCTCGTCGGATCTGATCACGCCGTCGGCCGCATACCTCAAGGTGTCGGCCCACTACCGCGCCAAGGCGCGGGCCGCTCAACTCGAGCAGCCCGAGCAGCTGTCGTTTCTGTACGAGAGCGCCGCCACGGAGCGCGTGGGCCGCTATAGCTTCGTGGCCGCCGCCCCACGCAAGGTGCTTCGCACGGGGCCCGGCTTCGGCGTTGCCGGCGACCCGCTACCCGCACTTGAGGAGGAGCTAGCACGCTATACGGTCGCCGCCGACGTGCCCGGTCTGCAGATGCCGCCCCTGGCCGGGGGCGCCATTGGCTACGTCGGCTATGACTGCGTGCGCTACTTCGAGCCCAAAACGGCCCGTCCCATGCGCGACGTGCTGCAAATCCCCGAGTCGCTCTTTATGTTCTTTGACACCATCGTGGCCTTCGACCGCTTCTTTGGCGTCATCAAGGTTATCACGTACCTGCGCGTCCCGCCCGGCGACCGCAGTGCCGCCGCCTTCTCCACCGATGTCGAGGCCGAGTACGCACGCGCCCTGGCTACTGTGCGCGAGCTGGTTGCCGTGCTCAACGCGCCCGAGATCCCGCTTCCCGAGCAGAAGGCGCCTCGGCTCGACCTGGAGTACATATCCAACATCGGTCGCGCCGGCTATGAGGCCCACGTCACCGCCCTCAAGAAGCACATCATCAAGGGCGACATCATTCAGGCCGTGCCGTCACAGCGCCTCGCACGGCCCACCGACCTACACCCTTTCAACATTTACCGCCACCTGCGCACCGTCAACCCGTCGCCCTACCTCTTCTATATCGACTGCATTGAATTCCAGATCGTCGGCGCCTCGCCCGAGCTGCTAGTCAAAACCGAAGGCGGCCGCATCATCACCCACCCCATCGCCGGCACCGTCAAGCGCGGTGCCACTCCAGCGGAGGACCAGCGCCTGGCCGACGAGCTGGCTGCCTCGCTCAAGGACCGCGCCGAGCACGTCATGTTGGTCGACCTGGCCCGCAACGACGTGACGCGCGTGTGTGACCCGCGCGAGACGCGTGTCGACCGCCTGATGACGGTTGAGAAGTTCAGCCACGTCCAGCACCTAACCTCGCAGGTCTCGAGCGTGCTGCGCCCGGGGAAGACTCGCTTCGATGCCTTCCGCTCCATCTTCCCGGCCGGCACCGTCTCGGGTGCCCCCAAAGTCCGCGCCATGGAGCTCATCGCCGAGCTCGAGGGTGAGAAGCGCGGCATCTACGCCGGCGCCGTCGGCTATTTCTGCTACGGCGGCCTGGACCTCCATGGCAAAGAGGTCGAGGGCGAGATGGACACGTGCATCGCCCTGCGCACTATGCTCGTTAAAGACGGGGTTGCCTATCTTCAGGCTGGTAAGTTAGCACCGTCACAGCCCGCCGTTCCAGTTTCTCTTCTCTTGCTATCTAGCTTGCCGCTGACAATGATTGCCCGGTCCCTCTGACCGAGCCTGTCTTCTTCCCTTAGGAGGCGGCATTGTCTTCGATTCAGACGAGTACGACGAGTGGATGGAAACTATGAACAAGCTTGGTGCCAATATGCAGTGCATCACCTCCGCGGAGAAGCTATATGCCAAGCGACACTTGTCGCCGTGCTAAAGGTTGGATTAGTATCTAGTTGTCAGTTTTTATTTACACTAGCCATCAGTTACCTAATAAAATAAGTGCCACTCTGTTAATTTAGCGCCAGTGCACGGCCCTTTAAGAGCAAGCACTAAATTGCCTTAATTTTGAAGTTAACAGTATTAAAGGCAGTACCAAGGCAGATTTATACGTAATTATAACAGTTAATGTGAATTAATTTATTTATTTTCATTATTTATTTGTTGTTTAAAAAAAAATAAGAATAAAACGCCCTTGTAACGGTTAAAACTGTTATAAAAGCCGCTTAATGATTATTACTTTTAATTAACTTTACAAGCGCTATAAACCGCTTACAACCTTTTTAACCTTATTAAAAGCATTTTTTTACAAGCGTATTTATATTAAACCCTGCCTTTTTATTTATTAACCCCGCGTTTTTATAAAAAGTTACGTTTATTATTAAAAGCGCGTGCGTAATAAATATATTACGAAAGGATTACAGTAATAAAAGTAAGTCTTGCTCCACTTTTAATAAAAGCGTTATATTTAAAGCGTTATATTAAAAGCGATATATTAATTAAAACGCGTGTATAATAAATACGCTTTAAATATAACAGGACGTGTCATTTATAACATTAAGCCCTTTCACTGTTACGACCGTACATTAGGGGAGCAGGGGTCAGGAGAGAGAGAGAGAGAGATCGTATTAACGTCCGTGCCTCTGGCGCGGGTGCCGGGGTACCCGTGCCGTCTGGCACCCGCCATTCGCGGGTCTTAAACGCGCCCACGGCGGCGGCGGGCGGTTTTACGTGGCCGTATTGCGCCGGCTTTAGGAGATTAAGTACAGGGAAAGTTCTAACCACGGGGCAATTGTAAAACCCTTTTTTTAGCCTCCTTTTTTTCCTTTTAGGCCCGTTGTCCCCTATTTTAGCCTCCCGACCTCCGCCACCGGAAGTTCCTTTTTTACGTTTAAGTTCCTTGGGTCCCCCGCCCGGGGCGCGCCCACGATTTCGATACCGTTGCGCGTGGCAAATATTAGCTATTTGGCCCCCAGTTTCCTAAATACTTTTTCGATCCGTGTACGGACCATAATATTTTTGCCCTTTTTTAGTTATTCCGATTCCTTTTGGCCGGGTGCCGGTGGCGGTTTTTTAATCCACCGTACCGAAATTTTCCTAATTTTACAAACCGGCGTATGGCTAACCTTTTTGGGAAATCCGCATATATAATTATAATGCGGTTTTTAAAAATGTTCGAATTTTTTATAATAGGCCGTAAAATTACCGTAACCGGTGCTTTTGGCCAAAAACGTGTGGGTTTTTCCCTTGTTTTTAATGGTTTAATTTATTTAAAATTTGGCGGGGTTTTAGTTAATTACGGTTATAAAAACGGGCTTATTAATTTCTTACCATTTTATTAAATTGGCCTGCGTTAGCCTAAGGCCCGGATCGCCTTTTTTACGTTAAAGTTTTGGTTATTGGGGTTATAAGCCGAATAAAATAATTATTACCCTGGTTTTTGGCGGGACCGGGTTTTATTTTATGGCAATTTTATTCGGGGCGTTATTGCGAAATTTTGATAATTGTATGGAAAGGGTTGCGTTTTTTTAAACGGTAAATTATCGGGTGATTTATTAAAAACGTGTATAATTTATTTGTAATTCGGCCGAGCTTTTTGTTTTATATTTTTTTCGGCGAAATTTTAACGGCTTAATAGCGAATCACCGCCGGGGATGTTTTTTAAACCGGCGTAAATGCTTTAAAAAACGGAAATATAACCCTTTTTAGGGTTTTAAAAATTCCTTTTTTCCAAAAGCTATTAAAGTTTTTATAAAAGGGCCAAAACCCGTACGTTAAAATAGGTAAAATTCCGGTTATAAGCTAAATTTTGGCCGTATCGGGGCAAAAGCCTTTAGTAATTTTGTTAATTTTTACGGTTAATACCGTTAATATTTCCGCCTTTTTCCGTTTAACGGCGGTATTTATTAATAATTTAATCCTTTTTATAACCGAAAATTTAAATATTACGCCAAATTAGGTAATTTGGGGTTTAATTAGCAGGTAACCGGTTGGGTATTTTAAAAATTTAACCGCCGGTAGGATTATTTTACGTTTAAAATTTACCCCGCCCGGTGATATATATAAAACGTCCATTTTCGTTAAATTTAATTTAAAACCCGTTTGGATTATATTTTAATAAAGGTTCGTGGTTTTTTTCACGGCCCGGATTATTACGGTTTCCGGGTTTCGGTTAATCGTGTATTGTGCTATATTATTCACGTATATATACATGGTGTTCGGTTCCACGGGGGGTTTAATTACCGCCGTTAATACCAAAATAAACAGTACCGGGGATTAAAAAAAGCTTTGGAAAAATTCGTTATTATTTTTAAACTTTTTTTTATATTAATTAAACTGGTACATTTTATTAAATATAAATAATTTGGCCAAAATTATCGTTTTTGGGTGCCATTTTTAATTATAAAATACCGTTATTAGGGTTTTTTTATTAATTAAAAAAAAAACGGATTTCACGTTATGCGTAACGAAATACCCGTGTTTATTTTGCAATTTGGTTTAATTTACGTTATAAACCAAATTTATTACCAAATTTTAGGTTAATTTAATAGGAAAGGCTTCGGCGGTATTTTTCGGGATCGTATTATTAAATAAGGCGATTATTAATATCCTTTTTTATATTAGCTTTTTTAAATTTTTACCCAAAATTAATAATAAAATAATAAATTTTTATTTGTTAATATTTATTAGGTTTTTGCTTGGTTTAATTATAATAATTATTTTAATATATTTCCAGGTTTTTGGGAAACGTCCGAGCTTAATAGCTTTTTAATAAACGGTGGTAAAATGGGTTTTTAACCAAGCTTTTTATAATTTTTTAAAAAGCTTAACCATTATTCCGTTTAATTTAAGGCTTATTAACGTTTTAATTAAAAAAATTTGTTTAATTTTTTCGGCTAAAAAAGGGCTGTACACCCGGTCGGCCGCGTTTTTCTCCAGCCTTTCGCTTATACCCTGTTTTACTTTTACCGGGCGTTTGGTAGGTTTAAAAAACGCGCTTTTTACCAAAACCCTGGCGATTTTGCCCCGGTTAATTACCTTTTTATTTTTAACCCGAAATATTAAAAGGTTATCGTTTATGAGCGGGTTTTTTCATTTATATAAAAGCCCCAAATCGTTTGGTTCCGCGTTATATACCAGGTTTTAATAATAGGCCTTTTTCGTTTTGGCGCACAATTTTTTAAATTTTTCGGGGTTCCGGTTTTTAACTTTTATTAATTTTAAAATTCATTATTTGGCTCCCGTGCGATTTGTGCTTTTAATATTAAAGGTTTATAAAACCCCTTTAATTATATTTTGAATATGCCAGGTTTATTCCTTTAATTGGGGTGTTTCGATTACCATTTTTAGCGCCGGACTTAAAGCGGTTTCCAGTTTATCCCTGGTTTCCTTTTTTAATTTCGGGGGTAACCGGAAAATCCGCTTTTTTTTTTCGGCTGCTTATTTTTAACCATAATTTTAATCGCCTTATAATTTAACACCCAATAACCGAATTACGCCCGAGCCCGGGGGGGGGTTAAAAACCAAATCCAGGGTTTTTTTTAATTTATATATAGGGATTTCAAGCGGCGTTAAAAGGGTAAATCCCGAAACCCTCACCTAATTTATTAAAATTTGGCCTTTATTAAAAATATCCGTTTTAAAGCTTTAATTTGGGTGGTTAACGTTAAAATTTTTTACCAAAACCCGGTTAAAATTTTATCGGAATCAGGCGTAATGCGCTTTAATTTGGGTATTTTTTATTTATTTGGGGTGCTAATAAATTATTATTATTATAATTTTTTCCAGTTTAATTATAACCATATAATTTTTAAAAGGGTTATTAATTTGCCATTTGGTTAATTTTTTTTTTACGTACACCGTTACCCTACATTTTGGTATTTTTTTAACAATTAATATTTAACCCGCACATTTTTTTAATTTATTTTATTTATTTAGGGCTGGTTTTGTTACGCAAATTAAGTTTGCGCCGGTTTTTTTCCTTTTTATTAATAATTCGTTAACCGCGGCAAAACCCTGCCCCGCGTTCCCGTAAATAATTTTACAGCTTATTTTAGGGCGGGGCGGGGGGGGATTATCCTTATATTAATATAAATAAATAACGTGCGTATTTTTAACCTAAAAGCTTAACCGTAATAACGTTACGAATATCCGACCATTTAATTTTATATATTACCGTTTTTAGGGTATATATTAGGCTTTTTATTTGTAAATTAAGGGTTACTTTTGGGTTTATTAGGGGGTGTTAGTTTTTAATTAAATTAATTAGCAGGTTTCAAATTCACCTTTAAATGGCTCAATTTTGGGCGGTTTCGCATACCGCTAATTCGGGGATTTTTTTATTTTTCGCTAACGCTTTAATTATTTTTTTTAATTTTACGATTTGTTTATTAGTGGGTATTTAATTTTATAATTTTAAGGTTTAATTAAACCCGGTTTTGGCTTTAAATTTATTATAAAATTTAACCACCGCCGTAAAAGGGAATTTTTTCATTTTGATAATTTTTTCCAATTTATAAATTAAATGGTTAATTTTTAAAAGGTTTTTTTAATATATATTAATAATACGGGCCGTAAATTTTGTGCCCTAAACGTTTATTATAAAACGGGGGATATTTTTCCGGACCGGGCCGGTGCGGATTCCTTTTTTAAAAATTTCCCAATTATACCCAGCTATTATTTTTGCGCCTTTTTTTATTAGCGTTTTATCGGCCCCTTTTTTGGCTAATTTGGCCGCCGTTTTTTTCGCGAGTATAATTGCTTTTTAAATTTGCCTAATAAATAAGTTTAAAAAGATTAGGGTTAAGGCAAATTATGCTATGGTGTGTTTTAAAAGGGTTTTTTCCGGCGTAAGGCTTTTTTTTTTAAATAATTATTTATTTAAAAATAATTAACGGATAATTCGTTTTGCCTTTTTTTTAGCGGCCAAAAACTAATATTTTGGGATATTAATGGGGAACGGTTCGGGGTTAAAAGTTTTATTTGGGATAATTATTATCACCCGTTTTTTATTTTTCCCCAAAAAGGATAAAAAAACCTGCCTTCCCGTTAAAAGGCTTTTAGCGTTTAACGGGGTTTTATTAGGGCGAATAATTTTAAAAGCCTATTTTCGGAAGGGCGTGTTTGGTTATAATTTAAAATTAATCAGGTTAATTTTTATAAATTTGGTGTTAACCGTTAAAATTGGGGGTTATACCGTTTTTTTAGCCTTTCGGTATTCCAATCGGTTTAAATTTTTAAAACTTTTTCGTTATTTAACCGTAAATTTCACAACCTAATTATTTACCATTTTGGGCTAGTATAAATAATTTACGTATCCTGGTTTATAGGGCCCCAGGTAACCTGGGTATTATGGAAGGTTTAAATACGTGCAAATCTTTTAACCTTTTACCGCGCCGCACTCCGGGCACCGTCGGGCATTGGTGCATTTTTTTTTATTATATAGGCCGAAATATCGGCGGCATTTTTTTATATGCATTTTATGCTAAATAAATTTGGCCGGATCGAACCTAAAAATTCGGAACAATTTAATTGGTTTATTAAAAACGATTATATAATTGCCCGGTTTATAACCGGGTATTATTTTAACCGGTTAGCTAGCGTGTTTAGTTATTTTTTTAATAATCATTTTTACCGTAACCGGTACAAATGCACCAGTGCCATTTGCGTATTTCTCGGGCACCTTTTTAATAAAATACGCCACCGTGGGCTTTTTTAGCTCCGCGATATATCCGTTTTTTTTTTGCCGTTTTAACGATAAACGTTTTGGCCGCCGGTAAACTCGTGACCATTATTTATCCAAATTTAACCTTATAGGCCTATTTAATAACGCCATTTTATACGCCCCATTTTTTGCCTTTTATAAAAGTTATTAGGGTTTTTAATTGCACGTTTTAAAACGGATAAATATTAGGGAAACGAAAAAATACCCGTTTAAATTATTTGCTATTAATTTTTAGCGTTTCGAGCTTTTAATTAGCAGGTTTCTCGATCGTTAATTTCTTTTTATTTTAAATTGGTTATTAATTTTATAAAGCTTTAACCTTTGCTATAACCGCGTAATTGGTTAGGGCTGGGGCCGGAATAATCTCGTTAAATTGCGCCGTTATTACCCGAAAGGTTAGGGAAAAGGAGGGCTCCCCCGCGTTTCGTTGCTCCTTTTCCTTAATAACGCTAGCAAAAAGAACCTGTTAAAATTTTTTCCAAAGCTTTTTTCCGGCCCTTTTTTGGGCGGGGGTTTAAAAAAGGATCAGGGCTTTTGCGATCCTTTTAAAAGCCGCTATAACCGTATCGTGGCGCGCTTTTACGTTCTCGACATGTTTTTTGTGCAATTTTTTAACCTGCTCCGCGATAGTGGTTTAAAAAATCATTTTTAGGGTGGCGCGCTGGCCTGGACGGGCGCGCTCGTTATAGCTTTTATAAAAAAAATTGGTGATAATTCTTTTAGTGTTTTGGGTGTTACAAATTAACCAGATTTGATTAATATTTACGTTTTACCTTTTACCCCGCCAGCTTTTTATTGGTCGTTTTAAGAAGAAAAGTATAAAAAGGAAAGAAGGTTGCAAGGGTCAGGAGGACTGGCCTAAAGGCCAGGCGGACAAACCTCATACCCCGCACCCCGGGGGTCACGTGACGAGGTCACGTGACCGTGACAAGCGATACGTAAGGGACGGAGCGTATCACTAAAAGCACCGCGCTTTTAACGATACCTCCGCGAATAAACGTATCAAACGTAGCACCACCCTCGGGGAGGAAGGAGGCAGGTATAAAAGGGGAAGCGTTTTACTGTCATTAAAGTAGCTTTTAACTGAGGCTTCGGCATTAATCAACCTAAATTAGCTCTGAGGCATCCCTTTAAAATCGAGATCAAGATCGTATTAACGTTTGTGCCGTAGGCACGGGCACCTCGGTGCTCGTGCCGTTTGGCATTTGCATTATGCAGGCTTTAAACGCGCCCGTAACAGCGGCAGGGCGTTTTTATATGGCCGTTTTGCGCCGGTTTTAGGGGGCTAAAATATATGGAAAGTTATAACCACCGGGCAATTATAAAACCACGCTTTTTACTTTTTTTTTGTTTTTACCGTTATTTTAGCCTTTTTGGTTCCGTTACCGGGAATTTTTCTTTCTCGTTATTTTTTAGGTTTTCGGGTTTCGCCGGGCCCATTATTTCGACGCTTTTTTGCGAAGCAAATATTAGTTTTTTAGCTTTTAATTTTTTCAAACCCGTTTTTAACCGCGTGCGAATTACGGCGTTTTTTCCTTTTTATATCCATTTTATTTTAGCCCGGTTAAAGGCTGGCGGGGGTTATTTAAACTAATTAAACGGTATTTTTTTAATTTTGCAATTTTAAATATGGTTTATTTTTTTAAAAAAGCCGCATAAATAGTTTTATTTGGGGTTTTACCGATAATGGAATTTTTTATAATATAATTGGAAATTACCGTGCCCGGTTTTTTCGGCCAAAAACGTGTGTGCCTTTTTTTTAATGCTTAAAGCCTAATTCACCCAGGTTTTTTTTTAATTTTAAGTAATATTAATTATAAAATTTAATCTGTTAACCTCCCATTATTTTATTGGGTCGGCCGTGGCAAATTTGGGGCCCGGGTTTTTTTTATTTCGTTTTTATTTAAAAGGCCGGGGTTTTAATCCGAATAATATCGCCATTTTGGTGATTTTCGTTAAAATTAGGTCCCATTTTAACGGCGTAAAATTAAAAGCGCAATTTTAAAGTTTCGTTAATTTTATATCCATTACTATGGCTAGTTTGTGTTTTATTAAATATTTAACTAATAAAATATGCAACCGATCCGCCGCCCGCTTTAATTTTTTGCTTTACACCTTTTTCGGGAACATTTTAACCGTTTAATACCAAACGGTTCTAAAAAATATCCTTTACGCGGGGGTTAAAATTTTTAAAATGAGGAGGGTTGCTTTTTCCAGCTTTTTAAACGAGTTTTTCCCTATTTTATTTTTTATACTTTTATATAACGGTTATAATTTATAGGTAAATGTGGGGAAAACCCCCGTTATATACCACGTTTTAACCGTATCCGGGAGTAATTTTTTGCACATTTTATTAATCCGTTTTATAAACCCCGTTAAAATTGTTATTTTATCGCACCTGGCTTTTATATATGCCAGTAAAATAATTTTTTTCGTAATTATGGTTTAAAACGTTACTTTAAGCCAAATAATTATGCCCGTTTATACCATTCCCGTGGGGAGGTTTAAAATTTTGCGCGTTACTGGGATAATTTTGGATTTAAAATTGGCCCCCCCGGGGGGGTGTATAAAAGTTTTGTTTTTTTCGGGTTTAAGCGAAGCCCTGCTCGTTTAAAATCCTTGTGCAGCCTTTTGGTTTTATGTTTCGCCCTGGTTCGGGCTTTTTTCAAATCCCTGTTCGTTATATACTGGGCGACGTTATTTATATATACGTATATAATTTCCGGTTTATAACGTCGGGAAAGGTTTATAATTATTACTAAAATTAAAATTAACAGAATTAACAATTACGGCGAGCTTTATAAAAATTCGTTATTATTTATAAATATTTTATCGTGCTACTCGAATCGGTAATTTCTATTTATAACGAAAAATTCCGCCAAAACTATTATTTTAAAATGCCAGCTTTATTAGGTTAGCGTTACGATTAGTGTATCTCGGAAAACCGACGGAAACGTTAATTTAACGTTAAACGTTATTAAATACCCGTATCTTTTTCGGGTCCTAACTTTATTTATATTCGTTACCAAACTTATTATTAGGTTTTAGGCCGATCTGGTAGGTAATGCGCCGATTATATCTTTAAAAACCACTTTTTTCACGACCGCGGTTATTATTATTCTTTTTTATATTAACCTTTTTAATTTTTTGCCCAAGGTCGAAAAAAGGGTTATAAATTTTCACCCGTTGGTGGACCGGGGATTTTTACCGGGTTTACGGATCGTGATAATTATAACCCGTTTTTAAATTTTAAAAAAATGCCCCAATTTAACGGCCCCGCGGCATATAACGGTAAAATAAGCCTTTAAGGTTAGGTTTTAAAACTTTTTAAAAAGTTTCATTATAATCCCGTCCGGTTCGGGAAAGGTGAACGCTCGGATTAGGTAAATTTGTTTAATTTTTTTAATAATAAGGGGTTTATAAATTAAATTCGCTACCCGTACACCCACTTTTTTGCCCGTATTTTTGCTTATTCCGTGCGCATTTTTTATCGATTTTAAAAACGCGCTTTTAGTTATAACCTCCGCCACCGCCCCTTTTTTTTTAACAATTTCGCCCTTAATTAACAGCTTTATTAAAGTGATATTTTTTACCGGCTTTTTCCATTTAAATAATGGTCCGAGCTCGTTTAATCCGGCGTTTTTTATTAGGTTCTAATAAAACGCTTTCCTGGTTTTTTCGCACGCTTTTTTAAATTTTACCGGGTTATAATTTTTAATACGTGTAAATTTCGGGGTTTATCACCTGGCTTCTTTTTTATTACTCGTTCTAACCTTAAAAATATCCACCGAACCTTTTAACGCGTTTTAAATCTGCCACGTTTATTTTTCCAGGTTAAAAACGGTCGTGATTTCGTTTAAAGCTGGTCCTAAACTTTTATTAACGAGCCCTTTAGCTTTTTCTTTTGCCGCCGGCGAAAATTGGGTTATAAGCCTCCGTGCCTTCCCCGGGCGGGTTTTAATAATTACCTCCACCATTTTATAATCCGAGCACCAATAGCCAAACCAAACCTTTATACCTGGTGGCCCGTACGCTAAATCAAAAGCGCCTTTTATTTTATGGGTCGGTTTTTTTAGCGGGGTAACAAGCATTAAACCGGCCCTTTTAATTTATTTTTTTAATTCTTTTTTACGGTTTAAATTTTTACGTCGGTCGGTATTAAAATCCCCGACCAATACTTTTGGTGTGGTAATATTTAGCTTAATTAGATGGTTTCGTGCTGCAACGTTTAATTTTGGCTTTAAATGCTAATACGTTATAATAATTATTATTTCACCCATTACCATGGTGATCGTATAATTTTTAATTTCCCCGATTTATTAATAATCGGTTTTTTATTACACACGTAAATTGCTATTTTACAATTAAATATTTCACTGGCTATTAGATATTAATTTTTACATTTGTAAAATTTATAAGCGCTTTTTAAAAACGGTTTTATAACGTATATTATTTATGCTTTTCTTTCCCTTCCTTTTTTTAATAACCCGTCGATTATTAGGAAACCTTTCCCCGCGTTTCCGTAAATAATTTTACAATTTATCCTGGGGTGGGGCGGGGGGGGATTATCCTTATACCAATATAATTATGTAATATGCGTATTTTTAGCCTAAAAATCGTGCCATAATAATGTTACGGATATCCAATTATTTAACCTTATATATTATTATTTTTAAAATGCATATTAGGCTTTTTATTTAAAAATTAAAAACAGTTTTAAAACCCGCTGGGGGGTGTTAATTTTTAATTAAATTAACCAGTAAATTCCACGTCCAGCTTTAAATAACCCAATTTTAAACGACCTCGTATATTTCCGCCTTGGGAATATTTTTGCTTTTCACTAACGCTTTAACCGCTTTTTCCAATTTTACGACCTATTTATTTATAAAGGTTCAGTTTTATAATTTTAAAACTTATTCGAGTTTCGCTTTTAACCTAAATTCGTTATAAAATTTTACCACCGTTATAAACGGGAACTTTTCCATTTTAACGGCTTTTTTCAGTTAAAAAATTAAATGGTTAATTTTAAATGGGTTTTTCCAGCACAAATTAATAATGCGTGCCGTAAATTTTGTGCCCCAAATATCCAATATTAGGCGAGGGTTATTTTTCCGGACTGGGCCGGAACGGATTTTTTTTATGAAAATTTCCTAATTATACCCGGTTATAATTTTCGCTCCCGCCCTAACTAGCGTTTTATCTCCTCCTTTTTTGGTTAATTTAGCTGTTATTTTTTCCGCCAGGGCGACGGCCTTTTAAATTTATCTCACGAAAAAGTTTGAAAAAGTCGGGGTCGGGGCGAGCTATATCGTGGTGTACTTTAGCGGGATCCTTTTTAGCGTGGGGCTTTTTCCTTTTATCAATTGTTTTCTCGAGAATAGCTAACGGGCGGTTTATTTTGCCTTTTTTTCGGCCGCTAAAAACCGGTGTCCCACGGTTATAATGGGGAATAGCTCCAAATTTAAAGCCTTATTTGGGATTATTATGGTTACCCGTTTTTTACTTTTTTTTAACGGGGTGGGGGAGGTTTAGGCTTTTGCTAGGAGGTTTTTGCCGTTCGGTGGGGTTTTATTAGGGCGGATGGCTTTAAAAGCTTATTTTTGGGGGGGCGTATTTGGCTATAGCTGGAAATTTATCAAATTCACCTTCATGGGTTCGATATTAATTAATAGGGCTAAAATTTAAGTTGCCCCCGCCCGGGTTTTACGGTATTCCAAACGGTTTAAAGCTTTAAACCCTTTCCGTTAATTGGTGGTTAATCGAACCATTTAATTATTCATTATTTTGGGTTAGCACGGGCAATTCGCGTGTCCCGGTTTAAAAAATTTTAAACATTTTGGGTATTATGGCGGATTTAGGTATTTGTAAACCTTTTAGCCTATTATCGCGCCGCATTCGGGGTATTATTGGGGGTTAATGCATTTTTTTTCGTTATATAAATCGAAATACCGCCGGCATTTTTCCACGCGTATTTTATACTGGATAAATTTGGCCGGGTTAAACCTGAGAATTTTAAAAGGTTTAATTGGCTTGTTTAAAATAACCATATAATTTTCCGGTACGCGGCCGGGTATTATTTTAACCGGTTAACCCGCGTATTTAATCGCCGTTTTAACGATTATTTTAAATATAACCAGGATAATCGCGCCGGTGCCATCCGCATATTTTTTTAATACTTTTTTAATAAAATATATAACCGTATTTTTTTTTAATTTTACCGTATAACCGTTTTTTTTAACCGTTTTAACGATAAGCGTTCTGGCCGTCGGCGAGTTAATAATTATTACCCATTCGGATTTAATTTTATAAATTTATTTAATAAAACCGTTTAAAACGCCTTATTTTTTGCCTTTTATAAAAATTATTAAAATTTTTAATTATACGTTTTAAAATGGATGGGCGAAAGGGAAACGGAAAAATACCCGCCTAAATTATTTATTATTAGCTTTTAAAATTTCGGGCTTTTAATTGGTGGGTTTTTTAGCCGCACGTTTTTTCTTTTTTTAAACTGGTTGCTAATTTTATAAAGCTTTAACTTTTATCATAATCGCGTAATTGGTTAAAATTTGGGCCAGGGTGGGTTTATTAAACTGCACCACTATTACCCAAAAGGTTGGAAAAAAAAAGGGTTTCCCCGCCTTTAATTATTTATCTCCCCCGGTAACGTTATTAAGGAGAATTTATTAAAATTTTTTCCAAAGCTCCTCCCTGGTTTTTTTCTGGGCGGGGGTTTAAAACGGGATCAGGGTTTTGGCAACCCTTTTAAAGGCCGCTATAATTGTGTTATGGCGCGTTTTTGCGTTTTTAATATATTTTTTATGCAATTTTTCGATTTGTTTCGCGATAATGGTTTAAAAAATTATTTTGGGGTGATGTATTAGCCTGGACGGGCGCGTTCGTTATGGTTTTTATAAAAAAAGTTGGTGATAATTTTTTTGGTATTTTGGATATTTTAAATTAACCAGATCTGATTGGTGTTTACGTTTTAACTTTTACCTTTCCAGCTTCCTATTGGTCGTTTTAGGGAGAAAAGTGTGAAAAGGAGAGAAGGTTGGCATTTTTTTAGGCAAGTAATCAAGCTTTTTATTTCTCCAGACCTCCTTTACCCACGTGCAAAGCGACCTTGCTACCCAGCACTGCTTAATCCCTTTTTTAAGTGCCCTACTTTTAGGAGCAAAAGGCTTGTTTGCAACATTTTAAAAAAATAAAGATTTAAATTTATTTATTTTAAACGTTTCTTTAATAAATTATTTAAACAGGTGCAAAAATAAACCTTTACACGATTATTTATAAACCGTTATATTAATATTATTAGCAATTAAAATGGTTTTTATTTAAATTGTAAATTTTATAATATTTCCGTTCGTTATGTTTTTTTGCTAATTTTTCCCATTATTTAAAATGCGTTCATTTTAACCGTATAAATTATAATATATTAAAATTTTTACGTTTTTAATTTTTACGTATTATTTTTAAATTTTTTAAATATTAAAATATAATAATTTTTATTTTTTAATAAAATTAGTTATTTTAAAATTAAATGAAAACAGTTATATACATGATAAAAATCCTGACATAAAAAATACGCGCGAATAATTCGTTAAGGTTTAAATAATATTAAAAATTAAAACGGGCTTGCAATCGTTTTTAATTTTACGTTATATAGTTTTTTTTTAACCAGGTACGTTATAAAATTTTAACGATCTTTTTTTGTAGAATTATTAGGTGTAACAATAATTTTATAATTTTTTTTATAATGTTTAAAATTTGTTTTTTCTTACTTATTATATTCGTTTTTTAACTTGCTTATTTAATTAAATATTATATTTTACGGTAACGTATATATTTATAAAGAATCTTTTCAATTTTTATCTTTAATTTGGGATAATTTTTATTAATCCGGTATTTTTTAATTTAATTAGTACAAAATAAATAAAAAAACGTAAAATATTAAACGAGTTTTTATAATTAACAATTATTAAAAATAACTATTGCATATAACAGGGTCCTACCCTGTAACCCTTACCTGTTAGGGTTAATTTATATAATTAGCTTAAGGTTAAGGTACGCACTTAACCTACCCTGCACTTTCTACTATTTCGTAAAGGGTTAAACCACCTACCCTGCAAGGGTTGGCACCACGAGTCACCTACCCTGCAGGGCGGTCACGTAAATGAATCGCTCCCACGATTAAATCAAATTTATCGGCCCAACGCGGAGATAACTTTGGTGGCCGTGGGTCGATTTTTTGCAAATCCCATACAAAATAGTTTTTCGGAAATTAGCTTAGGTTACTGGAACCCCCGCCCGCGCAAATCCCGCGGTACCGATATCGGTAGGTATATAAAGGAGTAAAGTTGGCTGCCCCTCCCAAAAATAACAAGTTTGTAACCCACAACTTATTTGGGGGCCCTGCATTATAATTTAATGCATTGCAGGGCCTAACCCAACTAAACGTTAATCCCTGTGATAGCGCTGCATATGCTGTGCACCCCTTATATAATTTAACAATATGTATTACCGTAATTATATCAGTTATTTTTACCGTTTTCCGTTATTAGGATTTTACCGTTCCGTTTTTTTCGGGTTTAAAAGGGTTATTTCTTTTTTCCTTTCCGGCGATACCTTTCTTTTACCCCCACCATTTTCGTCTTTCCCGCCCCCCCGCCTGCTTATTTTTCTACCTTTTTACCTGCCTGCCTGTTTATCTGCCTGCCTATTTGCCTGCCTGCACGTCCTTTGCTTTTATTACCCGCTGCTTTGTTAATTGCGGTGCGTTACTGGCTTTTTCCCGCGTGATTTTTCTTTTTTTGCGCGATGCCGAACTCGAAATTTAGTAGTTCCACGAAACCGTTTTATAACGGTGGTCGTAACGGCAGTGGTGGCGCCGCCGCTGGGTCCGCTGGGCCTCCTGGCGATGGTGGTGACGGCGGCGGTGATAATAATATTAGCGATAAACAATTCTTTTATTTTGCTTAAGCATTTAAATATTATTTAATTGGCGCGTTTATAGCATAAATTTACTTTTTTTCCGCGTTTTTCCTATATTTATTTATTAATTTTTTTTATATTTTAATCCTATTATTTTTATTATTTTATAAATTATTTTATTACGGTTTTTTATTTTAATAATTACATTTTTTACGAGCGTTTTATATAAATTACCGCATTTATTTCATATCGATATTTTTTATTAATTTTTATAATCCGGTTTATAAAATTTACGTTATTTATTTTTAATATTTTATTAATCCCATTAAAAATATTAATACCGTTTGTATTTATTTTTATAAAAAAATAAATACCGGTTTATTACCATTTCTTAATGTTTTCACCGTTAATTTTTCATAAGCATTATTAAATTAATTTATATAAATTGCGTTATTTCCTATTCCGTATATAATATTTTTCGTGTATATTAATATAATTTACCCGTTAACGCCATATTTATAATTTATTAATCTCCTATTAGTTATAAGTTTTAAATTACCACGGTTATTCGGATTTATTAATATTACTTTTTGTTGGAAAGGCATTTTTATGCGCGCGCGCGCTGGAAAAAGGGGTTCCCCCATGTGGCCCCGGGATTCTCCGGATTTTTGCACGGGCCAACCAGACCGCTTAGTTTAAAACGGAGGAACGCCTTTTGGGCGATCACCTCCGCGCATATAAAGGCCAGTTTTAAGCTTTCCTTTAAACAAATAGATTTTTTTTATACATAATATAATAAAACCATTCCCTTAATTACAAAAATCGTTATTCGTCACCTTTGAAAAGTTTCGAACCGTTTAATAAAAGTACAAACTTTTACTAATATTAATTAATATTATTTAAAAGGCAACATAAACGGTTAGGTAAAAAATTGAAAGCTAAATACTTAAACCGTTAAATTTTTACGATCCAGGGAAAGGTTTGCAAAAAATTTAAAAGCAAAAAAATAACGTATTTTTCGTTTGATAGCGCATTTGTTAAAAACGCTTTCGATTTTCGAATCCCTTTTTATTTTAAATAATAAAAGGTAAAAGCTGGTTATAAATACGCAAATTTAGCAAAAGGCGTTATATAATTTTTAAAGGGATCGATTTGTACGTTACAAACTATAAAGGTTTTTAAATTAAAAAATTACCACTCTTAAAACGAAATCGTTTATTTATTTATTAAAAAGAATAACGGTAATTTTAATAAAACCTTAATAATTAAATAAATAATACCGATAAAATGTTCGGATTATAAAAAGTAGCAAACGGGAATAATTCCAATCGGAAAAAAATTTATTTTACAAAATTTATTTTAAACGTATTTAAAAAATAAAACATTTCGATATTATTTTTAATTATTATTAATAAAAAAATTACATTTTTAATTTTTTTTTTAAAAAGGGTTTTAATAATCGAATTTATACCTAAATTTTTAAATTTATAATTAAAAATTAATAATACTGCGATAATTATATCCTATTAGCGTTTTTTTTTTTAAAAATTTTAACGATGTAACCTTAATATAATTAAATTAATTAAATATAAAAGCATCGCGAGTTTTAATTAAATTTTTAACAAATCGCGGGTTTACGGTACTAAATAAACCTAACCAAAAAAACATATACCGATTAATTTTTTTACTGGGTAACATTAATAATATTTAAAATTTAACAATCGGAAAAACAGCAAAACCCTTAATAATAAATTATTAAAATAAAAGCAAAATTTTTAAACCTTTAATTTCGTTCACAAAATTATTTGATTAAAAATAAATATATGGCGCATTAATTAATAAAAAACGATTAACCGGTAATTTTTAAATTAAACAAACGCATAAACGGTAACGCGCAATTTATTACCATGATAAATTTACGGTTTAACATAACGAAAAATAATTTTAACCCCGGTTATATTTACCAATTTCCAAACGAGATTTTCCAAAAAAAATAACCCGTTTTTAATTTTTTTTTAATATGATAAAGATTATACCCCGTTATATTAAATATAGTTTAAAAACGAACGTATTATTTCCCGATTTACCGAAATTCGTTTTATTAATTCACCGCGCCAAAAAAATTAATTTTTAACCATTTCGGGCTATTAATTTGGTTTTTATTATTAAAATTTTTAAATAAATAGGAGCAAGTAAAAAGTTAAATACCGATTTTATAAATAGCATTTTTAATCCTTATTCTACTACAACACCACTTAACATTATTAATAATTAACCAATATTGTATATTTTTATTAATAAAAACAGCTAATATATTATTTAATCCAAATTTATTAAAAGGATTTTGTAATATGTAAAACCATGCGCATAAATATTTTAAAAAGCAATATAACGTTTTAAATAATAACGTTTTAATTTTTACAAATATTTATAAAACGTTTAGCATACCCTTTTTATAATTTCACGCGTTTTTTATTAACCTTTACAGGCCATACTCAAAATTATTTTATTCAGGTAATCGATAAAGGCCATTTTTTTTAAGAAAATTTATTTTTGGTTTTAATAATATTTTAATATAAAAATCAATAAATAATAATAATATTATATAAATTAAAATTCGATATTATTTTAAATTATTAATTTAAAAAGCGCGAATATAAATAAAAATAAAATAAAAACGCTTTAAATCTTTATAAATAAATTTCGCGTTTATTAGCAAATTTTAGGCACTACCTATTAATAAAACCATTAATTAATTACAAATATCCTTTATGCAATTCAGAAAATGCCCGAATTAAAAATGGCCCTTTTATAGCCAAAAAAAAAAACATTTAAAAAATTAATTTCCCAGTTTCGCAACATTTTTTTAAATGGAAAAAAACGCTAATATGTATAGCACCCATTTTATTAAATAAAGGTTTAAAAGTAACGCTAAAAATGATCGGCGTAACGGTAAATAAAATAAAAGCGGTTTATTTAAACCCCGCTTTTATAATTTCCATAAACGCGATTTTAAATGCTGGATTTGCGTAAAACCAAACTGCCGTTTCACACAATATACCTTAAAAAAAATAACGCAGTTTTAGGAAACGTTAAAAACGTAAATGTAAAAGCCAAAACGATTAAAGAAAAAGTTTTTCGCAATTTTTTTAATATAAAAGGTATAATAAAAATAATAACGATAAAATATCCGTAAATAATTAGCAAATCCAATTAACGATTAAATTTAATAATTAATTAACCGATAAAAAAAAACATTATTAACCCATTTTCTAACCCCCGTAATTGTAATATTTTTTATTAAAAAAGCTTTTCGGTACCGCTTTCGTACCAGTTTCACCCGCCAATTAAATAAAAAATAAAATATAATTATTCAAAAATTAGCATTATATTAATATATGCTTTTTAATAAAAACACTTCGTATGGTATTATTCTGGACACCAGCGCGGTTAAAATTTCGATCGCCGGGTTTATATAATTTTAAATTTTGTAACGTTATTTATTTAATTTTTATATAACCATAAGCAAAACCAAACGTTATATTCGATTTAAATTAAAAAAAAATATTGTTTAATTTTAAAAAAAATCATAATAAAAACCCCGGTTAAACCGGTAATTTTTTATATAATTTTTATTAATATTCCGTTTTTATTTTGCATTAATAATATAAATAAACTGGGAATCTATTTTAATAATATACGTAATAAACTTATAACAAAGCACGATAAACGCATTTCGATTATAAAAAAATTAAAGCATTTATAGCTTTCATTTAACGAAATTAACCCATTTATAACAAACGTTTCGTTTTTAACAAATTTTAAAAATTTAAAAACGTTATTTTTAATAAAAATAAAATTAAAACGGTTATATAAACGTTTTAAATACCCTTTTATTAGTTAATTATAGCACGTGTTAAATTAAATAAACCATTTCATAAATTATAACGTTTTACAATTAATTAAACTGGTATACCATCATTATTAAATAATAAATTTTGCACATAACGTTTTAAATTTACATTTAAAAAATAACGTTAATTTTAATTACGAAATAATTATTAACGTTATATATTTAAACGGTAAATATATGCTTTATATAATTAATGCAAATATTGCATTTAACACGGTAACCTTTTTTAAAAAAGGACTGGTAAAAAAACGTGGGAAATTTTTAAACGCTGCTGGTTTAATATTTATTTAAAACTTTTAAATATAATATTTTATAACGCCGGTATTAATTTTATAACGAGCAAATTTTAAACGAAAATAAAGCTTTTTAAAATTATATACCACTAAAATTTTATAAAAGCCTATTAATTAATTGGAAAAATTAAACGGTATTATAAACCTTTTCGTTAAACTTACGCAATAATTAAAAAAAATGCCCCGATATCCAACCTAATTTTGCGTTTTAAAAACGGTAAAAACTTTTAACAATACCGTAAAATCCAATAAATTAATTTTTATATTATTTATTTTTAAAATTATACCCTAATTTATTAATAATTCGTTATTTATAAAAATATAAATATAAAAAGCGGTAATAATTATTAAAATTATGGCAAAATTGCGTAAATTATTTGCTAAACGTAAAATAAATAACATTTTAAACACCCGTAACGGCCTAAACATTTTAAATACGTTACTAAAATTTTTCGCGCTAAAAAATAAAATTTTTATATACTGAAAAAATAAAAATAACAGAAATATTTTAAAATATTATCCGTAATAAATAATAAAGTTACGGTGGATATGCTAAATAAGCTTATTAAATAACATTTTGTAATACCGTTTATAAGCTTTATCACAAATCGAAAAAATAATAAACGGCAGGTTTAAAAAAGCAGTTGGAGCTATTCGAATATTTAATTTTTACCATGCTATGCTTTTAAAGTTAATTCCGTAAAAACGCCAAATAATAAATTAATAAATTGGTAAATTTTAATAAAAATAATTCGGAAATCGAAAAAACGCTACCGTTTTTATAATAATAAAAACGATTTTAATAAAGTAACAAACTATAAAAAATTAACTCGTTAAGTATTATTTTGGCCGAATTGGAAATTAAAATGGCAGTATCACTTTTGCGCCCCCGAAAAAGGCCAAAAAAGGTACCAGAGCCACCGGCGCCCCCGGTAAAGGCCCCGGCGCCGAAATATCGCGAACGACCCCCGTATAATCCAGCGCCGGAAATTATACCAGCGATTTTTATTAGTTTAAAAAAAATAAAATTTATGCATTTAGCGTTTTATTACTGAAATATCGAAAAAAATCACGATATCCGGCAAACCGTTTAAATAATTAAATAAAAAAAATTGGTAATCTGCTGGTAAATAACGTAATTAACCCGATCGAATAATATTAAATTAATAAATCGGCGAAAATTTTTAAATTATGCATGGTTAAAAAAATAAAAAAACAAACGTTATATTTGTTTAAAAGTTACGATTAATGGTTTAAAAATATAATAATTGGAAAAAAGTGACGTTATTTACATAATTTTTAACAATTATGCGATATAATTAACGTTTAATTTTTACGCTTGCATCGGCCCTAATAATAATAGGTAACCAATTAATAATTAAAAATATTAGCTAAATTTATACGTAAACCAAAACCAAACTGTTAAAAACCGTTTATTTGCGCCTTTTTAAAATCATAATAGCATTACCTTTTTAAACCCCTATTTTATTTAATTAAACCGTTTTGCGGATTAGTTAAAACAGGATTGCATTAATTTATTACGTACCAAAATATTATAAAAAGCGCTTAAAATGTTTCATTGTTAATTATAATCCCTATTTATTTATTTTAAAAATCGGTAAAAGCTTTGGAATTATGGGCATATAAACCGATAATATTTTAAATTTAAAAAGTAAAGGGTTTATGGAAAAAAAGGAAAACGCATTTTAAAAAACGGGTTTTAAAACAAAACTAAGGATAATTTTTAGCCCTAATAATAAAGGCCATTTTAATAATTACAAAATAATAATCGGCAAAATAACTATTTGTATATAATAAAAGGGCCAGGCAAATCGGTTTAAATTTGTGCCTTATAAAAATAATAATATCCAATAACAGTATATCGTTTAACGCGCATAAAAGGCATATATCAATATTTTGTTATATACCGAAATATTTTGGTATATAACGTAACGGCATTTTATTTATTAACCGAATTATAAAAGCGGTTTTAAAACGTAATTAAAAAGTTAATAAAAAAGTAACGCGCGTATTTAAAATAGGTAACCGAAATATATAAAATTATTTTATTCGCGCATTTAAAAAAATTTTTATATCCTTTTATTTATTTTACATTTAAATAATTAAATAATTATTATAAAAAATAAATAAAATATTATCGGAATAACGCAATTTATTAATATAATTTTCGGTAAAATAACAAATTATTTCCATTATTTAAAAATTTAAAAACGTAACAAAAACCCCATTTTTAAAACGGGAAAATTAAAAATAAATAGGTAAAAAAAATAAAATTTACCTAATACTGTACCGGAACCGCGCAAAACGCTAATTAACCAAAATAATAAATAAAATTTAAAATACGCATATATAAAAATAAAAACCCCAAATATAACTAAAAAATAAAAAATAAAAATTATTCGCGTAATTTAAATAGCATAATTAATAAACCGATACCGAATTGCGTGCCCCGCAAATAAAATTTTACTTACCGAAAAAATGCTTAAATATTATAACGGCTTTTTAAAAATATATAATTTATTAGTTATTTAAATAAAAATAAAAAAATAAGGTTAAATATTTTCCTATATAATAAAAACGTTTTAATACGTTATTGCCGCGATATAAATGCGGAAACGGAAAAAAAAATAGCAAAACACGTATTATTTAAATGCACGTAATAAAACCGGCACCGGTAAAAAAACTTAAATAAAACGCGCATATACCGTACGGAATTATTTTAAAGCATAAGATACCAGATAAGCCGCATTTAAAAAAACGTTAAATACACTATTTAAAATAAATAAATTAATAAATTTTAAAACCGTAAAAAAAAATAACGTAAAAGTAAAAATAAACGTAAAAAAAAACAAAGCGTTATTAAGCTAAAAATGTAAACCTTTCGAATTAAAAATAAAAAAACACCCAAACCCGGAAAAAAAAATAATTAAACCCAATACCGAAACGTTAAATTAAAAAAACCACACCCCGAAAAAAACATAAAGGTATTATAAAGGCAAAATGCCGCTAAATGGCACCAATTTTATATTTGGCACGCTTAAATGCTAATTTTTCAAATTTGGTATAAATAAAAACCTGCATTTAATTAATAATAACAAACGTTTAACTAATAGCGGTTTAAACCAAAAGTATTATATTATTAAAACCCGATTTAATTAAAACAAAACCCTTAATATTTAAAGCAAAAAAAAACATTTTTAAAAAAAAACTAAATAAAAATAAAGCCGAAACCGGAACGAATTTTAAACCAAATAATAAAATTACACGCAGTACGAGTAAAAACGGCAATTTTTATAACTAAACGAAAATAACGCATTTATATTTAATTAAAAAAACCCAATCTTATACTGGGAATATAACGAAATTAATTTTAATCTCCGCTTTTTGCTATTAATTAATAATTTTTAAATTATTTATCGTTTTAAAAAACGACCGAAAATAATGCTAATGGGCCAGGATAACCGTGGCGATTTAGGATTTAAAACTGGTAAAAGGTAAAAAACCGTAAACGCGGCGTTAACGGGCTAACCATATCGACACACACGAAAAATATATATATTTAAATATACGCGAAACGGAAAATGGCGTAATTTATACAAATTAACCCAATAGTGCTTATAAAAAATTAGCGGTAAAAATAATAAAAAAGGAATAATAACAAACTAATACCTACTTTTTTTATAAAAATAACCATAAACGGTATTAATATTCTCGATAAAATTAATAAAACGCTGAAAATAAATAACGCAAATTTTACGAAACGGATTATTATAATTAATAAAAAATACCAATATGAAATAAACGTAACAATTTATATAAAATATTTATAAAAAATGCAATTATTAAAATAAAAAACCGTAACGAAATATTCCGTAAAATAATAAAAACGATAAATTTAAAAAGCAAAAAAAAAAAAAAATTAACAAATAAACGTAGGAAAATGCGGGAAAAACGCAAATTTATGCTGCAAACGCACTAATTACATAATATTTAAATTATATAAAAAAACTGTTTATTATTATTATTATTATTATTATTATTATTATTATTATTATTATTACCACCGCCGCCGTTATTACCATCGTTAATAGGCTTAACGGATTTAACAGTGGTGCCGCCGTGGCTGTTATAATTAGCACCGTTATAATTACCGCCGTAAAATGGCTTTTTAAAATTGCCAAATCGCGCAAAAAAAATCGCGTAAAAAAAGCCGGTATCGCAGCGCAATTAACAAAATAACAAGCAATAAAAAAACGCGCAAATAAATAGGTAAATAAATAAACAAACGGGTAAAAAAGCAAAAAAATAAATAAATGGGTGAAAAAAAACGTAATATTTTATTTAAATAATCGGTTAAAGTTTTTTTTTTAAAAAATAAATTTATCTTCGGTTTTAATAATATTTTAATATAAAGGTTAATAAATAATAAGATTATATAAATTAAAATATAAATGGCCCCGTTAAATCGCGCTTTAATAATTTTTATAACGCATTATAAAATGCTAGATTTGCGGCGATTTTGATTATCGTTTTATTTAACCCCCGCCGAAAAAATAACGTATTTTAAAAAAACGTTAAAAATATAAACGTATAAATTGTAATAATCGTAAAAAAAGCTTTATATAATTCTTTTTAAAATATAAAAAAAAAAGTGAAAACGAAAATAAAAAGGCACTTTTAACTGATCCGGAAAGTTTATATATAAAAAATCCAGCAATTAATTAAATAATAATAAAAAAAACATTAATCACGTATTTTTTTACCCTTATAATAACAAATTATTTAATCGATAAAATTTTTTATAATTATTTGCACGTTAATATTTCTAATTAATTAGTTAAAAATTAAAATAAAATTATTAAAAAAAAGGTATTATAATAATGCGTGCTTTTTAACGGAAATAAATAATGCGGCATTATTTTAAATAGAAAGGTAGCCGAAGTTTCGATTACTAGTTTCACGTAATTTCGAGCTTTATAACGTTATTTACCAAATTTCCGGATAATTACGAGGAAAATTAAGCGTTACATACGTTTTAAATTAGGAAAACCGCTTTTTAATTTAAAAAAAATTATTTTAAAAACCCCGGTAAAATTTATTATAATTTGTATAATCCCCACGCATATTTCGTTCTTTTTATATATTAATAATATGAATTAATTTGAAATTTATTTTAATAATACGCGTAATAAATTAATAATTAAAAACAGTAAGCGCGTTCCGATTATAAAAGATTTAAAATATTTATAGCTTTTTTTAAGAAAATTAATCCCATAATTATAAATATTTTATTTATAACGAATGCAAAAAACCTTAAAAATACCTTTTTTAATAAAAGCCAAATTTAAAACGTTTATATAAACGTTTTAACCACCTCTTTATCGATCGCTTTTAATAAATATTTAACCAGGCAAGCTATTAGGCAAATTGTAACGCTTTATAAATAATTAATCGTGTATACTATTATTATTAAACGATAAATTTAGTTTTATAACGTTTTAAATTTACGTTTAAAAATAATATTAATTATAATTATGAAATAATCGATAACGTGTTTTATTTAAACAATAAACAGGTGTTTTATACAATTAATGTAAGTATTGTATTTAATATAACAATTTTTCCTTAAAAGAAAATTAGCTAAAAAAATATGGGAAATTTTTAAACGTTATCAGTTTATTATTTATTTTAGCCCTCCTAATATAACATTGTATAACGCTGGTATTAATTTCCCGATAAGCAAATTTTAAATAAAAGCAACCCTTTTTAAAATAACCTGCCATTAAATTTTTATAAAAGCTTATTAATTAATTAAAACGGTTAAAAATATTATAAACCTTGTTGCCGTATTCATAAAATAATTAAAAAAATTGCCCTAATTTTCATTTTAATTTCGCGTTTTAAAAAACGGTAAAAATAATTAACGATACCGCGAAACCTAATGGTTTAATTTTTGCGCTGCTCGTTTTCATGATTACACCCCATTTGATTCATAATTGTTTTTATAAAAATATAAGTTTAAAAAGCGGTAGCGATTATTAAAATTATAACGAAATTGCGCAAAGTTTACGTCAAATGCAAAATAAACGATATTTTTAATATTTATAACGGTTTAAACACTATAAATATATTATTAAGCTTTTTTGCGTTAAAAATAAAAATTTTGTTTATTAAAAAATAAAATAATATTTTTTTTAAAAATATTAACCGTAATAAATAACGATATTATAATAAATATGCTAAATAAAATAATAACTTTTCGTAATACCATTTATAAATTTTATTATAAATTAAGAGAATAATAAACGGCAGGTTTAAAAAATAACTGGAATTATTTAATTAGCTGGTATTAATCGCATCACGATTTAAAAAACGGCCCCGTAAAGGCGGTAAATAATAAAAAATAACTTAATAAATTTTAATAAAAACGAATTAAAAATTAAAAAACACCGATATTTTCACATTAACGGAAAAATGGTTATAAAAATATATAATAATTAAAAAATAACTTTTTAAATTAATAAGGATAATTTAAAAATTAATGAATTGTTCTTACTTTTATAACGATAAAAAACCGCGTAAAACACGTAAATCGCTAATGCTTTCAGTTAATGCGTCGGTGCCACCCGCATCACGGCGATAAAAGCGACCTTCTCGTAACCCAATGCTAAAAATTACCCTAATAACCTTTTTAAACGTTAAAAAAAACGAAAACCATTTATTTAGCGCTTTATTACCGGAACTTCGAAAAAATTACGGCCCCCGGCCCATTATTTAAATAATTCGATAAAAAAATTAACGGCTTATTTGCAAATAACGTAATTGAATTAATCTTGACATATAAATTAAATAAATTGGTAAAAGTTTTTAAATCGCGTATGGTTAAAAAAAATAAAAAAAATAAACGTTATACTTATTAAAAAATTACGATTAATAATTTAAAAATATAATAATTGGAAAAAAATAACGTCATTTACGTAATTTTTAATAATTATATAATATAATTAACGTTTAATTTTTATATTTGCACCGATTTTAATAGCAATAAGTAACTAATTAATAATTAGGAATATTAGTTAAATTTATACCCAAATGGAAATTAAATTACAAAAAACCGTTTATTCGCCACTTTTAAAAAATTATAATAATATTATTACCTTTTTGGAATTTTATTTCGTTTAATTAAACCGTTTTACGAATTGGCCGAAACGGAATTATATTGGTTTATTATATATTAAAATACTATAAAAAGCGTTTAAAATGTTTCATTTTTAATTATAATCCTTATTTATTTATTTTAAAAATCCGTAAAAGTTTTGGAATTATAAGCATATAAATTAATGATACCTTAAATTTAAAAAGCGAAAGATTTATAAAAAAAAAAGCGCATTTTAAAAAACGGGCTTTAAGGCGAAATTAAGGGTAATTTGTAGCCCCGGTAATAAGGGCCACTTTAACGGTTGCAAAATCACGATCGGTAAAACGATTATTTGGATGCAGTAAAAGGGCTAAATAAATCGGCTTAAACATATGCCGTACAAAGACGATAATTATTTAATAATAATATATCGTTTAACGCGTATAAAGGGCATATATTAACGTTATATGCCAGTTAAAAGTTACATTTAATTATTTTATGGCCGCGCAAATTAAAAAACCATTTAATAAAAATATTATTAAATTTAATAAACGCATTCATTAATAAATTAATAATGTAAATAAAGGTTTAAATTATATGCGGATCAATTTGGCAAAAATAAAGCTTTTTATTTTTATAAACGGATTTTTCGCTAATAATAAAAACCTTAATTTATAAATCGAATTCCTAATTATATTAAGCGTTAAAAACCTTGTAAAACAGGAAAATAACTTTTAAATTATTAAAAACATATTATATTAAAGCTTTATCAAATATAAAAAAGTAATGCGCAGCGTTTTCGTTAATAAAATTTATAATATAATTAACTTAAATGAATCGTAAAAATAAATAACCTGATAAATGCAATAATAAAAAATTTGCCAAATAAAACGTTAAAAATCTTAATTAGCTCGAACGTAATAACGGTGAAAATTAAAAAATGGGTAATGTTATGCCCGGGTACTAAGCATAACGGGTAAAATGAACAGATCACTCTGGGTAGGGTAGGTAGGGTAGGTAAAATTCGTCGCTCTCTCCGTTCTAACAAAGCACAAATGGGACATCCCGCCCTCCTTTTATAACCCAACACAACCTGAGCCGCGTGCAAGGGGAGTGCGCCACGCGTGGCACAACACCGCATTCGTGGCGCACTTAAGGGGCACTTGTTCTAATCCGATAAGAACGCCTTATCGGATGTGGGGCCGGACCCACCAGTGCCACCGGAGCGCACCCATGGTGCACTTACTGCGCACTCGCCCCGGGCGACCAGATAGGCCCATCGCCAACTGCTGGCTCCATGGCCAGGGGCGGGGTCCTAACAGGTAAAGCGAAATTAAAAATAAAAAAAAGCCAAAAGGTAAATAAATCGATTTTTTTATAATAAAATTTAAAAATATAACGCGATATAATATGGAATTAAACTTTTTATAATTAATAAAAGCGGTAAAAAAATATAACTTAAAAAAACGGCAACCCGATTTTATAAATGCGCTTTTTTAAATCCCTTTTACTCGTTGTTTGAAAAAATACCAAAACCATTATTTTTATCATTTTTTTTTCCTTTTTTAAACTTTTTATTAGGAATATTTATAAGGGCCGCGGCATTTTATATTCGCAAAACGGCCGCGCGGTTCGTAGCACTTCGTTAAATTTTCGTTATTTTAAAAAAAAGTTACTATTTAAATTAGCAAATGGCTCCTTTTAAGCGCCTTTTTAGGCTTTTTTTAACGAAAATTAGTATTTTTTTATAACAAATTTTTCATTTATTAAAAATCTGCGATTAAATAAACATTTGTTAGGGTATATATTTAAAACATTTAAATTTAAAAATATAATTTATACTTTTTTTTCCAAACGCTTTCGCTTTTAAATTATTTGGTAAAAAGTTTTCGGGCAGGACGTATAATTAAAGGAAATTTTTATATTTTTTTTTAGGTTGGCCCGATTTTTAAAGTAATATTTTAAAAATTGGGTAATTTATATAGGTTTATAAAAATGGCCAAATTCGTAACGATAATACCGTTTTTTAAAAGGGATTTATTTACGGTAATTATTTGTATAATTTTTCCGCATTTTACCCGTAAATAAAAAAATTAAATAAATTAAATAAAGATTTTTAAAACGTATAGCACAAAAGATTACGATTATTCGACCCGGCAAAAAACAATTTGTTATTTTTACTTTTAATCGAGGGACGTTAAAAAAATGCTTTATTTTTAGTAGTTAAATGAATCGGGATTATAAATATAATCTTAGCTTTACTTTTATTTTTTTAAAGGTTTTAGGTTTAAAACGATTTCCGGATTACTAATAATGAAATTAATGGTTTTAATAAATTATTAAAAAGGTTATAATTTCACCTTAATACTATTTAACTATTTGAAAACGTAATTTAAATTGTAACTTATTTAAATTATTCGGCAAAAGGTTCGTTTTAAAATTAAAAAGTTAAAATCTTAATAAATTCCTTTTTTACCGTTATTTTTTTAAGTAATAAAATTTTGGTTAAACTAATTAAGAAATTTATGATACTTATTTAAAAAAACACGGTGATTTATTTAATATTTAATAATTATTTTAATAACAATATCCTTATTTTAATCAGTATATATTTAAGCCTTTTTAAGCGTTTTTCGGGCATGTTTAATATAATGTTTTTTCCGATCGGAAAAAACAATGCAAAAAACCGAAATACATTTTAAATTTTTAATAATGAAAATATTTTAACATAAATTTTATTAATGCCAAATAATAAAAATAATCGATTTGGTTTATTATTTTTTTATAACGTGTAAAAATATTTTTTTATAAATCTTTTTAAAAACTTTTCGAAACGACCGAAAAAGCCACCGGTTAGGATTAATTTTTCGGGATTAACGGTAAAAGGATCGGCGATTTCGTTAAAGGTATACGCGGAATCGTATAAGTTTTTAAAAAAATGGAAATAATAAAATCGAAATCCGGAGCGAAAGTTAAAAAAGCTTTATTTAAAGCCTAAAAACGCTAAAACTTTTATAAACAAAATATAAGGGTATTAATAATCGCCCTATCGATTTAAAAATCATTACTTAAGTTAAAAGCATCGTTATAACCAAACTTTACGAAAAAAAAAAATTTAATTAATTAATTTAAACGATAAATTTAGCATTATTATCGTTTAATAAAACCTTTTAAATAGGATTTAGCTTTTAAAAGCGATATTTTTTACAATTACGCGGGGGATTTAAAGCTTTTTTTATCGCCCGCCATTTAAACCGTAAACGAAAAAAAAGGTAAAAAAAAACCAATTAATAAAACTATAATTAACTGATTAAAATATTAAAATAATAAAACGCAAACGAATAAGGTATAAAAAATAAAAGGATAAATTAATAACGTAATTAACCGGTTTAAATTAATAAAATTAAAACGGAAATAAAAAAATGCTTTTATAATTATAAATTTATTTTATAAAAATCGCTAATATTATTATTTATTAAAATAATTTATTAAATAGGATTTTATTACGCTAATATTTTAACCCGTTTTATTATTTTAATATTATTTTTTGCATTTTATTTTTAAGCGTTTATAAAGCACAAAAAGCTTGTTTTAACGGCATAACCCTTATTACCTTTAGGTATTATTTCGGCCGGCGCCTAACCGGTTATCCTTTTATTAAATAAAAACCCGGATCCCAAATCCGGACAGTTTTTTCTTTTATAGCTTTTTCTTATTTAACGCTTTTAAAAATCCCGGAGATTTTTAAAAATAAGCATTAAAAAAGAAAAAAAATCTTACGACGCCCGCGCATAAAAAAAAAATCCCGGTGTTAAAATGGCATTTTTATACGCGCGCGCGTAAAGGAAAAAGGCTTTCCCCGGGCGGCCCCGGGATCCTTCAAATCCCTGCACGGGCTAACCAGCCGCTTAAGTTAAAGCGGAGGAACACCTTTTAAGCAATCGCTTTCGTGCATATAAAGGCTAATCCTAGGCCCTTTTTTAGGAAGATAAATTTTTCTTTTTTCACGTATAATATAACAGGATTATTCCTATAATTATAAAGATCGTTATTCGTTATTTTTAAAAAGCTTCGAGCCGTTTAACAGGAGTACAAACTCTTATTAACACTTTTAATTATTTTTTAAAATGAAAATAATTTAAAAAATTATTAATAAAAAATAAATAATAAAAGTTAAAATTAATTTTATTATATTTCCGGTATAAGGCTGGTTTTTTTAATTAAATATAAATGCGTTATTTTTATTCGCATTTCATGTAATTTTATTATTGGGTTTAAAATTTATTTCGATTCGGGTTTTGCTTTTATTTAAAAAAAAAGATTTAAATTTGTTTTTCCGTTTTAAATATTGAAGGGTTTGATTTAATTCGATCGTTTTTAATAATATAATACCCGCAGCCCAAACCGTTATTAATTAAACATTTATTATTAGTAAATAAATATAGGTTTTTATAACAAATTTAAAAAATTAGCATTTAAACGTGTTAAATATAAAATTAAACCCAATTTTTCCTTTTTTATTATTTTATTTTATTAGTATTTCGGTTGTAGCATTTTTTTTCAGCCAGATTTAGTTAAGGTTTAATTTAACTGGCTTTTTTAATGAGATCGAAAAATATATATTAAAAGTTTTTACAGAAAATAAATAATAACGATTTAATAATAATAATAATAATAATAATAATAATAATAATAATAATAATAATAATAATAATAATAATAATAAGCGTTAATAGCATTTTATTTTTATAATAATTTTATATTTCTTTAGAAATATAATTTTTTTAATTAAACGTTTTGGTATTAAATTTAATTATTATTCTTTTTAAATTCGTGTATTTTTTATTTTTAATTTAAAAAGTGTACGTTTTCGGTTTAATAATATTTTACCTTTTATTTTTTTATTTTCGTTATTATTTTTGCGTTAATTTTTTTACGGTTTATAATTTGTTAATTTATTTATTTTAATAACTCGCTGCAAGCTTGAAAAACACGCGCAGCCGGACAGCCTTTTAAAATAATTTAAATTTAATAGCAAAATCGAGATTGCCGCCCCCGAATTAGTTTATAACTGATACCGCACCTCGGCCACGCCAAAAGCACGGGGTTGAAATCGATAAGGATCGATTTTAAATTCGCGGCTCACCGGCACGCTAAAATAATAAACCCTTTTAATGCGTTTTAAAACGTGCAAAAAAAACCGGTATTAATACAAATCCGGTATACACAAATTTTTAATTTAAAAAAAATTATAAATAAATAAAAAAATTTCGTAATTAACGGAAAGTTATTAAAAGTTTTACGATTAGTAATAAAATTAATAAATTTTAAAATTAAATAAACAAAATAAAAATAAACGCGTAAACGTGATATTAACGGCACGATGTAAATAATATTTAAACGTTGAAAAACGGGTTAAAAATATATTTATAATATTATAATATTATAATAAAAATATAAGATAAACAATAATTTCTAAAAATATTACTTAATTTAAAAAAATCTAAATACGAAAAATTTAATACAAATATTAGTTTAATTTATATATAATTTGTATAAATATTTAAAAAAATTACGTTATACTATTAATATAAATAATAATAATTATAAAAACGAATATAATATATAAAACAGGTTTTATTTTATAAACCTGATTATTTTTTTACGAAATATATCTTTTAAACTTTAAAATTATATAGTATTATAATTATTATAAATAAGGGTATTAGTAAAAGTTTTATAAAAAAACCGGGCCGATACTTACATTACGCCGAAACATGTTACAAAAAAAGAAAAAGTATATAAAGTAAATTTAATATATAAAATTAAAAACTTTAAATGCGTAAATTATAATAAAAAGTATTTAACATTTATTTAAATTTGTAATATTAAATTAACCCTAATATCCGCGGAAAAAAAGTATAAAAAGGATAGGACACCCACGATAATTTTTTTTATTGGTGTCCCAGGCAGCAAAGCAGGCAATAATGGATTTCACCATTTCTTAATTTTGGGGGATGTTATTCCCCCCTTATTTCCCTTTTTTTCCCCTTATTTAACCTTTTTATAAATAATTTCGAAAATTAACACGACGCATAAATCGTGCCAATATTTTTTATTCCATTATTTTCCCTAGCAATAAAAACCCCCGCTTTTATGCAAAAAAACGAACTAATATTATTTGCAAATTAGTAATTAAACGACCTTAATATTATCGACCCTATAACCGTTGCTAACATTTTTTTCCGATTAACGGCCAAATTAATTTTTTGTATTTACCCGAAATGGTTTTTTACTAATAACGAATTCGTTACCGGGGTAAAAAAATTTAAGTTTAATAAGTATTACGCCGTTTAAAAAAAATTATAAAAATGGCAGCAAATATTTTCACGTTATCGGAAATTAAATTCGTAAATGTAATATTAAAAGCCCGAAATATTTTAATATTAAAAGGTTTTATCCGAATATCGGTTAAATAAAAAACCAATTTGCGGCGTGAAAATACCTTTATAAACGGAAAAAAAGGTTTTATTACATTAATAAAACAATAATTAAATTTAAAGGCTTTCGAAAGGAAATTAAAGCAAATTTTTAATTTTAAACGGTGGAAGTAACAAATTGTAAGGCATTTTTTGCCTTATTTAAAGTTATCCAACCATAAAATTTAATTTTTCATTACGGTAACGTTAAGGTTTACGCTAATAACATTTTTTAAATACCCGTTTTAAAATATGTTAGTTTTAAATTAAACGAAATGTGGGATTTTTTTATAAAAATTATAAAATAAATGCAAAAAAACCTTAATAAAAAATAAAATAAACGATATTATTTTACCCGGCTATATTTCGGTATTTTTTATTAAGGTTTAAAATTACCACTTTTTGCATTAATCGTTAAAATCTCCCGTTACGGTGCTCGCGCCATTTTTAATGGTTAAAACGCCAAAACCAAAAAAAAACTCGTTATGTAACTAATAATATTAGAAATAAATCGTTTAAAATTATTATGTTTATACGGTATAATAAAATTGTTTAAAATAATATGGGCCAAAAATTTAGGCCTATATAATTATATAAGCGGCTATTAAAACGCCTCCCTTTTTAATAGCATTAAAAAGTATTTAGTTATTAATAATATGCTTTTAAGCGATAAAAATATGCTTAAGCATTATAAATAAATGCTAAAGTGCCAAAATAATTTTTCGGTGATAAATAAATATCTAAAAAAGGTATATTTTAAAAGCTGGGGGTTATTTTGCATTTATTTGGCAAATAAGGACCCACGTGGGTATAATGGGATAAACGCTAATTGGTTAAACGGGAATTATATATTTATACACATAATAAGGCCCCTTTTTATAAAAAATAAAGGGTAAAGCATATTAAATTTACAAATGGAAAAATTAAAGGCTTTTATAGCATAAAAAAAAAATTATAGCTTTTTATAATTATTTTTTAAATTATCGCCAATAAATTGTAAAATTAATATCCTTTATTTTAATAGCTAATAACGGCCGTTAATTAATATTTAAAATAACGGTAAAAACTTTTAAAAGAAAAGAAAAAAAACGCGAGGTAACTTTCGAAAACTCGGCTTTAAAGGCATAAAAATCCATATTTATCTTTATAAAAATACCAAACATAACGACGTAACACTACTGCTTTAAAATAAATAAAAAAATATAAAATATAATAAAAAAACAATATCCTAACGTTAATCCTTAACACCGTATTTGTATAACCCATTTATATTACCATTATAATAGGTAATTTTGCGAAATAAAAAGACCTAAAATAAAATAAAACGGAATTAGAACGTATTATAAATAATAAAATATTAAATTTAATTTAATAAAACACGGCGCTAATATTTCGCGTTAACCAACCGAAAAAAATAAAAACGCGCATTATTAATTAAAAAAATATCGCCCCGTTTTAAAAACTAAATAAAAAATAAAATAAAAAATAAAATAAAAAATAATGTTAAAACGCATAGCAAATATGCCAAACCCACCATTTATTTCCGATATAAAAATAATAATTTTTATATTAATATTAATGCTAAATATATTCCAGTGATTTTTTTTCCAGGGTTAAAAATAACGTAAATAATAATATGCATGCTGCATAACCGAAATATATAAATTTATATTTCCGTTTTAATTTTACGCAAAAATATATCGCGCGTGTTAATATTTCGATTAAATTTATAATAAAATTTCGTACCCGGAAAAATAAAATTATAATCCTTAATTTTAGCGTAAATTTAAAAAAATTGTAAAAATAAAATCGCTCCCCATAAAATTACCGCAAATATGCTTTTTAGCGTTAATAAACGCTTTTATTCGGGAAATAAAACGGTAAGCGCCACGTTAGGCAACGAAATAACGCTTATAACCTCCTCGGTATCCATATACCATAATGGAAATAAAAGTATCGCCGTATTACAAAAAAGCCACGAACGATAGTAACGATAACGGCAAAAAAAAAATGGTGGCCAACCGAAGGAAAAATTTTATAATTTGTGTGATTTATAAGCTGCACGTCGAAAAACTCCGTTTTTTGCAACGGTTTTTACTTAAAAAAAAATGGCGCAAGAAAAAAAAAAAACTAGCAATCGGCAGGTAAAATAAAAAGGATAAAAATTATGCTAATACCAATTAATAATACCAATAACGGTAATAAAAATAACGGGCTGTATATTTCGAAAAAAAATAATCTTTAAAATAAAGCAAATAAAACACCCGTTTTTATAAAATAAATAAAACGCGATTAATATAACGGTAACACGATATTAACGAAAAAAACTCGTCGCGATAGGAACGCGGTTCGCGATTTATATAAATAAATAATAATTTCGCTTAAAACACCAAATACAAATGGTGTCCCTATTTTAGCGACTATTAAAATAATCGATAATATAATCGATAGGGCTATGCGCGAATCACATTTAATAATATCGCAAATGCGATAAAAGTGCTCGGTTTAAACAAATACGATTAAACGCGCACAAATTATCACACAATGGTATCCCAAAATCAGGCCATTTCAAAACCGAGCGTTACAAAACACCATAAACCGACCCATTTCACCATATGCAGGACACCACATAACCCCAATAACCTTAAAAAACACCCTGTAAAAACCCACTCCACCACATGCAAAACACCAGGACACCGCGCACCAAGGCTGTAATATTATAAAAAGATATGGGTTTAAATAAAAAAAAATTATATTAATAAATTAAAAAAATTCCAAATAAAAGATAATATTCCTGGTAAAATTAAAACCCTTCTTATTATTTTAAACGGGAATATATCGAAACCAAACTTAAGTAAAAAATAAAAACTAAATGTATAATTAAAATTTTTTATTGTAATGGTTAAAAAGAAGTGGAAAATAATAAAATAATAGTAATAAATTTAAATTATTTTTGCTTATACATAAAAACCGGCCCGAAACCAAATAAAAAACGCAATAAATATATTCGTGTTTAAGCGTGCGTTTTTTTTTAGTTAATTTATTAATAATAACCGAAAAGAATTTAAACCCGGGTTTAAATCTAAAAGGGGCCCTAATTATTTTTTAAACCGTTATTAACCTGATATAATTTTGTAATTTTTAAAATATAATAATGCTTTTCCGAATGGGAATAAAAATGTTATACTGGAATATAAAACAAAAAAAGGAAATGGAAATATATATTTATATAATAAAAAGGAGTATAATATATATTTATTTAAAATTTAAATGAAATCGGTATAAAAATTTAAAATAATTAATAAAATATAAATATAAATTGGTATATTATTAAATAAATATATTTTTTAATATAGCTATTTATATATAACAACGCATAAATTTAATAATTTAAAAGGGCCGTTACGGATATAATTAGGTAATAATTATATTATAAATAATAATTAAAAATATAAATATATATTTAATATATTTATTAAATTTTAAAGCGTTAAAAAAATAGCGGTTCGTTTTTATTAAAATTAAAACGTATGCGTTTTAAAATTATACGGTATTTATAAAGGATTTAACCTTTATTATCCAATGTAAAATATATATAAAAAATAAACGCATATATAAAATTTTATTAAAATTAACAAAATGGGGATAATTTAAATTAATTACGTTTTATAATATAATTATACGTAAAAAATACAAAAAAACCAATATTATTATTATTCATATTACTATTATATTTATTTAAAAATTTTAATGCCTTTTTTTATAATACATATTAAAATCCTCGAATTTTGTGGCGGTGGCATATCGTTATCATTTCGGGATTTAAGCGGAAAAACCATATTTGCCGTTCGTCCCCCGTTCCGTGTTAAATAACGGGGTTCATTTATTATTAATTTATAATTGCGTTTAAAACTCCCGTTATAAAAGCGTTTTTAAATCGAGGGCGGTATTTAAAAAAAAAACGTAAAAAAATTTGCTATTAAATAATAATTCTGTTTTGGTTCCGGCCCGAGCTAAATGGGTGTTTTTCTTTTTTAAAAAAAAAAAAAGGGGGGGGGGGGGGGGGGGTTATTAGGGTTATTATTATATTTTATTATTTTTAATTAGGTGGGTTTTAAATAACGGTTTTTATTAATTTAATATATGGCTAATCCGGTCCTGTTAATATTTTTGGGTCGTTTTTATTTTATAATAATAATTTAATTTAAACCGGTTTTAATCCGTTTAATTGGCTTGCTTTTTTGCCCGCGATGTTTCGCTGGGTGGTTTTTTTATAGCGCGTATTTGCCGTAATAACGGTTATATGGCGCTATTTTTTATTTTCTTTTTTTTTACTTTTTCGTTAACGTTATTTGTATTAATTTTAAATGATTATGTTTATTACCGTAATTATATTGGTTATTTTTATTATTTTCCGTTATCGGGGCTTTACCGCCCCGTTTTTTTCGGGTTTAAAAGGGTCGTTTTTTTTAGTGATAATTTTTTTTATTTTTTATTTTTGCCTGTTTATTTACCTTTTTATTTTTTTATTTATTTGTTTATTTGCGCGTTTTTTATTACCCGTTATTTTATTAATTGCGATGCGATACCGGCTTTTCCCCGCGCGATTTTCTTTTTTTTATATAATACCGAATTTAAAATTTAGCAATTTTAAAAAATCGTTTCGTAACGGTAATTATAACGGTGTTAATTACAATAACCGCGGCGATACCGTCGTTAAATCCGTTAAATTTATTAATGGTAATGGTAACCGTAATAATGGTAATAATATTGGTAATAAGCAATTTCTTTTATTTTATTTAAACATTGCTTAATTGGCGCGTTTACGGCATAAATTTGTGCTTTTTTCGCGTTTTTCTTATATTTATTTGTTAATTTTTTTTATTTTTTAAATTTATCGTTTTTATTATTTTGCGGAATATTTCGTTGCCATTTTTTTATTTTAACGATTGCATTTTTCACAAACGTTTTATAAAAATTGCCGCGTTTATTTCGTATTGGTATATTTTATGAATTATTATAATTCGGGTTGTAAAATTTGCGTTATTTATTTCCAGTATTTTATTAATTTTAATCAAAATCTTAATGCGGTTTATAATTATTATTATAAAAAAATAGGTATTGGTTCGTTACCATTTTTTTGTTATTTTTGCCGTTAATTTTTTATAAGCACCATTGGGTTAATTTGTATGAATTACACCATTGTTCACTTGGCGTGTATTTAAATATGTGTATTTTTTATATATATTAATATAACCGGCTTATTAACGCCGTGTTTGCGGTTTTTTAATTTTCCGTTAATTTTAAATTTTAAATTGCTATAATTATTCGGGTTACTAAAATTACTTTCGGTTATTTTTAAAAAGGATAAATAATTTAAATATTATTAATAAATAATAAACGGCGAAAATTAAGGTTAATTTTGTTATATTTTTAGCATAAGATCGGATTTTTTTAATTAGGTGCAAATGCGTTATTTCTGTTTAATTACGGAAATTATTACTTTTATTCGTATTACGCGTAATTTTGCTACTCGGTTTAAGGTTCGTTCCGGGTCTGGTTTTATTTTTACTCGGTTTTTTTTTCTTTTTTTAAAAATGCTGTTTTTATTTTAAATATTAGGGGTTTTGTTTTAATTAAATTGCTTTTTAATAATATAATCCTTTCGATTTAAACTGTTACTAATTAGGTATTTATTATTATTAAATAAATACAGGTTTTTATTAATGCTAAATTTAAAAAATTAACATTTAAATATGTTAAATATAAAATTAAAACCATTTTTTATTTTTTTTATTATTTCCGTTTCGTTAACGTTTCGGTTATAAGGTTTTTTTCGGTTAAATTTAACCGGTTTTTTTAATAATATCGGAAATATATATATCAAAAATTTTTACGGAAAATAAATAATAACGGTTTTAACGGTAATAATAATAAGCGTTAGCAATATTTTATTTTTATAATACCTTTATATTTTCTTAAAGTATGTTTTTTTTAACTTAGCGCTTTAATATTAAATTTAATTATTTTTTTTATTTTTAATTTAAAAGGTTTGTATTTCCGGTTTGGTAATGCTTTATTTCCTTTTTTTACGTTTATTTCGGTTTTTGCGTTATTTTTTACGGCCATAAAATTAATTAATTTATTTATTTTAAATAATATATTTAACGTTTTTCTTTAAATACGGTTTTTTCGGTATTTTATAATTTAAAATAATCCCGTACGATATATGCGCGTTATAATTAGGTTTTTTACCGGTGCCGACTTTATTTTACGCATTTAAATAATACGTATTTTATTATTTATTTTTTCGTTTCTGTATTTATATTACGGTAATAATATATTTAAAACGTTTTTATTATATAAAAAAACGTTTAATTTTAATTTTTCCGTTTTCGTTTAAATGGTTAATAAATTATATGTTTTTAAAAAATTGTTATGATATTCGAATATTTTTCAGTAAATAAAATTTTATTTGGAAAATATATAATTCGGTATTAGTTTATTAACCGTATTATTTGGGTTACGCGGATATCTTTTAATTTTTATTTTAATTATATTTGGGTTTTATATTTTTACGTATGCGTATTTTAATTTTTATTTATTATTTTAATTAATTAATGTTTTGCGTAAATTTAATATAATATCGGGTAAAATTTTTTTTACCCATTTATATTTGGTATTTCCATTTTAAAAATGGGGTTTCTTTTACGTTATTTAAATTTTAAATAACGAAAATAATTCGTTATTTTTCCAAAAGTTTTATTAATAAATTACGTTACTTTAATAATATTTTAATCTTTTTTATAATAATTATTTAATCGTTTAAATATAAATTAAATAAAAAAATGTAAATTTTTATTTTTAAATGCGCAAATAAAACAATTTTATATATTTTAATTATTTATTTTAAATATGCGCATTATCTTTTTATTAATTTTTTAATTGCGTTTCGAAATCGTTTATATAATTTGGTTAGTAATTAAAATACCGTTACGCGGTACGTTAAGGTATTTTGGCATATAACGAAATATAATTATTTTGCACGGGCAGGATTACACCCTTATATAAATATAACAAATTTAATAATTGCTAATTATTACTTTTTTTTATTTATTTTTAATTTATTTGGCATATTTTTAAAAATTAAATTTATAATTAAACCATATTTTTAAAAACATTATTAATATTATAAATCAAATTTTTACGTTTTTAATACGCATTTGCGTTACATTTGCTTTTTAATAAAATAAATTAATTTTATTTTTAATGCATTAAATATTATTTTTATTTTTATTACCCATTTTTGGCATATTTTTTTTTGCTTTTTCCAATATCCGGGTTATTTCCGCCATAATTCCGGCCACCATTAAAAGGTTAATATTATCAGCGAAATTAATAATTATTATTTTTAAAATTTTTATAATTAATTATAAAATAACGTAATATAAAAAATAAATAAAATAAATAATAATCATTAAATTCATAATATTTCGGCCGATATTAGGATTAATTAAAATATGTTTCCGTTAAAACGAAAATGGGCTATTTTTTTAAGCTAATTTTTAATCCATTTAATAAACTTTAAAAAAATTCCCATTTTCCGGAATATATTTAATAATGTTATATAATTAATATTATTAAAGCATTTAAAAAGTTTAATTATAATAATAAAATTATAACGTTATAATTTTAAATTATAATAAAACCTTTTAACGCAAAAATTTGCTTATTTTAATATTTTCCTTTTCAATTATTATGCCTTTCTGTATTTTTTATTATAAAACTTTTGGTAAATAAAATGCGAAGCTTTTTTCCACGATTTTTCCGTTATATGAAATGTTTGGGCCGTAATCGCTTTTATTGCGATATTTTAAGCCTTTTTTTTCCGCCAAAACTCGTTATATTACTACGTAATATGCCAAATATAATAATAAACTGGCGGCGTAAATAAAGAAAATGGTGGAAAAGCAATAAAAACTTTTTTAATTATATGCGCAGCGAAAATTATAGATATAAAAAAAAAACGCGTGCGGTTCGTCGTGGGATTAACGCTATGAAGAAATTAAAACGGATTAAGCAAAAGGAGGTTGTTTAAATGGCCTCGCCGACGCCCGCAGGCTTTTTTTTCTGTTTTCCCCGATTTTTTTATTCCCTAATTAGGGCGAAATTAAGGCTAACCTAAATTTTAAGCTGTTTTCTTTTTTTAAACCAGGTAAAATGCGAGGTTTTTAACGATATTTATAAATTGCATGGCGTAATAATAACGCGTTTATTTTTTAAATAAGAAATTTTGGGTTCGATTTTTAATATGGCTCATATTTTTCATTTCCGAATAATAATTAAAAGTTTTTATTATGGATTTAATATTTTAATCCCGGGCCGTTTAGTTTTTAGGAAAAAAAGCATAAAAATGCAATTCTTTTTAAGCGTCCCGTTATCCGAATTGGCTATTAATCGCGTAATCCAACGCGTTAATTTTTATTTCGAAAGGTTTATTCGCGTTTGGCATTATTAATACTAGTTTTTATGTAACCGATCGCGCAGCTATTTGAAAATTTTTTATTTTTAATTTCCCTAATGAAATTGGGTGATATTTTGGTAAAATTCGTAAATGGGAGTGCTTTTTTGTTAAAATCCCAGATAAATCGCTTGTAAAAATTTAAAAACTTTAAAAAAAACTTTGTATTATTTAACGGTGCTAATTTCGCGCTAATTTAAAATTGCTTAAATTTTTTTAAATCCATTCGTATTTTTTTAAGCTTAATAACGTATTTTAAAGATACCATTTTTTGGGTATGCTATACGCATTTGTTAAAATTTACCAGAAATTTAGCATTTTGCAATTTTTGCAAAACCCAACATATATATTTCCAGTATTTTTTTATCATTGTCGAAAAAGATTAAAAAGTTATTAAAATAAGCCAAAACGAAAGTATTTAATCGTTTGTGCAATATATATTTAATGATTTTTAAAATATGGCTAAAATATTAGTAAAACCGAAAATTAGTATTAAAAATTCGAAAACGTTTTTGCTTATTTTAAAAGCCGTTTTTTATTTATTTATTTTTTAATCCGTATAAAATTATATATATTTTTTTAAAAAATTTAAAACCGTAAAATACTTAATTTTTAAAAGTTTATTTCGTAATTTTTTCATGAAAAGTAAAAGATATCGATTTTTTATAATCTTTTTATTTATTGGTTTATAATCGATGTATATTTTTTTAATTTTATTTTTTATTAAAACGAATAAAAGTCCGTATGTTATTAGAGAAATTAACATTTAAATAAACCCTTTTTTTAAATTTTCATTTATTTATTTATCCAATAATTATTATTATTTAAGGTTTTAGGTGTATAGCTTTTAATAGCTAAATTTTGCTTTTGATTTAAATTTAATTTTATAATTAAACGGCCCATATTTTGGTAATACCGTTTCCAAATCCTTTTGGAATAATTTTTAATATTTATAGTATTTTTTAAACACGTTTGCTAACGTTTTTGCTATTTTTTTTTAAAATTTGTATCATTTTGTAACTCGTTTAATATTTTTTATTAAAATTAATTATTAAATTTTACCGCCGTCGCAATATTTTTATATTGCAAATAATTTTTATTATCCAGGGTTTATAATTGTTAAATTTTCACGGGTGTTAATAATATTTTTTACTGAATTTTATTTCGTTATTTGATTTATTTTGGGATTATATTTTTTAATTTAAAAAAAAACTTAAAAATAACATTTTTATTTTTAATTCCGTAACGTGTAAAATAATTTCGAATTTTTAACCGTACAAAATAAATTTAAAATGATTAATTTTTATATCGATTTATTTGTTATTAAATTCGACCAGTTTTTTTTTTACGGATTATAATTTATATGGCCGTTATTTTAAGTTAATATATCGCATTTTTCCACCGTTTATAATGTGATAAAAAAATTTTAAACCTTATTATCGATTATAACCTACAATTTGTACCTTTTTCATTATATTAAAATATAAATTCTTTAATACGAATTACTAATTATTATTATTAAATGTTTTTCCGTTAATTATTATTCTACCCGTGCTTTAATTACAGGTAAATTTTTTAATTTTTTATTTTTGGTTTATTTTTTTCCATGCATTAATAATTGCCAAACATGCATTTAGGGTTTTTTCCGAATTTTGGGGGGTAAACGTTATTTTGTGGCCCGTATTTTCTTTTTTTCGCTTTTTAAAACTTTTATTTTTAGCTTATAAAGTGTTTATAATATTAAAGTATACCTGGTTTGCCACGTTTTTATTTTAACGTGAATATACAGTTTATACCCGGAACTTCGGCATTGTACCAGTTTAATATTTTTAAAACGCATAATATCAAATAATTAGGGTTTAGTGCGAAAATAATTAAAAACCGGTTTTAATTGGCTATTTTTTATTTAGGTAATTACCAGGTTAACCGTGGTTTTATGCGGGCCTATTCGTTTAATTATCGAAAAAAAATTACTTTTTAATTTTTTTCCTATATGCATAATGTAATTTATTTAAAGGCATTCGATCCAAAACAATTATTAGTATTTTTAACTATACATTAAGGTAATTTTTTAAATGGTTTATTTGGCTTTTTTTCGTTTTATAATACTTATTGGTTTTTTTATTTATTTAATTTTGGGTATTTTACCTTTTAATTATTATAAAACCATAATAATGGTTAGTTATAATCGTTATTAGCCAATGTGGTTTTATAAACCAGCTGGTTTGGTTTTTTTGGTAATATTATATATTAAAATGCCCGAATTACCTCGAAATGTATCCATTATAATTTATTTGTAAAAATCCTTTTTTTCAATTCCGTTCAATTGGCCGGGGCGATTTTGGCTACTTTTTAACCTTTTATTAATAATTATTAAATTTTTATTATTTCCCAGGCAATATGTCTTTATTTTAATAATTTTTAATTCATTTTTTTGCGTTAATATTAAAATTATTTTCGAAATTCGCGACCGACGTATTTAACATTTTTTATTAGGTAATTAAAATTTATAATTTTTAAAATTTAACTAGCGTATTTTTTGATATTTGTTATTTTACTGCAAATTTTCGGTGGTTTAAATTGGTTCGGGGTTTTTCAGTTCGTTTAAACCCGTTAAATACTTTTATAATTGCGATTTTTATTATAACCATTCGGTTTTATTTTTATTTAACGATATAAAGCTATTAGTGATTTGTTATTCGTTTTTTATTATATTTGATATATTTTTTTTATTATGTCGATTTTTGGTCCGTTTTTTAAAGGTAATATTTAATTACGTTTTTATCGGATTTATACGTTACATATTAATCGTTATAATAAACCGTTTAAATAAAAAACGCTTTAAAATATAAAGCTTTTTTTTTAATTTTTCGTATCCCGTTTAGTTATAGCTGCTTTTCGTTTTTTTTTTTTGGGGCAAATTTTTTTATGTGCTTTTTTTTCCCGCAAACGAAATATTTGCCGCTTTTAACGTTGTTTTAACGCATTTTTTATTTGTACTGCTTTTACGCGACGCTAACGATACGGTTTATCAGCCCAAAACCCGCGTTTTTAACGGTTTACCCGTTTTTCTTATTTTAAGCAACTGGTTTATTTTATTAATTTTTTTTTACTTTCCGTTTTTATAACTAATCGCTAATACAAATAATTATTTTTTTAAATTTATTAAAAAATTTAAGCTATTCGATTTTAATTATCTCGTTTTTTATTTTGCTTTTTAGCTTTTTATAAAACCGGTTAATTTTGGTTTTTCAGTTATGTTAAAGGCCGCTGGTAAACGTTTAAAATCGGCTGCATACACTGTAATAAACCCTTTTTAATAAAACTATTCGAATTCTCGCTCCGTTACTCGTTCCTTATCCATTTATTTAAACACGTTAATAATATTTTTTTTAAAATTAGTCTTAATCGTCGAACATTTGGCGGGTATCCGCCGAAGCTGCCGTTAAACGCTTCAAAAAACCGGCCAATTTAAAGTAGTTTTTAATTTTCCTTTTTAACCGTGTAACGGCGTAAGCCACTTTTTGGGTTTTTTTTTTGGATAATCGTTTCCGCAAAATATAAAATAAGCTTTGCAATCCGTAAGAAAGGGTTTAAACTTTTTATTAGTTCCGTCGAACTTATTAGGGTTTAAAAATTTAAACCTTTTTGTAATAATTTAAAAAGCTACCTTTATATTGTTCATTTATTCGATAATATCGCGTAAATTTTTATTAATTAGTTCGAAAGCCATTTACATTTGTTTTATTTATTTGGTAACGAAAGCCAGGTTTTTAACCATGGCTAATATGGTTTAAATAACCTGATTTCCTTTTTCGAAATTATAATCGATCTTTTTATAAATAAAAACTTTTTAAAAGTTTTTTGGCTTAAAGGTTTTTTTTTCCTCGATTATTTCCTTTTTTTTATTTTTTTAAGGGTTTTTTTCGGTGGATTTTCCAAAAAAAAAACATTATAATTTTTCATTTACTTTTAATGGATACCAAATAGGATTATTTAAAATGTTGCAAATAAATTTTTTACTTGTAGGGTAAGGTATTTAAAAAAGGTATTAAACAATATTATATAGGAAAATCGTTTTGCACGTGATTTAAAAAGGTTTAAAAAATAATAATTTTAATTACTTGCTTAAAAGGATGCTTTAAAATTAATTTAAGTTAATTAATACCGAAATCTCAGTTAAAAACTATTTTAAAACAGCAGGGCAGTGCTTTTTTTTTATATTTATAACCGTTTGGTAACTTGTTTTTAAATTTGTTACATTTGCGGCTTTGCTTACAAATTCAGAGATCCTTTTTGGATTTATTGGATTTGCGGCTTTACTGATAAATCTAAAGATCCTTTTTAGTGTCACGTGCTTTGTTTACCTTAGTGCGGGGTATAAGGCCGTCCGCTGGGTTTTTCTGCACCAGCCTTTTTGTTTTTTGCTTTTATGGCGGCGTCGTTGGTAATATAGGGGTTTTCGTATATTTTTAATAATTTATTCGAAAAATTATCCGCCCCCGGGACTTTTTAATTTTTAAATTTTTATAATACCCATTTAATTCATGTTTCGTTTTCGTTAAATAAAAGGTTTATTTTAAAAAAAATTCGGGAACGTTTTATGTTCGAAATTAATATTTTTTATATTTAAAATATTTATTTATAGGTTAAAAAGATAACTTTTAAATTAAACTCATTGCTTTTTTAAATAGGTACGTGCGGGTTTTATGCTTTTGGGTTAATTTAAACTCGGTAATTTTATGGGATTTTTTTTTACCGATAATTTCGAAATTTTACTTAGCGCTTAATATTTTATCTTACTAATATTATTTCGGGATTAATTAATGCTTTTTTAATAAATTTTTCTAATAAACATTAAACGCTTCTTTATTTTTTATTTTAATAAATTTTTTATCGGCCGCTTTTAAAACGTTATAATTTATTTGGGATTTAATCTTATATAAGCGCGTTAATACCGTTTTATTTTTTTTTTGAAATAACCTGGTTAATTTTTTCTTTTAATATAATACGGGTTTAATGTTAAAATTAGGCTTGGGTTTTTTTTTACAAATTTAAATAAATATTTCGAATATAAAAAATATTAATTTTAAAAACGAGACGTTTTTAAACCTTTTCGAAATAAATCTTTTATTTAATAAAAATAAAGCATAAATTAAATAAGCATTATAAAAATTTAAAAATTAAAAGCCCCGGGGGCGGATAAATTTTTAAATATACTATTAAAAATATACAGGAAATTTTATTAATAAATAATTATAAAAATAACTAATATTAGCCTTAAATTTAAACATTTCCCAAAACAATTTCGAAATGCATTTACCGTAATATTAAATTAGCTTTGGTATTCGCGAAAAAAAAGTATAAAAAGGATAATACACCCACGATAATTTTTTTTGGTGTTTTAGGCAGCAAAATAGGCAGCAATGGATTTCACCATTCCTAATCTTAAGGAATGTTATCCCATTTTCATTTCTCTTTTTTTTCCTTATCCAACCTTTTTATAAATAATTTTTAAAATTAACACGACGCATAAATCATGCCAATATTTTTCGTTTTATTATTTTCCTTATTAATAAAAGCCCCCGCTTTTATGCAAAAAAATTATATTATTTATAAATTAGTAATTAAATAACCTTAATATCGTTAATTCCGTAACCGTCGCTAATATATGTTTTTAATTAACGGCTAAATTAATTTTTTTATTTATTCGAAATGCTTTTTTGCTAGTAACGAATTTATCGTTAAGGTTAAAAAATTTAAATTTAATAAGTATTACGCTGTTTAAAAAAATTATAAAAACGATATTAAACATTTCCACGTTATTAAAAATTGGTTACATAAATGTAACATTAAAAACCCATAATATTTTAAGATTAAAAGGTTTTATTCGAATATTAATCGGATAAAAAATCAATTTATAACGTGAATATACCTTTATAAACGAAAAAAAAGGTTTTCTTACGTTAAAAAATAATAATTAAGTTTAAAAGCTTTTAGAAAAAAATTAAAACAAATTTTTAATTTTAAACCGTGAAATAACGGATTATAAAACAGTTTTTGCCTTGTTTAAAACCATTTAACCACGAAACCTAATTTTTTATTATGGCAGCGTTAAAATTTACGCTAATAATATTTTTTAAATATTCGTTTCCAAATACGTTGGTTTTAAATTAAACGAAATATGGGACTTTTTTATAAAAATTATAAAATAAATCCAGGAAAACCTTTATAAAAAATAAGGTAAAACGTTATAACCCCCCCCCCCCCCCCCCTTTACTTATTCCTTGTTATAGGACCCTTTAAAGGGTAAAAACCTAATTTTTGCTTATGTTTTATAATATTTTGCTGGTATACGGCCTATATTTAAACCCCCTACCCTAAAAGGGCCTTTAAAGGGCCCCTTACAGGCTTTATTAACATAAGGGTTAATTTTATCTTGTATCGATAAAATAACTAAAATCATTATGTTTAAATAGCGTAATAAGGTTATTTAAAACAATATAAGCCAAAAATTTAAGCCTATATAATTATATAAGCGGTTATTAAAACGCCTTTTTTTTAATAATACCGAAAAACATTTAATAATTAATAACGTGCTTTTAAATAATAAAACATGTTTAAGCATTATAAATAAATGTTAAAATGCTAAAGCAATTTTTCGGTAACAAATAAATACTTGAAAAAAATATATTTTAAAAGTTAAGGATTATTTTGCATTTATTTGGTAAACGAAAACTTATATGGGTATAATAAAATAAACGCCAATTGGTTAATTAAAAATTATATATTTTTGCACGTAATAAAGCATTTTTTTATAAAAAAAATAAAAGGTAAAGTATATTAAATTTACAAATAAAACAATTAAAAGGTTTTATAACACAAATAAAAAAAGGAAATAATAATTTTTTATAATTAAAAATATTTGGTTTAACGCTAATATATAATAAAAAAATGTTCCGGATTCTTTAAGCGGGAATATTAAAAAAAACCGCATAAATTATTTTAAATAAAACGTAATTACCCTTTTTTTTAATAACCTTTAAATTATTTATAATTATAATGAAATTAATATCCGTAACTAAAATTAATGGCTTATATTTCCGTTTATGCGAAAAATTAAAAATATAAAATAAAATAAAATAATATATATTATTATAAACCTAATAAAGCTGCAAATAAAAATGTGAATATAAAAACCGTTATAATTTATTTTTAAATGCCGAACCTTTTACGCTAAAAAAACCCAAATAAAAATAGGATAAAATTAGAATAATTTCCAAATATTAAAATATTGCACCTAATTTAATAATATACGTAAGCGTTATTTAAAATTAATTATCTAAAAAAATAAAACCGCGTATTAATGAATAAAAAAAATATTCTTAAAATTATTAAAATAACGTATAATATTGGGTACTTTTTTAAACGGTTTTAAGGAAATATCGCCAAATTTATTTTTATTATTTAAAATTAAAGCAATATTAATAATATTGTTTTAAATTTTACTTATAACCCAAAAATTAAAAATAACATTAATAAATAATCGATAAGCGATAATACGCATATTATAAAACCGGGATATATATACGAACATATTAAATTTAAATTTATAATGGATTATATTCATATTTAAATTACGGTTAATATTTTGGCAAAATTTAATGCCAGGTAAAAGAAATTTATTATGGGGTTATTTATTAAACACGTACAAAATATTATCTGGCACGTAAAATGTGGGGCTCACAATGCGACATTAAAACCTATTTAACACTTAATATTTCTCACCAAAATCGTGCATTTTTAATACAAACCTGTGATCGCTGATGGCTGGCTATGCAAATTAACAAAATTAATATAAAAATCATAGCGTTAATATTTCTTTACAAATTAAAACTATTCACAGATTTAAATTAAGCCCTGGATTTCGTTTTGGGCCTCGCGGTTAGCGTTTTCGTACGTTATGGCCTATACGTCCAGAATCCTTTCAAAATTAGTAAAAATTAAAAATACCTCGTTATTTTCCTGGATAGTAACCTTTTTAACGTCCGCCAAATTGGCCAAATAACGTGCAGAAGCCCGTGATTTTTTTATACCCGGCTTGTATAAATTTGTAAACCCTGTAATAATAAACGAAGCGGCCCGTTTACTTTTACCGCGGGCAGTCCTTTTGCTTCTATCTCTCGTTATTATTGCAAGCGTTATTGAAAGCGGCGTTTTTGCATTTCGCAATTTTTCTGCCTCGGTAATCTCGAACGCGTTGGGTAAGCGTTTAATTATTATAATGCTTTTTTCCATAACCACGGCGCTTTTGGAACGGTTTCTAAACTGGATAACTTGCGGATCGTATAACCCCAAAATTATAAACCCGTATTAAAAGGTTTTATCGCGGTGCTACCGCTAATAAATATCGAAAAACCGTAACGGGAGGGGTTCAGCTTATTAGAAATAATTAAATAGAATATAGCAATAGGGCAGGCCGTAAAAGATCGGAATCGTGCAGGCACAAAACCGGCCCGGAGGAAAATCCCCCGCGGTAAACCAGGCCAGCGGTAAATCTTAACGGCCGCGGCGTGGCTGTTTAAAAATAGCGGCCATTTTTTATTTAACCGTATATAAGGCTGAAAAAACGATTTTATATTTCATTTCGGCGAAAAAAGCGCTTTGCATTTCGAATAATACTTTATTTATACCTTATAAACGTGCCAAACTAATTATAATAATCTAAAACCGCCAAAATTGTTATAAATATCGAAAAATAATGGTTAAATCGTTTCCAAACTAATAAAAAAATGTTTAAATGCGCCGTAGAAAAATTTAACGATAAAAATTATACGGTAACCTTAATATAGGCTTTAATTAACCCAAAAATTAACCAATACCTTTTTATAATCCTATAACCACGTTTTTATCGCGTAAATAATTGCTTTTCGCGGGTAATATTTATTATTGCAAAAAGTTATAAACCTTTCGCCGTATTCCGCTTTTGTTATTAAAATTAGCAAAAAATTTTAATTTTTAAAATATTTTTGGAAAGCCGGATTGCGTTTTATTTTACCGCCGGGAAACTTTTTTATAATTAAAAAAAAGCGTTTTTTTTTTAACAAAAACGTTTATATTAATATGCTAACGGTATAAAAATCATTTAATACCGCCAAATTTCGCGTTAATTTTAAAAATATTAATTAAAACTAACTCGCGATCCGTTAAAATTAACCGTGGGAAAAAAATCAAATGCCCGGTAAAATATTCGCGTAACGTATAAAAAACCCACGTGTAAAATTATTATTTTTCGTGGTTTAAAAAAACGGCGGCGATTAAAAACGATTTTTTAAAAGGCTGGATTTCGCATATATTTAAAAATGGTATATTAAACCGGTTCGTTTTATAAATAAAATCGAGCATTATAACGTTTAAAACGGCCTCGAAAAAAGAAAAGGTTAATTTGGGCGCAATAAAAAAGCATTTAATTCTGCCATATTTATCGCGCATATTTTTAAAATAATATTTCTTTTATTTATTAAATTATTATTAAAAATAACAAATTAGCAAAAAAATCGGCCAAATTATTATAAAATTAATAAAAAAATCAGGATTTACGTTAAAAAGCCACTGGATCGAAATGCGTTTTGCGAATTCCTTTTTTCGTAACGCGTGTAATAAATTTTGCAAATTTTAATACGTAAAATTAACCCTAACGCCCTTTTTTTGCAAAATAATGATAATTTAATAAAACCTAATCCCGGATTTTTATATATTAATAATCCGGGTTTGGTTTTAGCGGAAAATTTGTTATCGGAAAAAGCTGGAAATAGCCGCAAAAAAAAGCTCGTAATTATGGCTCGGTTCCGTACCATCGCGGGTAATAACTTTTTTAATTTTCCAAAGGTTAACAACAAATTTTAAATTAATTTTATAAAAATAAACCGTCATTTACGAGGCCGTTTTTCGCCGTTTAGAATCGTGCGCGTAAATATCGCCTTATCCGGCCGGAACACGGCCTTTAACGCAACGAAGGGTGATACGGCGCGCCTCGTTAAACCGTGGGTAACGCTCGTGGACCGCTAAATTAAAACCGTTATTATAAACGTACTTTTTAAGCGCCGCTTGCGCTTAATCAACGGTAAAAAAACCCTCCGGCGGTAAAGCGGGCAAAAGGGACGCCATAACGGTGGCCGTGATACAAGCGTTATTATGCGGGCGTTATTAAAATGTATAAAAATCGGCACTAATTAAGGGGTTCTAGGCGATCATAGGCCTGCATTAGAAATGCTTAATTTTGATAGGAAATTTAAAATGTTAGATATTTAACTGTGTCGCATTGTAAACCCCACATTTTACGTGCTGGATAATATTTTATACGTGCTTGATAAATGACCCCTTTATTATTACGATCGCTAGCACGCATGTTAATATAAATAAAATTATTAAACCCGTTTATAAAAAATCCCGTAATATAACGCTTAAAATTAATAACGAAATTTATTATAAACCAAATTTATAAATGCTTTAATAATTACGAAAATAATAACGAAAGCTTTTTTAAATTTTAAAAACCATTTTATTAATAAAAATAGGGCAAAAGGCGAAAAAAGTGAAAAAAACGAAAAGGTTCCAAAAAAAAAGATTTCGGTGCAAACCAAACGCGGTGGCCGAAATCGTTTAACGTTAGAAAGTAATAACGAGTTATAAAATAACGGCACTTTTAAATTATAAAAGGAAAAACGAAAATAATTTCGGTTAAAATAAATTAAATAAATAAAATACCGATAAATTTCAATAATACCTTTAATAAAATTAAAAATAACGGGTTATAAAATAAATTAATTTATAATTAAATTAATTAAGATAAAAATAACGATATTAAGTACGGCGCCGGTATTTTAATTATAAATATATTAAATTAAAAAATATGCTTTAAAAACGGCATAAATATAATAATTATATATATTAGCATAAAAATAAACGTATAATTTATGCTTTATAAAATAATTATAATAAAAACGTAAAATTAACAGGAAAAAACTTATTGCATTAAAAACGCGGTTCGCGGTTTATATAAATAAATAATAATTTCGTTTAAAATACCAATGGCAAATAATATCCCTAACCTAACGATTTTTAAAATGATCGATAATATAATTAATGGGGTTATATACGAATCACATTTAATAATATCGCATTTATAATAAAGATGCTCGGTTTAAATAAATGCGATTAAACACGTATAAATTATCATATAATAATATCCTAAAATTAGGCCATTTTAAAACCGATCGTTACAGGATATTATAAACCGACCCATTTTGTTATATGCAAAATATCACATAACCCTAGTAACCTTGAAAAACACCCTGTAAAACCCCATTTTATTATATGCAAAACACCAAAATACCGCGCACCAGGGCTGTAATATTATTTAAACCCGGAAAAAGTACGAATAATAAAAAATTAGCAAAAAAAGGAAATTTATCGCATTATTATCGTTTATAACAAAAATTATAAAAATAATAATAAAAATAAAAATTATAAATAAGGCGAAAATTTTTTTCTAAATGAATAAATAGGTAATAAAAAATATAAAAGTATAAAATTTACCATTAAATAAGTAATTAAATGCGTTATTATAATTTAAAACCATAACGGTATAATTTTGCTATTATAATTAAACCTTTTAAATATTTTAATAAGATTAATCATATAACATCACTAAATATATTTTAAAAAATGGGATTTTTTTTAAAATTTATTAAATAAATTAAAAATTGGCTTAAAAAAATAACCCGTTTTCGTTTTAATAAAAACATATTTTAACCAATCCCGGTACCCGTTAAAATATTATAAAATTTATTATTATTATTTATCCTGTTTATTTTTCAAGTTACGTTATTTTATAACTAGTTATAAAAAATTACAAAAATAATAATTATTAATTTTACCGATAATATTAACCTTTTAATAATGGCCGGAACTATGGTGGAAATAACTTAAATATTAAAAAAAATAAAAAATATATTAAAAATGGGCAGTAAAAATAAGAATAACATTTAACATATTAAAAATAAAATTATTTTATTTTATTATAAAGGTAAATTTAATGCAAATATGCACTAAAAACGTGAAAGTTTAACTTATAACGTTAATAAAGTTTTTAAAAATATCGTTTAATTATAAGCTTAATTTTTAAAAATACACCAAATAGGTTAAAGGTAAATAAAAAAATAATAATTAATAATTATTAAATTTGTTACATTTATATAATGGTGTAACCTTATTCGCGTAAAATAATTATATTTCGTTATATGTAAAAATATTCTGGCGTACGGCGTTACGGCATTTTATTTATTAACCGAATTATAAAAGCGATTTTAAGGTATAATTAAAAAATTAATAAAAAAGTAACGCGCGTGTTTAAAATGGGTAATTAAAGCATATAAAATTATTTTATTTGCATATTTAAAAATTAAATTTTACGCTTTTTTTATTTAATTTATATATAAATAACCAAGTAATCATTTTAAATATAAATAAAGCACTATTAAAATAACGTAATTTATTAATAATATTTCTGGAAAAATAACGAATTATTTTCGTTATTTAAAATTTAAAAAACGGAAAAAAAAATCCTATTTTTAAAACGGAAAAGCTAAATGTAAGTGGGTAAAAAATAAAACCTATCCAATACCGTACCAAAACCGCGTAAATGCTAATTAATTAAAATAATAAATCCAAATTAAAATACGCATATATAGGAATATGGAATTTAAATATAATTAAGAAATAAAAATTAAAAGTTATTTGTATAACCCAAATAGCACGGTTAATAAACCGATATTAAATCGTATACCTCGTAAATAAAATTTTATTTATTAAGGAAATGCTAAAATACTATAACGGCTTTTTAAAAATATATAATTTATTAGCCATTTAAATAAAAGCGGAAGAAATGGGGCTAAATGTTTTGTTATATGGCAAAAACGTTCCAAATACGTTATTATCGTAATATAAATACGGAAATAGAAAAAAAGAAATAATAAAATACGTATTATTTAAACGTATATAATAAAACCGGCACCGGTAAAATTTAAATAAAATGCGTATATACCGTACGGAATTATTTTAAATTATGGGATATTAAATAAACCGTATCTAAAAAAAGCGTTAAATATATTATTTAAAATAAACAAATTAATTAATTTTAAAACTATAAAAAAAATAACGCAAAAATATAAATAAATATAAAAAAATAAAAGCAAAGCGTTATTAAACCGAAATGCAAATCTTTTAAATTAAAATTAAAAAATACCCGAATTCGAAAAAAGAATAACCAAACTTAATATTAAAATGCTAAATTAAAAAGTTATATTTCGAAAAAATATAAAGGCATTATAAAGATAAAATGCCGTTAACGCTTATTATTATTATTATTATTATTATTATTATTATTATTATTATTATTATTATTATTATTATTATTATTATTATTATTATTATTATTATTATTATTATTATTATTATTATTATTATTATTATTATTATTATTATTATTATTATTATTATTATTATTATTATTATTATTATTATTATTATTATTATTATTATTATTAT
>GL876966.1:2002197-2034168 GCA_000193285.1 Magnaporthiopsis poae ATCC 64411
TTATTATTATTATTATTATTATTATTATTATTATTATTATTATTATTATTATTATTATTATTATTATTATTATTATTATTATTATTATTATTATTATTATTATTATTATTATTATTATTATTATTATTATTATTATTATTATTATTATTATTATTATTATTATTATTATTATTATTATTATTATTATTAAAAAAGCTGGTTAAATTAAAATTCGATTAAATCCGACTGAAAAAATCCTATAACCGAAACTTAATAAGGCGAAAATAATAAAAAGTAAAAAATAACTTTAACCTTATAATTAGCACGTTTAAATGTTAATTTTTTAAATTTTGCATAAATAAAAACCTGTATTTATTTAATAATAATAAATGCTTAACTAATAACGGTTTAAACCGGAAATATTATATTATTAAAAAACGATTTAATTAAAGCAAAACCCTTAATATTTAAAATAAAAATATATTCCGAAAAAAAAAACCAAGCGAAAGTAAAACCGAAACCGGAACGAAATTTAAATTAAATAATAAAATTATATAAAATACAAAAAAAAGTAATAATTTTTATAATTTAATAAAAATGGCGCATTTGTATTTAATAAAAAAGTTAATATTATACTAAATATAACGAAATTAATTTTAACCTTTACCGTTTACCGTTTATTAACAGTTTTTAAATTATTTATTATTTTAAAAAATAACCGGAAATAATTTTAATAGGCTTAAATAACTATGGTAATTTAAAATTTAAAATTAATGGAAGGTTAAAAAGCCATAAACGCGGCGTTAATAAGCCGGTTATATTAATATATATAAAAATATATATTTAAATACATGCGAAACGGAAAATAGCATAAACCATATAAATTAACCCAATAATATTTATAAAAAATTAATGGTAAAAATAACGAAAAAAAATAATAATGAACCGATACCCATTTTTTTTTAAAAAAAATAACCATAAGCGATACTAATACCTTTAATAGGATTACTAAAATGTTAAAAACAAGTAATGCAAATTTCGCAAATCGAACTGCAGCGATTAATAAAGGATATTAACGTAACATAAACGCAGTAATTTATATTAAGCGTTTATATAAAATGCAATTATTAAAATAAAAAACCGCAACGAAATATTTCCTAAAATAATAAAAACGATAAATTTAAAAAATAAAAAGAAGAAAAATTAACAAATAAACGTGGGAAAAACGCGGAAAAAGCGTAAATTTATACCGTAAAAAGCGTTAATTAAGTAATGATTAAGTAAAATAAAAAAAAACTGCTTATTATTAATATTATTATTACCGCCGCCGTTATTATTATCGTTAATAAGCCTAATAAACCCAACGGCGATATTACCGTAACCGTTATAATTATCGTTACGAAACGGTTTTTTAAAATTATTAAGTTTTAAATTCTGTATTATGCAAAAAAGAAAAAAAATCGCGCGGGAAAAAACCAGCATTGCACCGTAATTAATAAAATAATAAGTAATAAAGAAAAACGCGCAAATGAATAAGCAGGTAAATAAAAAAGTAAAAAGGTAAATAAGCGAATAAGCGGGGAAAACGGAAGTAATGGGAAATAAAAAGAAAGGAAAAGTATCGCCAAAAGGGAAAAAAAATAATCCTTTTAAACCCAAAAAAAAAACGGGGCAATAAAGCCCCAGTAACGGAAAACGGCAAAAATAATTAATATAATTACGGTAATAAATATAATTATTTAAAATTAATACGAATAACGTAAACGGAAAAATACTAAAAAAAAAACGAAAATAAAAAATAACGCCACATAATTATTATTATATAAATATGCATTATAATAAAATTATTTCGCAAAATATTACAAGCAAAAAAACCAGGCTAATTAAACGAATTAAAACCGGTTAAATTAAATCATTATTAAAAAACGAAAATAATTCCAAAAATATTAATGTAACCGAATCGGCCCCATATTAAATAAATAAAAACCGCCATTTAAAATCCACACAATTAAAAATAATATAATAACCCCCCCCCCCCCCCTTTCCTAATAAAAAATATTTATCTGGCCCGGGACGAAATTAAAACGAAATTATTATTTAATACCCAATTTTTTTTACGTTTTTTTTTAATACGCTTTTTAATTTTAAGGATATTTTTATAACGAAATCCTTAAATATAACTGTAAATTAATAATAAATGGATCCCGCTATTTAATACGGAACGGGGGATGGACGGCAGATATGGTTTTTCCGCCCAGGGCCCGGAACGATAATAATACGTTACCATTATAAAATTTAAGGGTTTTTACATGTACCATAAAAAAGGCATTAAGGTTTTTATATAAATATAATAGTAATACAAATATTAATATTATTTATAATTATTATATCGTTTATTTAATATATTTTTCCGTTAAACGTTTATTTGTCCGGTTGTTAATAGTAATATTTATATAACCGATTTTTTAAATTTATTTTTTAATAATTTTTCTTTGTAATAATTTTTCGCCGGTATCGATCCAAATAATTTATAACTAGTAATTTAAATTTTTTATCCCGTAATTCCTCCCCGACAACTTTATATTAAATGTTTCCAATATTTACGCGTAATTAATAATATTAATTTTTTTATATTATTTATAAATAATTACGTTATAAGGTATAATTAATTTAAATTGCCATTATTTTGTTAATTTTAATAATATTTTCACGCGTGCATTTATTATATTATATATATCCCGTATTAAATAATAACAATTATTATTATTTATATTACTGTTATATTTGTTTAAAAACCTTAGTGCCTTTTTTTATAATACATATAAAAACCCTCGAATCTCGTGGCGGTGGCATATCGTTACCGTTCCGGGGTTTGGGCGGAAAAACCATATTTGCCGTTCGTCCCCCGTTTTATATTAAACAGCGGGGTCCGTTTATTATTAATTTACGGCTGCGTTTAAAAACTTCGTTATAGGAGCGTTTTTATAATTAAAAATGTATTAAAAAAAAACGTTAAAAAAAATTTATTATTAAATAATAATTCCGTTTTAGCTCCGGCCCGGGCTAAATGGGTATTTTTTTTGGGAAAAAAGGGGATTATTATATTTTATTATTTTTAATTAAATGGGTTTTAAATAACGGTTTTTATTTTTTAATATGGGGCTAATCCGGTTTTATTAATAATTTAAAATCGTTTCCGCTTTTTAATAATAATTTAATTCGAGCCGGTTTTGGTTCGCCTAATCGGTTTGGTTTTTTTACCCGTAATATTCCGCGGGATAATTTTTTATAACGCGCGTCCGTTATAATAACGGTTATATGGCGTTATTTTTTACTTTTACTTTTTTATTATTTTTCCATTTGCGTTATTCGTATTAATTTTGGGTAATTATATTTATTACCCTAATTATATTGGTTATTTTTATAATTTTCCGTTACCGGGGCTCCATTGCCCCGTTTTTTCCGGATTTAAAAGGGTCGTTTTTTTTCCCTTTCGGCGATATTTTTCCTTTTTTTTATCTTCCACCGCTTTTATTTTTCCCTTTTACCCGTTTATTTACATTTTTATTTTTATTTTTTGCTTATTTGCTTATTTATTTATTTGCGCGTTTTTTTACTACCCGTTATTTTATTAATTACGTTATAATACCGGCATTTTCCCGCGCAACTTTTTTTTTGCGCGATACCGAATTTAAAATTTGGCAACTTTAAAAAGCTGTTTTGTAACAATGGTTATAACGGCATTAATTATAACGGCCGCCGCGGCGCCGCGGTTAAATTTATTAAGCTTATTAGCGGTAATAATAACGGCGGCGGTAATAATGGTATTAGCCATAAATAACTTTTCTGTTTAGCTTAAATATTGCTTAACCGGCGCGTTTATAGCGTAAATTTACGCTTTTTCCGCGGTTTTTCACATTTATTTATTAATTTTTTTTCTTTTTATTTTTTAAGCTTATTATTTTTATTATTTTATAAAATATTTTACTACGGTTTCTTATTTTAATAATTGTATTTTTATAAGCGTTTTATATAAATTACCGCGTTTATTTATATCGGTATTTTTTTTTATTAATTATCGTAATCTGGCTCGCGAAATTTGCGTTATTTATTTTTAACGTTTTATTAATTTTATTAACAATATTAATGCCGTTTATAGTTATTTTATAAAAAAAAGGGTATTAATTTATTATTATTTTCTTTTTTATTATTTTCGTTATTAATTTTTTATAAATATTATTAAATTAATTTATATGGATTACGCCATTTTCCGTTTTGCGTGTATTTAAATATATGTGTTTTTCGTATATATTGGTGTAATTAGCCCGTTAATGCCGTATTTGTGGTTTTTTAACCTTTCGTTAATTTTAAACTTTAAATTATCACGGTTATTTGGGCTTATTAAAATTACTTTTAATCGTTCCTTAAAATAATAAACGATTTAAAAACCGTTAATAAATATTAAATAATAAAGATTAAAATTGGTTTTATCGTATTTTCGGTATAGGATTAAATTTTTTTAATTAGGTGCAAATTCGTTATTTTTATTTGGTTACGAAGATTGCCGCTTTTATTTGTATTGCGCGTAGTTTCGTTATTTGGCTTAAGGTTCGTTCCGGATTTAGTTTTTAGTTTTTTTTTTTTTCGGAAATATTTCTTCCGTTTTAAATATTAAAAGTTTTGCTTTAATTAGGTTATTTTTTAATAATATGGTGCCCCTGGTTTAAACTGTTATTAGTTAAGCGTTTATTATTATTAAATAAATGCAAGCTTTTGTTTATGCTAAATTTAAAAAATTAGCATTTAAACGTGTTAAATATAAGGTTAAAATTATTTTTTATTTTTATTATTCTTATTTTATTAACCTTTTAATCACAAGACTCTTTTCGGTTAAATTTAACTAAATTTTAATTTAACCAGTTTTTTTTTTATAATATTAAAAAAGTATATATTAAATTTTTTTGCGGAAAATAAATAATAACGATTTCAACGGTGGTAGTGATAAATATTAATAGCATTTTATTTTTACGATATTTTTATATTTTTTTCGGGGTGTGGTTTTTTTAATTTAACGTTTTAATATTAAATTTGGTTTTTTTTTCGGATTCGTGTGTTTTTTATTTTTAATTCGAGGGGTTTACATTTTTAGTTTAATAGCGCTTTATTTTATTTTTGCGTTTATTTTCGCTTTTGTGTTATTTTTTTTAAAGTTTTAAAATTTTTTTCGGTATATAAAATTTTATCCACGAAGTACGCGGTTCGGTATCGATTTGTTAATTATATTACTTAAATTACGCGGGTGGTTTTTAATTTTTATTTTTTAATTATATTTGGATTTTATATTTTTATATGTGCGTATTTTAATTTTTATTTATTATTTTAACTAATTAACGTTTTCTGCGGTTTTAATATAGTATTAGGTAAGTTTTATTTTTTTATTTATTCGCGTTTTGTTGGTAGAAGTGTGGTACTCCTGTTACAAACGGCGCGGAGAGCTCCAAAAGTGATGAATAACGATCTTTTTAATCTGGGGAAAGGTCCTATTATTATGCATAAAAAGGGAAAGATCTATCTGCCTAAAGGAGGGTTTAGGACTGGCCCTTATATGCGCGGAGGCGATCGCCCAAAAGGCGTTCCTCCGCTTTAGCCTAGGCGGATTGGTTGGCCCGTGCAGGGATCCGGAGGATCCCCGGCCTCCCAGGAAAAACCCCTTTTCCGGAGCGCACGCGCATAGAAATGCTATTCTAACACGTTTGGTTTTTCCGTTTTAAAAATGGAGTTTTTTTTTACGTTTTTTAAATTTTAAATAATAAAAATGGTTCGTTATTTTTGCTAAAACTTTATTAATAAATTATATTATTTTGGTAATATTTTATTTACTTATTATAATAAGTATTTAATCGTTTAAATATAAATTAAATGGGAAAATATAAATTTTTATTTCTAAATGCGTAAATAAAATAGTTTTATATATTTTGGTTACCCGTTTTAAGCACGCGCGTTACTTTTTTGCTAATTTTTTAGCTGCGTTTCGGGTCCGGTTTTATAATTCAATTATAAATAAAATACTATTACGTTATACGTTAAAATGTTTCGATATATAATAAAATATAATTATTTTATGCGGGTAAAATTATATTTTTATGTAAATGTAATAAATTTAATAATTACCCTTTATTTTTTTAATTATTTTTGGCTTATTTAGCGTATTTTTAAAAATTAAGCTTATAATTAAGCCATATTTTCAGAAATTTTGCTAACGCTATAAATTAAACGTTTATATTTTCGATACGCATTTATATTGGGTTTGCCTTTTTAATAAAATAAATTAATTTTATTTTTAATGCGTTAAATATTATTTTTATTTTTGTTACCCATTTTTAATATATTTCTTATGCTTTTTTTAATATTCAAATTATTTTCGCCGTAATCCCGGCTATTATTAAAAGCTTAATATTATTAATAAAATTAATAATTATTATTTTTGGAGCTTTTTATAATTAAATATAAAATAATGTGATATAAAAAATAAATAAAATGGGCGATAATAATAAATTTTACGGTATTTCGGCTGATACCGAAATTAATTAGAATATGTTTCCGTTAAAATGAAAACGGGTTATTTTTTTAAGTTAATTTTTAATTTATTTAATAAATTTTAATTTTTTTTTTAAAGTATGTTTAGCAATTGTTTAATTATAATAATAAAGTTATAACGCCGTAATTTTAAGCTGTAATAACATATTTAATTACCTATTTAATAGCGAATTTTATATTTTTATATTTTTTATTGCCAATTTATCCGTTTAGAAAAAGTTTTTTTCCGCCTTTTTTACAATTTTTATTATTATTATTATTTTTATAATTTTTGTTATAAACGATAATAATGTGATGGATTTTTATTTTTTTACTAATATTTTATTATTCGTGCTTTTCCTGGGTTTAGGTAATATTTCGATAAGTGCATTTTAAAATTGTTTCGGGAAATGTTCAAATTAAAAGCTGGCGTTGGTTATTTTTACAATTATTTGCTAATAAAGCTCCCCGTATATTTTTAATAATTTATTCGAACAATTATCCGTTTTCGGGGCTTTTTAATTTTTAAATTTTTATAATATTTATTTGATTTATATTTTGTTTTATTAAATAAAAGGTTTATTTTAAAAGAATTCAGGAACGTTTCGTTTTTAAAATTGGTGTTTTTTATATAAATTTATATTTTTAATTATTATTTATAATATAAAGTACATAATTATATTCATAACGGCCCTTTTAAATTATCGGATTTATGCGTTTATATATATAAATGGTTGCATTAAAATATGTGTGTATTTAATGCTACACCAGTTTATATTTGTATTTTGCGAATCGTTTTAAATTTTTATGCCGATCCTATTCGGATGTTTAAATGGTCATAATATTATATCTTTTTTATTATATAAAAGTATATTCTTTTTACCTTTTTTTTCCCGTATTTAATTTGGAATTTTTATTCCCATTTAAGGGGGCATTATTATGCTTTAAAAGTTATAAAGCTTTATCGCGTTAATAACGGGTTGGAAAAAATTGGGGATTTTTTTGGGTTTAAACCCGGGTTTAAATTTCTTTTGCGGTTATTATTAATAACTTAAATAATAAAACGCATGTTTAAATGCGAATATATTTATTACTTTTTTGTATTTGGTTTTGGGCTGATTTTTAGGTATAAAGAAAGTAATTTAAATTTATTACTGTTTTTTTATAATTTTTCCACAATTTTTTTAATTATTATAATAAAGGTTTTTAATTATGCGTTTGTTTTTTTTTATTTATTTAGGCTCGATTTTGGCTTATTGCCGTTTACGCTTCCGTTTAAAATAACAGCAAGATTTATAACCCTGCGGCGGGTATTATTCTTTATTTGGAATTTTCTCGGTTTATTAATATAAGTTTTTTTTGTTTAAACTTGTGCCATTTTCGCAATTCCGCAAACTTGGGCAAACGCTGGGTGTTTTTCGTTATAATTTGCGTATTTAGGGTTTTTGGTTTTATATATAAGGTTTATTTTGCATATTAGATTCGTTATTATATTTATTTTTATTTATATTAATATTATTATATATTCCCCAAATGTTTATATGGGCCACACGTAAATTAAATTAATATTTATATTAAAATTTTCCGTATTAAAAGTTTTTTTAAATTAGTTAATATTTTTCGGGATTATTATTTATTTTATATTTTTTATTATAATATTATAAATTCGTTCCCAAAACGTTTTTATGCTTTAAATATTACTTTTACCTAATCGTTTTTTTTTTTTAAAAAATCGGTTACGTTATTATAAAATATAATAATAACGTTTTTATTAAAAAAACGTTTAAAATTTTTTATAATTATTTTAAACTAAATTTAAAACGTTTATTGGATTTTAATCGGGGTACGGGTGCAAAATTCGTTAAAAGCTTTTATTATTATTATTATTATTATAAATTTTATTTTTATTTTTACGGGGATAAAATTTAAAAATAATTATAAAAAATTTACATATTATTAATGGTTTACAATTATTTCGATTCCGTAAATTTTAAGGTGCGATGCATTTTTTATTAAAACGGCGGCATATATTTTTTTTATTATTAATAAAGGTATTTTTAATTTTTATTAGTTTTTTTTTTAAAAATTTTATAATATTTGCATTATTGTTTATACCGTACTATTAACGTTACATTTACCCGTTTATTTTTAATATTTTCGTTTGGTTTTAAATTTTACCAATTTTATTATAAATCGCAAAATTTTTAATAATATTCCGTTAATTATAAAAAGTTTTAATTTATTTAGGATTTTTTTTTCGGATTAAAAATTTTCGCGTGCCGGGCTCGTATCGGTATCGGTTTTCCTTTGCGCATTTTAAAACGCGTTAAAAGGGTTTATTATTTTAGCGTGCCGGTTAGCCGCGAGTTTAAAATTAACTGCTATTGGTTTTGGCCCCGCGCCTCCGGCGCGGCCGAGGTGCGGCATCGGTTTTAGGCCAATTCGGGGGCGGCGATTTCGATTCTAGTGTTAAATTTAAATTATTCTAAAGGGCTGTCCGGCTGCGCGTGTTTTCCAGGCTTGCGGCGGTTTTAAATAATAATAATTAAAATTAAAATTCTTTATAAATATCGTGTAATTTCGAAATATATGCGTTTTAATGTTAAAAAAGGAAAATTATTATTTTTTTAGCACTTTAAAATTTGGTAAATATATTAAATAAGTATTTATATTTTCAATTATTATTTATATTATAATTATTACTTAATTATATATATAATAACCCTTTTATATTACCGGATTTATACGTTTATATATATATAATTACGTTAAAATATATATTTATTTAATAATATATTAGTTTATATTTGCGTTTTGTTAAACGTTTTAAATTTTCGTACCGATCCGGTTTAAATTCTCAAATAATTATAATATTATATTCCTTTTTATTATATAAAAATATATTTCTTTTTCCTTTTTCCCCTATATTTTAATATAAAATCTTTATTCTTATTTAAAAACATACCGTTATATTTCGAAAATTACAAACCTTTTTTAAATTAATAACTGTTTAAAAAAATAAGGGTTTTTTTTTAGGTTTAAACCCGGGTTTAATTTCCTTTTCGGTTATTATTAATAAATTAAATAAAAAAACGCTTATTTAAATATAAACATATTTATTGCATTCTTTTATTTAATTTCGGGCCGGTTTTTAAATATAGGCAAAAATAATTTAAAGTTTTTACCATTTCTTTATAATTTTCCCACCGTTTTTTTAATTATATTTGTTTTTTATTTTTTATTTAGATTTAATTTCGGTTTATTAATATAAATATTTTTTATTCGGGCCGGCGTTATTTTTATAACTTTACGGATTTTAATAAATGCCGCTTGCATTTTATTATAATTTACGCGTTTAAAATTTTTAATTTCATATATTAAATATATTTTATGTCTTTTTTTATAGCATATTTCGGCGTAATATAAATATCGGCCCCGTTTTTTATAAAACTTTTATTAATACCTTTATTTATAATAATTAAAAGATTATACGGTTTTAGCGTTTAAAAAATACGATTGTTACGACCGAGTCACAGGGCCAGGAAAGAGGGGTCAGGAGGGTTAGGTGCAAAGCCCCAACGCTACGCTTCATACCCCGCACCTGGGTGGCCCAAGGGGTTACGTGATTATACGGGGTGATACGTTGGAATACAAACGTATCACACGTAACAAAATAAGCATAATTAATACATCAGATTTGCAAAGTATTACTCGTATCACTAAAAATAACAGGGATAAACGCAAGGTATAATAAGCAAAATATCCTATTATTTTAAGGTAGCTTTTAACGGAGGCTTTAGCATTAATTAATTTAAATTAGCTTTAAAGCATTTTTTTAAGCAAGCAACTAAAATTATTATTTTTCGAACCTTATTAAGCTATTTATAAAGCGACCTTTTAATTCAGCATTACTTAGTACCTTTTTAAAATGCTTTACCTTAAAAGTAAAAGGTTTGTTTGTAATATTTTAACTAATCCTGTTTATTATTTATTAAAAGTAAATAAATAATTATAATATTTTCCGGAAAATTCGCCGTAAAAACCTTTAAAAAAAAAAGAAATTGGTTACAAAAAGGGAAAACTTTCAGGCCAGGGAAATCTTTAAAAAGTTTTTATTTATAAAAGGATCGATTATAATTTCGAAAAAAAAAGATTAAACGGTTTAAACCAACTTAACAGTGGTTAAAAACCTGGCTTCCGCCACCGAACAAATGAAATAAATATAAGTAACTTTCGAATTAGTAAATAAGGATTTGCGCGACATTACCGAATAAATAAACGATATAAAAATAACCTTTTAAATCGTTATAAAAAGCTTTAAATTTCCCAGCCCTAATAAATTTAATAGGATTAATAAAAAGCTCAAGCTTTTTTTACCAATTATAAATTTATTTATATTTTACGGAAATGATTTTTTTAAAAAAGGGTTAAAAGGTGGTTTATACCGTTATACGGTTAAAAAAAAGTTAAGGATTAATTTCACCACAAATTGGCCGATTTTTTAAAAGGCCTAATTATAACCACGGTAAACACACGCTAAATATTTAAAATTGGAACGAATTTAAAAAAATATCACTAATATAATTCAGATAAATGGATAAAAAATAAATGGCGAAACATAAGCTTAAATAATTTCGTTAAAAAAGGCCCGTTACGGTGTATGCGGCCATTTTTAAACGTTTAACGGCGGTTTTTAATATAATCGAAAAAAAAACCAAAATTAATCGATTTTATAAAAGGTTAAAAGGCGAAATAAAAAATGAAATAGTTAAGGTTAAATGGTTTAAATCCTTTAACGGGTTTAAAAAAATAGCTATTTATATTAAAAATTATTTCTAAAAATAAAAGCTGGAAAAAAAACCTAACAAAATAAGCTAATTGTTTAAAATAAAAAAAATAGCTAGGATAAAAAAAAACCATAAACCAATAAATTATATCGCTAAAGCCGCGTAAAAGTAAAACGAAAAAAAAATCCGGTGGAAAAACGTTAAAAATGGCAAATGTTTCGTTTGCCGAAAAAAAAAGGCACATTAAAAGAATTGGTTTTAAAAAAAACGAAAAGCAATTATGGTTAAACAAAACGTAAACGATTTGAAAAAGGTTTTATATTTTAAATTATTATTTTTTTAAACGATTTATTATAATAGTTAATGCGCAACGTATAAATTCGATAAAAACGTAACCGAATATTATTTTTATAAAGCGACCCTAAAAATCGTTATAATAAAAGAAATATGTGAAATATAACAAAAAAAGCGAATAACAAACAATTAATAATTTTACGTTATTAAACAAAAGAAAAGCTAAACGGTTATAGCAGGAGTTGCAATTATAAACAAAATCCGGCCGAATTAAACGAGTTAAAAATCCCAAATTAATTTAAATTATCGAAAATTTGCGATAAAAATAACAAATGTTAAAAAATACGCTAGTTGAAATTTAAAAAGTATAAATTTTAATTATTAAACCAGGGATATTAAATACGTTAATCGCAAATTTCGAAAATAACTTTAACACCGATATAAAAATGGATTAAACATTATTAAATAAATATATTTTGCTTAAAAAATAGCAAAGATTTAATAATTATTAACAAAAGGCCAAAAAGCCGCCGAAATCACGCTAACCAGTTTAACGGGACCAAAAGGATAAATTTTCGCAAATAAATTACAATGGACGCGTTTCGAGGTATTTCAAGCATTTTAACATATAACGTTATTAAAAAAAACCAAATTAACTGGTTTATAAAGCCACGCTAGCCAATAATAATTACCGTTAACCATTATTATGATTTTATACCGATTAAAGGGTAGGGTATACAAAACGTTTTTAAAAGGTAAACCGTAGCAATATATCGTTTTTACCTTTTATTAGGTTTTACCTCCCCGTTTTTTAAAAAGCCCCGAAATTAACGCTTTTTTGGGCTTTATAATAAATATTTTTATCCTAAAATTTTTTTATTCATTTTAGCGTCGGTATCGAAATTTTTTCGGTTTTATATCAAAATGTCCAATATTTCAGGTTAAATAGCCAGTTTTTTAAACCTTGCCAGGGTTTATTATAACACTTATTTTTTTATAGCGCTCTTTTCGCATTTATAACGTGTTAATTTAATACTTTTTATTTGGCTAAATTTTACCATTTTAACGTTATGGGTATTTCGTTAAGCCAATCCGGTTTTTTAAAAGCTTTTAATTTAATAAATTCCACGTTTTCGATTTTATTAATAATTAACCAAGCTTAATTTAATTTGTTTTATAACGGTGAATTAATATTTAAATTAATAAAAAGTTTATTTAAACCTTTTTTTATCCGATTTATAAATAATGCATTATTTATTCTAATAAATAATTTAATTAAATATAGCGCTAAAATATAAAAGCTTTTTTTCTTAATTTAATTGGCGCATAACGGTTAATTATTGCGTTTATTAGAAGCAGTTTTTTTTTAATATGCCTTAGTTTTTCGCATTTAAAATAATTACCATTTTTAGCGTTTTACCATTTGCCGCGCTTTTATTTCGGCTATTAAAGATTGGTGGCCCCGGCAATTATATTTATAAATTTAAAACGCGTACCGTGTGCCGTAAATTATTATTATTTAGCTTTTATTTGGTTAGCGATATTATTTACTTTACCGGCTGGGTATTTTAGTGTTTTTTTTTACGTTATTTATATACTCGATCGCTAATATAAATAGCTTTAATAACGTATTTAATAAAATTTTATAGCCGTTTTTTTTAATTATTTTATTTTTTATATTTTTTAATCCATAATAAGATTAAAACATTTTAATATTTTTAATTTAATTAAACTTATTAATAAATTGTTAAAATTTAACGGTATAAACGAATGCTGGCCTTTATTAACGCAACTAAAATAACCTTTTTTGGCCATTTTTCTTTTATTTATTTACCCGAGTATTTTGGCAATTTTTTCGCCGAATTTATTAAAATTTACAAATATTAATTTCGTGGCCTCGTTAAATTTATTATATTTTTTTAAATAATTTAACCACATTAATTTAAATTAATTTTTAATTTCATTATTAAAATAAATAATAACGTGCGCCATTTTTTATTTTTCGCATTAAAAATTATCCTAATAAAATAAAAAATAATTTTAGCATTTCGTAAAAAAAGGGTTTAAATTTTCCTTTTTTTATCGTATAAGCCGGGGGCAATGAATTTGTAAATTTTGGTGGTAATTTGTGGTTTCGCTTAAAATTACTGGAATTTTTATTTTTAAACCTCGACTATAACGATTATAATTTGTATAACCTGGAATGGATCGGTATATTTTTTACTTTTTATCACCATCTTTTCGGTTATTTTTTTTTTGCGGTTAATATAATGATACTGCTTTTTTTTTTGGTAAATTATTAAATAAAATCAATTAAAATGTTACAAATAAGCCTTTATTTTTAAAGTAAAGCAAGCTAAAAAAAAAATGTTAAGCAGTCGCTGGTTTTACAAAGAACGCCCTGCACGTGATTTGGGGTTTGGTAAAATAATTGTTTATATTGCTTGTTTTAACGGATATCTGGAAATTAATTTAAATTAATTAATAAAGCCTTAGTTAAAAACTATTTTAAAATAATAAGATATTTTGCTTTTATATTTTGCGCTTACCCTTTGCAATTGTCCTCGATTTGTTTGGTCGTGGTGATTAAAGCCGACCGCCTTAATCACTACTAATCGCTTAATTGTTTAAAATAATTAGCTTAACCCCGAATAATCCCATTAATCAGTTTTAAGCCCGATCCTTTATCACGTAACCTTCGTCACCTGGGAGCGGGATATAAGGCGCAACGCTAAGCCTTTGCTCCCAGCCCTCCTGACCCTTTCCCCCAGTTTGTGGCTGGTTGTAATAATAAAAAGCAAATGATAAAATTAAACTTAATTTTGTTATATTTCCAGTATAGGATCTGTTTTTTTTAATTAAATATATGTGCGCCATTCTCGTTTAATCGCGGAAATTGCTGCTTTTGTTTGCATTTCGCACAATTTCGCTGTTCGGTTTGGGGTTCGTTCCGGTCCCGGTTTTACTTTTACTCGGTTTTTTTTTTCCCTTCCCTTGGAAATGCTTTTTTCGCTTTAAACATTAAGGGTTTTGCCCTAATTAAATCGCCCTCTGGTAACATAATGCCCCCGGTCCAGGCCGCTGCTGGTTAAGTGTTTGTTATCGTTAAATAAATGCAGGCTTTTTTAATAAAAAATATAAATAAATAAATAAACTTTTTAATAAAACAATTTACCCGTGTAATAAGCGGATTTGCAAAATAACACAACCCTAATTTTAAGATTAAACCCGCACCATATTAAAATAAAAAATCAATTAAGTTATTTAAAAAATATAAAACGGTGTTAACGCGTATAATTATATAAACATTAAATCCCAAATAATTAAAACGTTTTAAAAACGGCCGATAAAAAATTTATTAAAATGAAAATGTTTAACATTTATTAAAAAAAATTACTAAAAAAATTGTTTTATAAAACTACCGAATTTAAATTAATTTAAAAATGTAAAAGCGGCACGCACTTATTAAAAAGAAAAATAACGCTGGTTTAAAAGTTGTTTGCCAGCTTATAAATAAATATTTCGTATATAAAAAATATTAATTTCGAAAATAATACGTTCCCGAACCGTTTCAAAATACACTTTTTATTTAACGAAAATAAAATATAAATTAAATGGGGATTATAAAAATTTAAAAATTAAAAAACCCTAAAAATGAATGATTTTTCAAATAAATTATTAAAAATATATAAAAAGGTTTATTAATAAACGATTACGAAAATAGCTAATATTATTCTTATATTTAAGCATTTCGCGAATAATTTTAAAATATTTATTATAATATTATCCAAACCCGGAAAAAAATACAGAAAATAAAAGATTTAGAAACGGATAAAAGCTTATTGTATTATTATAATTTATAGCAAAAATTAAAAAATAATAATAATAAAAATCGTAAATAAAACGGAAAAAAGATTTTTAAAGGGAGAAATAATAAAAAATATAAAAATACGGAATTTATTATTAAATAAATAATTAAATACGTAATTATAACCTAAAATTATAATAACATAATTTCGTTATTATAATTAAACCTTTTGAACGTTTTTAATAATATTAATTATATAAAATTATTAAAGATATTCCGGAAAATAATATTTTTTTAAACTTCGTTAAATAAATAAAAAATTGGCTCCAAAAAATGGCCCGCTTTTATTTCGATAAAAACATATCCTAATTAATTATGGTAGCGGCTAAAATACTGCAAAATGTACCATTATCACCAATCCTATTTATCCTTTATATTACGTTATTTTATAACGAGTTATAAAAAATTCCAAAAATAATAATTATTAGTTTCGCCGATAACTTTAACATTTTAATAATAACTGGACCGCGGTAAAAATAATCCGAATATTAAACAAAGTGTAAAAAATATAAAAAATATAAAAATATAAAAAATATAAAAAATATAAAAGATATGCCAAAAATAAATAATATGCCAAAAATAATATTTAATATATTAAAAATAAAACTAATTTATTTTATTAAAAAAACAAACCCAATACAAATATGCATTAAAAATATGAAAATTTAGCTTATAATATTAATAAAAATTTTAAAAATATGGTTTAATTATAAGCTTAATTTTTAAAAACACGTTAAATATATTAAAAGCAAATAAAAATTTAATAACGAGTAATTATTAAATTTATAACGTTAACGTAAGAATATAATTTTAATCGCGTAAAATAATTATATTTTATTATATATTAAAATATTTTGGCGTATAAAAAATAATATTTTATTTATTAATTAAATTATAAAACGGCCTTGGGGCATACTTAAAACTTTAATAAAAAATAATGCGCGTATTTAAAACGGGTATTTAAAATATATAAATTTATTTTACTCGCGCATTTGGAAATAAAAATTTACACTTTTTTATTTATATTTATATTTAAATAACGGAATAATTATTGTAAAAAATAAATAAAATATTACCGGAATAACGTAATTTATTAATAAAATTTCCGGAAAAATAATAAACCATTTTTAACGTTTAAAATTTAAAAAACGCAAAAAAAACCCATTTTTAAAATAAAAAAGTTACACTTAAATAAGTGAAGAAATAAAACCTGTTTAATACCGTATCGGAATCGCGTAAAATGTTAATTAGTTAAAATAATAAATAAAAATAAAAATACGTATATATAAAAATATAAATCCTTAATATAATTAAAAATTAAAAATTATCCGAATAATTTAAAGCGTACGGTTTATAAATTAACATGGAACCGTACATTTCGCGAATAATATATTATTTACCAATAAAAGTTTAAATATTATAAAACCCTTTTAAAAATATATAATTTATTAATTATTCAAATAAAAACGGAAAAATTAAAATTAAACGCTTTTTTATATAACGAAAATATTTTAAACACGTTATTGCCGCGATATAAATGCGACAACGAAAAAATAATAACAAAATACGTATTATTTAAATGCACGTAATAAAACTAATACTAATAAAAAAACCTAAATAAAATGCGCATATATCCCATGGGATTATTTAAATTATAAACCATTAAATACATTATACTTAAAAAATATTACATATATTATTTAAAATAAATAAATTAATAAATTTTAAAACCGTAAAAAAATATAAAGCAAAAATAAAAATAAACGTGAAAAAATAAAAAAATAAAACGTTATTAAACTAAAAACGTAAATCCTTTAAATTAAAAATAAAAAAATATCCGTATCACGGGAAAAGACCAGCGTTATACCCGTTACACCAAGGCAAAAAAGGAACGTTATTATAGCTGAAATTATAACCTGTGCGTGGTCCTTATAAAGGATCGTACCGTAATAATACCCTGCTTTTAAACCGTAATTATCCCCAATTGCAGTTAAAATTCGCTTTCCAAGGTGCGTTGCACAAGCAAAGTGCTGGCGCTAGCGCTGCGCAAATAAAGCGCTAGCGCCCATGCCACAGTAGGGTGATCGCTATAAGCCCCTTTAAAAAGCCGCGGTCGGCTTTTCGAATCGTTGGAATTAATTGCCCTCCGCCCCCAGCAAAAAAAGCGCCATAAGTGGTTGTTATGCGCGTTATGCCACAACCGAAAACCTGTGCGCGCGATCGTGCGGGGAATTAAATTCGAGCGATTTATATATGCTATAATAAATTATTACGAGATAAAATTAACGTTATACCCGTTACATTACGGTAAAAGAGGAACGTTATTATAGCTGGGATTATAACCTGTGCGTGGTTTTTATAAGGGATCGTACCGTAACAATCCGAATCCGAAAAGAGATATTTAAATTTAATATTAAACTGTTAAATTAAAAAAAACCACGCCCCGAAAAATAATAACCTGGGCCGGGGGCATTATATTTTTTTTTAAAAAAAAACGATCGGATTAATTTAAAACCCCTCACACCCAAAATAAAAAAGGATTTTTTTTTAAAAAAAAACAAAGTAAAAATAAAACCGGAACCGGAACATATCCCAAATTAAATTATAAAATTATATAAAATATAAATAAAAATAATAATTTTTATAATTAAACGAAAATAAGGCATTTATATTGAATTAAAAAATTAACCTTATACTGAAAATATAACGAAATTAATTTTACTTTTTATTAATAATTTTTAAATTATCCGCCGTTTCAAAAAACGATTAAATATAATATTAATAAACTCGAATAACCATGGTAATTTAAAATATTATATTAATAAAAGGTTAATAAGCTGCAAATGCGCCGTTAACGACCAAATTATATTAATATATACGAAAAATATATATATATATATATATATAAATACACGCGGAACGGGAAATGCCGTAATTTATATAAATTAGCCTAATAATATTTTTAAACAATTAACGGTAAAAATGACAAAAAAAAATAATACTAAACCGGTACCCATTTTTTATAAAAATAAAGATAAACAGTATTAATATTTTTAATAAAATTAATAAAACGTTAAAAGCAATAACGTAAATTTTATAACCTGGATTATAATAGTTAATAAGAAAAACCGATACGAAATAAACGCGATAATTTATATAAAATATTTATAAAAAATACAATTTTTAGGATAAAAGATTATAACGAAATATTATATAAAATAACAAAAACGATAAGTTTAAAAAATAAAATAAAATTAATTAATAAACGTGGGAAAAAACGTAAAAAAAAGCGCGGATTTATATTATAAACGCGCTAATTAAATAATACCTAAATAAAATGAAAGGATTATTTATTGCTAATATTATTATTACTGCCGCCGTTATTTTTATTATTAGTATATTTAACGGATTTAACGGCGGTATCGCCACGGTTATTACGATTAAAGCCATTATAATTATCGTTCCGAAACGGTTTTTTTAAAATTATCAAATTTTAAATTCGGTATTGCGTAAAAAACAAAAAAATCGCGCGGGAAAAAGCCGGTATTACATTATAAATAATAAAATAACGGCTAATAAAAAAAAGGACGCGCAAGGATGTAAGCAGGTAAATAAGCAGGTAGAAAAATAAAAAGCTAAATGGCGGGCGGGCGGGAAAAACGGAAATGGTGGAAAATAAAAGCAAAAAAAAGGTGTTACCGAAAAGGAAGAAAAATAACCCTTTAAAATGCAAAAAAAAAAGGGACGGTAAAATCCCGGTAACAGAAAATAGTGAAAATAACTGATATAATCACGGTAATAAATATAATTATTTAAAATTAATATAAATAACATAAACGTAAAAATAATAAAAAAAGCAAAATTAAAAAATAACGTTATATAATTATTATTATTATAACGAATACGCGTTATAAAAAATTACCCCGCGAAACGTTATGGATAAATAGAACCAAGCTAATTGGGCGGATTAAAACCGGCTTAAATTAAATTATTATTAAAAAACGAAAACGATTCAAGAATATTAACGGAATCGAATCGGCTTTATATTAAACAAATAAAAACCGTTATTTAAAATTTACCCAATTAAAAATAATAAAATATAATAACCCCCCCCCCTTTTTTTTAATAAAGGAAAAATATTTATTTAACCCAAACCGGAGTTAAAACAGGATTATTATTTTATAATAAAATTTTGTTACGTATTAATATTTTTAATACCCCTCTCGATTATAAGGACGCTTTTATAACGGGATTTTTAAATGTAACCGTAAATTAATAATAAATAAACCACGTTCTTTAACATAAAACGAGGGACGAACGGCAAATATAATTTTTTCGCTTAGGCCCCGGAACGGTGGCGATACGCCACCGCTACAAGGTTCGAAGGATTTTATATGTATTAAAAATAGGTATTAAAGTTTTTAAACAAATATAACAGTAATATAAATAATAATAATAAACTTTTATAAAATTTAATAATAAGCTATTTTAAAAAGCTTTATTTTTATTTGGAATTTGTTTATCGCGAAAGTAGTGCCAGTATTATATAATATTATATTAAGGGGGTTAAAATAAGTGTTAAATTAACAACGTTTAAAAACTTCTTATATTTTTTTAATTAAATTCTTTTTTTAAAAAAAAAATTATTATATTAAATGCGATATTTGCGTTAATTGTACCAAATATTTATTTATCGTTTAAATAAAACACGTTAACGATTATTTCGTAATTAAAATTAACGTTGTTTTTAACCGTGAATTTAAAACGTTATAAGGCTAAATTTATCGTTTGATAATGATAATATACACGATTAATTATTTATAAAACGTTATAATTTGCCCGATAATTTACCTAATTAAATATTTATTAAAAGCAATTAATAAAAAGGTGGTTAAACCGTTTATATAAGCGTTTTAACTCGGTTTTTACTAGGAAAAAATATTTTTAAATTTTTTATATCCGTTATAAATGAAACGCTTATAATCGCAGGGTTAATTTTATTAAAAAAGTTATGGATATTTTAATATTTTTATAATCGGAACGAGTTATCGTTTTTAATTACCAATTAATTACCCGTATTATTAAAATAAACTTTTAATCAGGTTATATTATTAATATATAAAAGGAACGAAATATGCGTAAGGATGATATGAAACGTAATAAATTTCACTGGGGTTTTTAAAATGATTTTTTTTTAAATTAAAAGTAATTTTCCTAATTAAAAACGTACGTGACGTTTAATATATTCGTAATTATTCGAAAACTTGGTAAATGGTGTTATAAAATTTAAAATCACGTAAAATTAATAATTAAAATTTTAGTCACTTTTATATTTAAAATAATACCGTATTATTTATTTCCGCTTAAAAACACGTATTATTATAATATTTTTTTAATAATTTCGCTTTAATTTTTAATTAATTAATTAAAATATTAACATAATAAACGGTAACGGAAAATTTTATCAGATAAATAATATGCTATTATAAAAATAAAAAAATACGTGATTAATATGTTTTTCTTATTATCGTTAAATTAATTATTGGATTATTTTACATATACATTTCCGGATCGGTTAAAAGCGCTTTTTTATTTTCGTTTTCGTTTTTTTATATTTTAAAAGGAATTACGTAAAACTTTTTTTATAATTATTACAATCTGTACGTTCGCGTTTTTAACGCTTTGTTAAATTACGTTACTTTTTCAACGTGTGCTAAATGAATTAATAATTAAAATCGCTGTAAATCCAGCACGTTATAATACGGTTTAAAAATTATTAAAACGCGGCTTAACAAAACCATTTTTATTTCCATTACCGTTACGCCGATTATTTTTAATATTTTTTTTAACCCTTCATTTTATAAAATAATTATTATATATATTAACGTTTTTTTCCATTTAAAAAATGGTTTTAAATGGGGAAAATAATTTCTTTGATGTTTTTAAGCTATAAAAATGCCGTTTTAAATTTGGGCACGTTTTGGATAATGCGAAAAACGTTTGTAATAAATTAATAATCCTGCTAATATTCCGGGCCCAAAGCTCGTTAATAAATATGAAATTTATTTAAAAAAATTTAAAATAGTTTTATCCTATTCTTATTAACGTTAACGCTTTTAAAAGTAACGGTATAAAATATTGAAACTTTAATTTATATAATATTTTTATTTATTAACCTTTATATCGAAATAATACCAAAGCCGGAAATAAATTTCCTTAAAAAAGGATTTTTACCGATCATTTAAATAAAATATTGCTTTGCACGGTTTATAAAATTAATTGAGGAAACGCGTGAAATTATAAAAAAGGGATATTAAACGTTATATAAATATCCGTAAAATTAGGACTTTATTATTTAAAACGTTATATTGTTCCCTTAAACACCTGTGCGTTTTTAACCATATATTACGAAACGATTTAATAAATTCGGGTTAAACATTATATTAGTAATTTATAAAAATGAAATTATACGGTACTAATTAATTATTTAAATATAAATTAATATATTATAAAAATAAGGGTTAAAATAAAGGATTAAGAAATTAATATTTAACTTTTTGCCCGATTTATGCATTAAATAAAAATTAATGGTAAAAGCCGGACCGGTATTTTAAAGTGGCTAAATATTAAATATTCCGATATAATAAATTAAAAAAATAAATTTTAATCGATTTAAACTTCTTAATTTTATCGGTAAATCGTTATTAGGTTATTAATATTTAATATTGAAATTATTAATTAAAACGATTAAGAAATTATTTATTTATTATTTGCGATTTTTATATAAAGATTAAAAAATATAATAAGGGTTAAATTATAATTTTATCTCGGTGGGGGATTATGCGGCCCTGGTTTAACGTTTGGCCGATTTGAAAAATTTTAATTAGCCGTTCCCTGCTAATTAATAAATTAAATGCTTCTGTTTAACCAGATAGTTTTATAACGAAATTAGGGGTTTTAAATGCTTTATTTTTATCGTGGCGATTTATTATTAAAGGGTTTACTGCTTTTTTAAACGCCAGGTTTTAAGCGTCGTTTTTATCAGCTGAAAATATATATAATTTTACCGTGTTTTTTTATATTAAATTTATTTGGAATTATAAAATTATAATTTGTTAAAATTTAATTAAAAACGTATTATTTTTATATTAAACAAATCCATATTATTAAAATTAAACATTTAAAGTTTTAAAAAAAATTTAATAATTTTTTTTTTACGATACTGGTTATTTTCAATTATAAACCTAATAATTTAAATATGGATCTGATTTTTAAAAACGGTTTGTAAAAAAAAGTTTAAAAGCATATTTATTTTATTATATTTTTTTAAAAAAACCGCGGAATATTTTATGTTTTAAACCATTTCTAAGGGATTTCCGTAAAAAAAAAAGCCTTCTTTTAATCGGAATCGCTTTTAGGGGCGGTTTTATATATTTCCGACATTTTTTTAATAGTATTTATCGCATTATTAAGGTTTTATTAAAGTTACCGATGCGTTTTTTTAATAAGTAAACGGGTAAACTCGTTTCAAAGTGGTAATTTTTTAGTTTAAAAACTTTTATAATTTATATGCGCAAATCGATTTTTCCGGGGGTTATGTAACGCTCCTTTTTAAATTTGTTTTTTTTTAATTAGCTTTTTTTTTTCGTTATTATTACCCAGCATAAAAGGTTTAAAAAAGGAGGCGTATTTAAAAAAAAATGCGCTACTAAATGAAAAAAAAAACGTTTTTTTTATTTTTAAATTTTACGTAAACCTTTTTTTAAATTTAAAATTCGATAAGTACGTATTTAACGTTAAATGTTTTATTTACCGTTTATATTACCCTTTTAATTAATATTAATAAAAGTTTATATTTTTATTAAACGGTTTAAAATTTTTCAAAAATAACAAATACTAACTTTTATAATTAAAAAAATATTTTTATTATATTATCTATGAAAAAAGAAAAGTTTATTTGTTTAAAGGAGGGCTTAAAACTAGCTTTTATATATGCGAAGGCGATCGCTTAAAAGGCGTTCCTCCGTTTTAGCCTAAGCGGCCCGGTTGGCCCGTGCAGGGATTTGGAGGATCCCGGGGCCATCTGGGGGAAAGCCCGTTTCCTTTGCGCGCGCGCGCATAGAAATGCTATTCTAACATTTTCCCTCTTTTTATAACGCATTCCAGCGTAATACGGGTACCGGCCCGGCTTTTTATAAAAATTTTACCGGTATTTTTATTTATAATAATTAAAATATTATATTATTTTAACGTTTAAAAAAATACGGTTTATAAGAATATAATTCGGTTTATAAATGTTACAAACAAGCGTTTTTCTGCTCCTAAGGTAGAGCAAGTTAAAAAAGACGTTAAGCAGTACTGGTTTGCAAGGTCGCGTTGCACGTGATTTGGGGCCGGGTAAAACAGTAGTTTGTATTGCTTGTTTTAAAGGATATTTAAAAGCTAATTTAAATTAATTAATGTTAAAACCTTAATTTAAAATTACTTTAAAATATTAAAAAGCCTTTCCTTTTTATATATTATAAATTTATTTTATACAGTTTTTTTAACCTATTTGATTAGCGATTAAAACCAATCGTTTTAACTATTACCGGTCACGTTATAGGTTGAAATGATCGGTTTATCCCCGATTAATCACACCGATTAATTTAACCCGATCCTAAATGATTTTTAACAACCTGCGAGTGGGGTATAAAGCGTAACGTTACGTTTTACACCCAGCCCTCCTGTCCCCTCCTCCCAGCCTTATAGTTGGTCGTAACACCAGGTCCCCTTTTTTAAGCCAAATCCTTTTAGTCCGTGATTTTTATTCCTTAATAAATATATTTTTATAACCCATTAGCTCGGCCTTTTTAATATAATGTTTAATCGAGTATAAAAACGAAAAATTTTTATTTCGCGTTTTTTTTTTCGTTATTTTTTAATTTTCCGTTAACATGCCTTTTTTTTTATAAGGTTATTGGCCCTTTTATTTTTAAATTAAATATCCTTTTTAAACTTTTTTCGTTACGTTAAATGCGTTCGTTTTAAGCGTGCCCGTTATAATATTTTGGGAATCCTTATATTTAATTTCGTTTAATTACCAAGTAATATTTTAAATTTAACGCCAAATTAGTTATTATAAAACGGTTTCGTCGGAAAATTAAAAAATTTATACCATTTAAAAACGACCGCGTTTAACGGTTTCGTGTTTAAAAAAACTTATAGTATAAAAAAATAATACGCGCTATCCGGCGCGCAATTAATAATATGCAAAAATTAAAATATGTTAAACGGGAAAAAGCGGAAACGGCGGCCGTTCCGGCCCCTGCCAACCCTTCGGTTTTCCTTATTCCTAACCCCCCTTTACTATCCCCCGGTTAAAACAAGCCTGGGATTAATTTAAATTTTAATTTATTTGCCTTTTTTTTAATTAAATAAATTGTAAGGTTTTTAACGATATTTATAAATCGTTTAACGCGATAATAACGCGCCCGTTTTTTTAAGCGGGAGATTCTGGGTTTAACTTTTAATACAACCCAAATAGGTTGAACTCGTATCCGAAGGATGCGTGGCTAGCTTATTTTTTTTAGTTCACTTTTTTATAATCGCCCTTGCCGATACTTTTATAAAGCCTTTTAATAATTTTTAAAATTTATTTCTTTTTCCCAAATATTATATTTATTTTTTTATTTTACCCATTTAACCACGTATTACCGTTTATAATATCGGATTTTATTGTTAACATTTTTCTTAATTTCGTATTCTTAATTTAAATTAATTTTTATTAATTTCATGTTTTTTAAACAAAGCGATGCCGATTTTAATAGGGAAACGTAAAAACTGAATGGATTTTTATAATTATTAATAACCGAAATTCGTAATTAATTAACGAATTTTTTTTTAATTTTAAACAGTTCGAAATTTTTATAATTTGATTTATTACTTAACTGTTTTATTTACATTATATTGTAAAAATAAACGTTATTTTTTTAAAAAAAAATTTTTTTTTTAAATAAATATACGTTTTCGTAATTTTTATAATTTTTTTTTTACAAATGTTTATATAATTTGGTTATTTTTATTGTTATAGCTCCGTGTTAAAAGCACGGCTTAAAGGTTTAAAGGTTACCCTTAAACCGACTTTATCCATATATAACCCAAGGCTGCTTTCATGAAAGGAATAACCTTTTTCTTTTTTCTTTTTTTTTATTTAGCAAAATAATATCACATTAGCTTTTATCGGCGATTATACCTAATTATTTTATTTATAATTAATATAATAACGTAAATATTACTTTATAATTTAATTTGTACGTTTTATTTTATTTATTTTTTGGTTTTTCCGCCCAGGCCCCGGGACGGCAGCGACACGCTACCGCCACGAGGCTCGAGGGTTTTTACATGTACCACAAGAAGAGGCACTGAGGTCTTCAAACAGACATAGCAGTAGTATGAATAATAATTTTATTTATTTTTGTTACAAACAGGCTTTCTGCTCTTGGAATAAGGCAAGCTAGGAGAGATATCGAGCAGTCGCTGGTTTTGCAAGGGTCGCCTTGCACGTGGTTTGGGTCTGGTAGGACAGTTATTTATATTGCGTGCTTTAAAGGGTATCTGGAAGTTAATTTAAATTAACTAATACCAAGGCATACTTTGTAATTAATTTAAGTTAATTAATATTAAAACTGTCACGGGGCTAAACCCGTACACGTGTATTTAACCTGTGATCCGCTGGCCCTTTTCAAGGCTAGCAAATTTTCCTTTTTCGCGCAATAACAAATTTTTAACCTAATACTAGCTGCCGTGCCGTAACAGTTTATTACGCCTTAATAATAAAAAGACGGGATAACCGATAACGTTCCGCCTTTTTCCCGACCCCGAAAAACGGCATTATAATAACCACGCCCAAAAAAACAAATGTTTAATAAAAGGCCACCGATATTTTCACCGCCCCGATATAATAAATATTTAACGTTATATTAACGTAATACCATAATAAACCTAACCCCGACCCTTTTAATTTTAAACTATATTTTCGCGATCGAAGTATTTAACAAGTATATAACCTTTTAATACCTGCTAAACGACGAAAACGAAATAAATTTCGCAAAATTACGATACGATTTATATAACGCTAAATTTATAGCATTAATATAATAATTAAACATGTTAATGCAAATATTAAACGTTAACGTTATTTTTTTTAAAAAAACGAATTAATAATATATTAAATTTAAACGCATAAAAATAATTTTAAAATTATTCGAATATTTATAATAATAATCCAATCTTAAAAAACGACCATACGATTTAATATAAAAATAACCGATTCATATAACAATTCGCGTAATAATTAATTTAATTATTATTATTTAGTTTTAATACCCTAATTATTTTAGCCACCCTTATTTTAAACATTTTAACCTTATAATTATTTTTATTATTATTAAATATTAACAAATTATTAACGTTTCGTTTTAATTCCACTAATAATTTAATAACGTTTTAATTTATAAACGTTAAACCGCTTGTATTTTTAAACGCCCATATTAATCACCCTTAACGTTAAAAAAAAATATTATATAAAAATTATTATTTAATATTAAATTCATTGTAAACGGCGTTTTTTATAATATTTTAATAACCCGAATATTATATATAGCTTAACGCTTTTTAAAAAATACATATAAGTATATTTAAAACGCCGTTAATTTAATAACGATAAATTTACAAAACTTTTCCACCTAAACTAAAAACCTTTCTAATTACACTTTTTTATTCGATTTATTTAACCCAATTTATAAAACTTAAAATATTAAAATAACGGCTCGTTAAAACTTTAACATTTTAAAATAAAAAATACCAGGTTTGGTAATTTATTAATACATTTATCTGTTTAATGGATGTAAACGAATATTTAACAAATATATGAATTAAAATTTTAAAAAATAAAATTAATAATAATTTTTTTAAAACTGCCATTTATTAAATTAATAAACCAAAACCCAAAAATCTTAACAAATGGGTTAAAATATATTAAAATTTATTTAATAATTTTGTAAATCACGCGTATAAAATATACCAAACCGGCGTATTACCGATAATAAAATAAATTAATTTTTTGTTAATCCCGGCTTTAACCCAGGAAAAAAACCCGATAAATTTTAATAAAGTTACGATAAAACCACGGGGTTTATTTACCAAAATATAAAAATAATAGTAACATAATAATAATTTATGCATATATTATAAATAAACGGGCCATTACGCTATTAATTGCCTAATAAAACCCAAATAACAGTATAACGCAAACGAATAGTTAGCGAAAACGATTAAATTTTGCGAAAAATCGCGCGTGAAACCGTTAAGAAAATTAAAAACGATAAAAGGGGAAATAAAATAACGTATATTGTAATATTATAAAATTTACTATAAAAGTTTTTTTTAACATTATATTATTCCCTTATAAAAATTAACCGGTATTTTATTAATTATTAATTTATATAAAATGCTCCTTTTGGGCATTTATTAATAATATATTCGCGTATACACATAATTTGTTAAAATTTCGATTTTAAACCCAAAACTTTTGCGATTCGCTAACGAAATATTAACGGAACGTATTATAAAATATATAAAAATAATACATACGTTTGGTAATATTACAGCCTTAATACGCGGTATCCTGGTGTTTTGCATATGATAAAATGGGTTTTTATAGGGTGTTTTTTAAGGTTATTAGGATTATGTGATATCCTGTATATGGTAAAATGGGTCGGTTTATAATGTCCTGCAACGCTCGTTTTAAAATGGCCTAATTTTAGGACATTATTATATGATAATTTGTGCGCGTTTAATCGCATTTATTTAAACCGAGCACTTTTATCGCAAATATAACATTATTAAATATAATCCGCGCATAACCCTATCGATTATATTATTAATTATTTTAAAAATTATTAAATTAAAAATATTATTTGCCATTAATATTTTAAACGAAATTATTATTTATTTATATAAATCGCGAACCGCGTTTTTAATATAACGGGTTTTTTTTATTAATTTTACGTTTTTATTATAATTTATTTTATAAAGCATAAATTATATATCCGTTTCCACGCTAACATACATAACTATTATTATATTTATACCGTTTTTAAAGCACATTTTTTAATTTAATATATTTATAATTAAAATATCGGCGCCGTATTTAATATCGTTATTTTTATACCAATTAATTTAATTATAAGCCAATTTATTTTATAACCCGCCGTTTTTAATTTCGTTAAAGGTACTATTAAAATTTGTTATTATTTTATTTATTCGATTTATTTTAACCGAAATTATTTTCGGTTTTTTTTTATAATTTAAAAATACCGTTATTTTATAACTCGTTATTACCTTTTAACGTTAAATAATTTCGGTTATCGTTTTTAATTTGCACCGAAACCATTCTTTTTCGGGATTTTTTCGTTTTTTTCGCTTTTTTCGCTTTTTACCCCGTTTTTATTAATAAAATCGTTCATAAAATTTAAAAAAGCTTTCGTTAATATTTCCGTAATCGTTAAAATATTTATAAATTTGCGTTTATAATAAATTTCGTTATTAATTTTAAACGTTATATTACGGGATTTTTTATAAACGGGTTTAATAATTTTATTTATATTAAAATGCGTGCTGGTGACGGTAATAATGGGTTTTTTTATTTGGCACCAAATTTTACCAAAATATTAACCGTGGCTTAAATACAAATATAATAACCTATCGCGAATTTCAATTTAATATATTTATATGTTTCGATTTTATAATATACGCATTATTATTTATTAATTACCTATTAATGTTATTTTTAATTTTTAAATTATAAATAAAATTTAAAACGACACTATTAATATTATTTTAATTTTAAATAATAAAAATAAATTTAGCGATATTTCGTTAAAGCCATTTAAAAAAGTACCCAATATTATGCGTTATTTTAATAATTTTAGGAACATTTTTTTATTTACCAATACGCGATTTCATTTTTTTCGGGCAATTAATTCCAAATAGCGGTTATATATATTATTAAATTAGGTGTAACGTTTTAATATTTAAAAATTATTTTAATTTCGTTTTATTTTTATTTGGATTTTTTTAGCGCAAAAGGTTTAGCATTTAAAAATAAGTTATAACGGTTTTTATATTCGCATTTTTATTTATAATTTTATTAAGGTTATAATAATATGTATTTTTTTATTTTATTTTATATTCCTAATTTTTTACATAAGCGAAAGCATAGGCTATTAGTTTTGGTTACGGATATTAATTCCGGTATGGTTATAAATAATTTAAAGGTTATTAAAAAAAAAGGCAATTACGTTTTATTTAAAGTAATTTATACGGTTTTTTTTAATATTCCCGTTTTAAAAATCCAAAACATTTTTTTTATTATATATTAGCGTTAAACCAAATGTTTTTAATTACAGGAAATTATTGTTTCCTTTTTTTATTTATGTTATAAAAATTTTTAATTTTTTTATTTATAAATTTAATATGCTTTACCTTTTACTTTTTATAAGAAAGGGCTTTATTATGTGCATAAGTATATAATTTTTATTTAATTAATTAGCGTTTATTTTATTATGCCCACGTGAATTTTCGTTTGCTAAATAAATATAAAATAATTTTTAATTTTCGAAATGTACCTTTTTTAAATATTTATTCGTTACCGAGAAATTATTTTAGCATTTTAACATTTATTTATAATATTTAAATATATTTTTATCGTTTAAAAGCACGTTATTAATCACCAAATATTTTTTGCTACTATTAAAAAAAAGCGTTTTAATAACCGCTTATATAATTACATAAGTTTAAACTTTTGGCCCATATTATTTTAAATAGTTTTATCGCGCCGTATAAACATAATAATTTTAATCATTTTATCGATAAAAGATAAAATTAGCCTTTATATCGGCGAAGCCCGCGAGGGGCCCCCCGGGGGCCCTTTTGGGGTCGGGGATTTAAATATAGGCCGTATCCCAGCAAAACACCATAAAAAATAGGCAAAAACTGGGTTTTTACCCCTTCGGGGGTCCCGTAACAAAAAACGAGCGAAAGGGGGGATTATAACGTTTTACCTTATTTTTTATAAAGGTTTTTCTGCATTTATTTTATAATTTTTATAAAAAAGGTCCATATTTTGTTTAATTTAAAATTAATATATTTTAAAACGGGTATTTTAAAAATGTTATTAGTGTAAATTTTAACGCTACCGTAATAAAAAATTAGGTTTTATGGTTAAATGGTTTTAAATAAGGTAAAAAAATGCTTTATAATTTGTTATTTTCACGGTTTAAAACCAAATATTTACCTTGATTTTTTTCCAAAAGCTTTTAAGTTTAATTATTATCCCCTTAACGTAATAAAACCTTCCTTTTCATTTATAAAGGTATTTTTATATTACAAATTGGTTCCTTATTTAATTAATATTTAAATAAAACCTTTTAATATTAAAATATTACGGGTTTTTAATATTATATTTACGTAATTAATTTTTAATAACGTGGAAATGCTTGGTGCCGTTTTTATGGTTTTTTTTTTAAATGGCGTAATACCCGTTAAATTTAAATTTTTTTAACCCCGGTAACGAATTCGTTATTAATGAAAAAGCATTTTAGGTAAATAAGAAAAACTAATTTGGCCGTTAATTAAAAAGGTATATTAGCGGCGGTTGTAAAATTAACGATATTAAAATCGTTTAATTACTAATTTATAAATAATATTAATTTTTTATTTTACATAAAAACGGGGGTTTTTATTAATAAGGAAAATAATGGAACAAAAAATGCTGGTATAACCTATGCATCGTGTTAATTTTTAAATTATTTAGAAAAAGGTTAAATAAAGGAGAAAAAGGGAAATAAGGGGGGAATAACATCCCCCAAAATTGGGAAATGATAAAATCCATTACTGCTTGCTTTGCTGCTTAAAACACCAAAAAAAAATTATCGTGGGTGTCCTATCCTTTTTATACATTTTCTTCACGGATACCAGGGCTGATTTAATATTATAAAAATTATAATTTTTTATTATTAGCTATTAAAAGGCTTAAACGTTATTTTAAATTTATTATAATTTTAATATTATAATTTAATAATTAACCGGGTAACGGAAACGTTAAATATAAATAATATTATATTAACGGGAATTAAATAATTATTAACCACCGATATAAAAATCCGCCTTTTAAACGCACCTAATATTTTATTATTTTGCAAATAAAAACACATACACGTTTAATTTATAATTTAAAAGGAACTTTTTATATTTATATAAAAATACAACCCGTTAAACCCTTGGTTTTCTGATAATTTTGCCGATAAAATATTAATAATAATTTTTCGAACCATTTCTTAGATTAACACGTTTTTTTTAAAAGTATAAAATTTAAATTTAAAATTTAAGCATTTTAAAATTAAATTAAAAAAGTAGTATATTACG
>GL876966.1:2051130-2078553 GCA_000193285.1 Magnaporthiopsis poae ATCC 64411
TAAAAAAAGTAACAACGTTAAAAAAATAACGTACGTTTTTTTAAAACACGTGATAACGAAATATAAAATTCCCGAACGGATAATTACGGATAAAAATAAGCTATTTATTAGCAAATTTTGGAAAAATTTAATTGCATTTCTCGAAATAAAACATCCGTTATTCATAATTTATTACCTTTAAATAAATAAATAAATAAAACGAATAAATTAAATTATAAAGCAATATTTATATTATTATATTAATTATAAATAAAACGATTGGGTATAATTATTTTTTATAATTTAATTTGCGTATAACAATTTTTATCACGAAATTATTAAAATTACGCCATTTTACGCTAATTATAAATATACGTTAATAGCGTATTATAAATTTAGGGCCGGGCAGCACGTTTTAATGGTTAAGTTATAAATAAAAAAATTCATTTAATTATATAAGCATTTCTAAGGCGAATTGGAAAAAATGCGCCAATATATAACCATTTAAACTAATAAAAAAAATTAAAAAACCGATTTTTAAAAAGGGGGATAACGTTTATTTGGTACGAAATAACGTTAAAATAAAACAATTAAATGATAAACTGGATTATAAAAAATTCGGACCGTTTAAAATTAAAAAAATAATTCCGCCGGTTAATTATAAATTTTAATTACCGTTAATTATAAAAATCCATAATAATTTTCACGTTTTTTTATTAAAATTACCACCATTTGGGTCGAAAAGTACGGAATTAATGAAAATCGATCCTAATTAGAAATAAAAAATTAAAGTTATCCTTAATAATAAAATATATTACCGTAAACGGTAATATTTGGTTAAATGGGCAGGATAGGGCTATAAATATAATACGTGAAAAAAAAGACGAATTTTGGGAATTGCTAAAAGGTTTTACGAGAATACCAATAAAAACGATTATAAAAGGGTTAGTAAAAAGCAAAAACGTGCTTTTCATTTCCCAATTTCACCCGGAGATTCGGAAATGGAAAATTAAATCGCATTAGGATTCGAACCCAGAATTTCTCGTTTAAAAAGCGAATATGTTACCGTTATGCTATACGATTTATGGATATCGTTAAAAATTTCGTATTATACCTGGTTAAAAAAAAACAAATAAATTAAGGTTTAAATTAACCTTAAGCTCGCTTTAATCAAGGGAAAATAAAAGGAAATCGGGGGCTGGCAGAACGGAGGATACGGCAGGGGTTTGCGCGGCCGCCTGCTCGGTTTCCTCCCGTTTTACCCGCTTTAGCTTTTTATATTATCCAAACCACGACGAATTATCCGAGCGTATTTTTTTCGCCAGGATTTTTTCTATTTGCGAAAACGTTCACGTTTATCTTTTAACCGACGAATTTTATCGGAAACGGAATTCATTTTATCGCGGAATTTGAAAAATTAAATAGCCGTATGCAAAAGTTATATTTTAAAAGGGCCTAACACGTCGTAACCCATTTAGTTAGAACGAACGCACTTCAAATAATAAAACGAGTCGAAAAAAAAAGCTTAACATATAACTAGGCCCCGAAATTCGCAATTCGAGCAAAAAAGCATTTTAACCCTAAATAAAATAAAAAATTCCAGTATATTATTATAACGAACCGTAAAAAAACAAAAAATAAAAGGACGTTTTCGCACCCGATTAAACATTTTTTTTTAAAAAAAATAGGAAAAAATAAAAATATAAGGTGAAAAAAGGGAAAAAAGATTTATTATGGATAAAAAAAGAATGGCCAAAAAGGGTTGGCTTAAAAAAGGAGACTTGGTATTACGACCGTATATTAAAGGAGTAAGGGTTAAAAGGATTAGTTTAAAAGCCAGACGGGCAAATTTTATACCCCGCATTTTGGGAGTTACGTGATTTAGTTACGTGATTAAGATAAACGATACGTAAAAAACGGAGCGTATTATTAAAAATACCGCGCTCCCGCGATATTTCCGTAAATAAACGTATCGGACGTAACACCACCTTTAAAAAGGAAAGGAAACAGGTATAAAAAAAGGAATGCTTTGCTATTATTAGTGTAAATTTTAATTAAAGCTCCGGTATTAATCAATTTAAATTAGCTTTAAAGCATCCTTTTAAAAATTGAGATCGTATTAATATCTGTGCCGCAAGCACGGGCATTTTGGTGCTCGTGCCGTTTAACGTTTGCATTATGCAAGCTTTAAACGCGCCCGTAACGGCGGCAGGGCGTTTTTACGTGGCCGTTTTACGCCGGTTTTAAAAAGCTAAAATATATGGAAAATTATAACCATAAAGCAATAATAAAACCATATTTTCTGCCTTTTTTTTATTTTTTCTGGATCTGGTGGTTTTTTTATTTCTTTTCCGAATTTTCGGAATTTTACAAGGTTTAATTTGTTTCGTTATCCGAGAAATAATCCGCGTATTATTTTTTAAATTTTTGGGCCGTTTATAAATTAATTTTAAACATTATTAACGATTACGTTTCTAATTTCGGGGTTTTAATTATTTTTATTAATAATTAAACGATTATATTTTAATATGCCGTTATAATTTATATTATAACGGTTTGTTTTATTTCGTCGGTTTTTTTATCCGCCAATTTTTCATTTTTTTTTACCCAGCCGATTAATTTTTTAATTAGTTAAATTTTATTTTTAACCGTGGCGGAAGCCCGATGAAGTTTTTTTTTTTGGCATAAAAATCGTCCCGTTTTTCGGCGGAAAAAAAAAATTATCGGCCCGGTTAAGCGCGGCGAAAGGTTAGGTATATCCAGCACCATTTTTTCCGGAGCGACGCTTTAGGGCCCCTCCGGTATTTTAAACCGGGGGGGGGGGGGGGCCTTTTTTTTTGCTCGGGCGTTTAAAATTCGGGCAATATTTTTAATTAGGGGCGGGAAAACGGGGGTATTATTAAAAAAACAGGCGCGGTTTTATTTTCGTTAATTTTATCTTTTTTAAAAAGTTTAACGGTGGATGCCGTTTTATTTTAATTAATAAATTTAATAATAATTATTATTTTTCGCTCGTTATTAATTGATTATTTTCGGTTAAATTTAACGGTAATTATCGTTTTATTTTTATTATTGGTTAATTTTTTTAGGGTTAATTTGCCAATTTTATTGTTAAATTTTAACGGCGTTATTATTCGAAAAGTTAAAAAAAAAACGATTTCCCATCCCAATTTTGCCCCAAAACGCTTGTTATAAACGTTTATTTTATTTTATACCATAAAATTTTTTTATTTTTTTTAAAAAAAAATTATAATAATATTAAAGTTTTTTTAACGATTTATAAAATTGTTATTATAATTTTGAAACGCGCGGCGATTTTCCCGATTTGCTTTTTATGCAATTTTTTAAATTGCTTTTTAATAACGTTATAAATATTTATTTTGGCGGAAATGGTTATTATTATATTGGGTCGCGTTTTAATTAAACCATTTTTAAAATTTTACCGCGATATTTTTTTTTAATTTTTAATTAATTATAAAAAGTAAAAAAGATTTTTTAAAAAAAAAGTTGGGCATTTTTTTAAAATTAAAATTAAAATTATATTAATGTTTATATTATAAGCACGGGCATTTTGGTATTCGTGCCGTTTAACATTTATATTATGCAAATTTTAAACGCGCTTATAACGGCGGTAAAACGTTTTTATATAACCATTTTATACTAATTTTAAAAGGTTAAAATATATAAAAAATTATAATTATAAAATAATAATAAAATTATATTTTTTGCCTTTTTTTATTTTTTTTTTCAAATTTTTAAAATTTTATAAAATTTAATTTATTTTATTATTCGAAAAATAATCCGCGTATTATTTTTTAAATTTTTAAATTGTTTATAAATTAATTTTAAATATTATTAACAATCGCGTTCCTAATTTCAGGATTTTAATTATTTTTATTAATAATTAAACGATTATATTTTAATATATTATTATAATTTATATTATAACAGTTTATTTTATTTCGTTAATTTTTTTATTTACCGATTTTTTATTTTTTTTTATTTAGCCGATTAATTTTTCGGTTAGTTAAATTTTATTTTTAACCGTAATATAAGCCCGGTAAAATTTTTTTTAGTATAAAAATTGTCCCGTTTTTCGGCGGAAAGAAAAAAATTACCGGCCCGGTTAGGCGCGACGGGGGGCTAAATATATTTAATATTATTTTTTTCGGAGCAACGTTTCGGGGCTTTTCCGGTATTTTAAACCAAAAAGGGGGCCTTTTTTTTTTATTTAGGCGTTTAAAATTCGGGCGGTATTTTTAATTAAAGGCAAAAAAGCGAAAATGTTATTAAAAAAATAAGCGTGGTTTTATTTTCGTTAATTTTATTTTTTTTAAAAAGTTTAACGATAAATGCCGTTTTATTTTGGTTAATAAATTTGGTAATAATTATTATTTTTCGTTTATTATTAATTGGTTATTTTCGGTTAAATTTAACGATAATTATCGTTTTATTTTTATTATTAGTTAATTTTTTTAAAATTAATTTGTTAATTTTATTATTAAATTTTAATAATATCGTTATTTGAAAAATTAAAGAAAAAAACGGCTCCCCGTTTCAATTTTGCCTTAAAATGCTCGTTATAAATATTTATTTTATTTTATATTATAAAATTTTTTTTATTTTTTTTTTAAAAAGGAAATTATAATAATATTAAAATTTTTTTAACGGCCCGTAAAACCGTTATTACAATTTCGAAACGCGCGGCGGTTTCCTTAATTTGCTTTTTATATAATTTTTCGAATTATTTTTTAATAACGTTATAAACGTTTATTTTAACGAAAATGATCGTTATTATATTGGGTTATATTTTAATTAAACCATTTTTAAAATTTTATCGCGACGTTTTTTTTAACTTTTAATTAATTATAAAAAATAAAAAAAATTTTAAAAAAAAGTTAGGCATTTTTTTAAAAAATTAAAATTAAAATCGTATTAATATTTATGTTACAAATACGGGCATTTTGATATTTGTACCATTTAACGTTTATATTATATAAATTTTAAACGCGCCCGTAATAACGGTAGGGCGTTTTTATATAACCGTTTTACGCCGGTTTTAAAAGGTTAAAATATATGGAAAATTATAATTATAAAATAATAATAAAATTATATTTTTTATTTTTTTTATTTTTTTTAAATTTAATAATTTTTTATTTTTTTTCGAATTTTTAAAATTTTATAAAATTTAATTTATTTATTATCCGAAAAATAATCCGCGTATTATTTTTAAATTTTAAACCGTTTATAAATTAATTTTAAATATTATTAATAATCGCGCTCCTAATTTTAAAATTTTAATTATTTTTATTAATAATTAAACGGTTATATTTTAATATATTATTATAATTTATATTATAACGGCCTATTTTATTTTATTAATTTTTTATTCGCTAATTTTTTATTTTTTTTATTTAATTAATTAATTTTTCGGTTAATTAAATTTTATTTTTAACCGTGACGTAAGCCCGATAAAATTTTTTTTTTGGTATAAAAATTATCCCGTTTTTCGGCGGAAAAAGGAAAATTACCGGCCCGGTTAAACGCGGCAAAAAGCTAGGTGTATTTAGTATTATTTTTTCCGGAACGACGTTTCGGGGCCCCTTTAGTATTTTAAACCGGGGGGGGGGGGGCTTTTCCTTTTTATTCGGGCGTTTAAAATTTGGGCGGTATTTTCGATTAAAAGCGGAAAAACGGGGGTATTATTAAAAAAACGGGCGCGATTTTATTTTCGTTAATTTTATTTTTTTTAAAAAATTTAATAATAAATACCGTTTTACCCTGGCTGATAAATTTAATAATAATTGTTATTTTTCGTCCGTTATTAGTTGGTTATTTTCGGTTAGGTTTAATGGTGGTTATCGTTTTACTTTTGCTGTTAGTTAATTTTTTTAAAGCTAATTTGTTAATTTTATCGTTAAATTTTAACGGCGTCGCTGCCCGAAAAATTAAAAAAAAAACGGCTCCTCGTTTTAATTCCGCCCCAAAACGTTCGTTATAAATATCCATTTTATTTTATACCATAAAATTTTTCCTGCTTTTTTTTGGGGGAAAAATTATAACGGTATTAAAGTTTTTTTAACGGTTTATAAAACCGTTATCGCGGTTTTGAAACGCGCGGCGGTTTCCCCGACCTGCTTTTTATACAGCTTTTTGAGCTGCCTTTTAATAACGTTATGGACGTTTATCTCGGCGGAGGCGGTCGTCGTTATATTAGGTCGCGTTTCAGTTAAACCATTTTTAAAATTTCACCGCGACGTTCTTTTTCCTGGCTTTTGATTGGTTATAAGGAGCAGAAAAGATTTTTTGAAAGGAAGGTTGGGGCATCTTTTTAGGCAAGCAATTAAGATTCCTGTTCTCCAGACCTCTTTTAAGTCACGTGCAAGGCAACTTTGTTACCCAGCACTGCTTAATCCCTCTCTTAGGTGCCCTACCCTTAGGAGCAGAAGGCTTGTTTGTAACAATACATAAAAAAATAAAAAAAATAAAAAAAAAATAAAAAAACCCGGAAAAAATCTTATATAAAATTTGGGTTATTTTAAATTAACGTTATCGAATTATTAATAATAATTAAAAAAAAACGCAGCTAAATATTAAAATGTAAACGGTAAAACGGGTGCGTGAAAAAAAAACATAAATAAAATATTAATAATATTTCGATTAAAAAATACAAAAGGAAAACAAACGCGAGAATTTTAAAAAAGTAAATAAAAGGAAAATAAAAATAAAAAACAATAATGAAAACGGAAATATTTAGAAGGAAAAAGTAAAAAAGCGATTTTTTAATTAAAAAAGCATTTTATTATTAATAGCCACGCGTTATAACGTTATACGAACGGCGGCGCGCCGTTAAAAACGTAATATTACGTAATATTACGTAGCAACCCACATAAAACAAATAATAACACGATATTAATTAGTAATTAAAGGACCAATTGCGGTTTTAATAAGGGGTATTATCACGGGATTAAACCCGTACACGTGTATTTAGCCTATAATCCGTCGGCCCCCTTTAGGGCCAGCGGACTTTCCTCTTTCGCGTAACAACAGATTTTTAACCTAGTACCAGCTGCCGTGCCGTGACAGAAACCTTAATTAATAATTATTTTACTTAAAAGCACCGTTTTTTTTTAATATATTTATACTTGTTATTTGCAATTCGTTATAATCGCTCGGTTCGTTAGCTGATCGGTTAAATTACAGTAATTTATTCAATTGGTGATTGATCAAACCGATCACCTGGGTCACTTAACTCTGTGACCCCAACTGGATGCGGGGTATAAGGCTCCCTGCTAGGCTTTTAAGCCCGGCCCTCCTGACCCCTGTCACCTAGTAGCGCCGGTCGTAACACCTGTTTGTAATATAGCCTTTTGTTTCCATGTAAACAAGAGTGTTTTCCTTTCTTTCCTCGCGTAACAACAAGCTTTTTCTTTTTTTTTTTTAAAAAAAAAAAAATACCATCGTGTTACACTGTAACAGCGCTTTATTAACACTTTTACTGTTTTTAACACTTTAAAAGGAACGAGTATACGTTAAAACCATACTGTAACTTTATTTTAACCGCCGTGAATACCTTTAATCAGTCCTTATTAAAGTTGAAAACAAGGTAATTTAACATGTCCCTTAGAAGGCGGTGCACTGGCGCTGGATTAACGGAGCGGCGCTTGATTTAATATAACTTTATATTAGCCCAGACTTTCCTCTCTGGCCCGCGATATTTTTTCCCCTTTTCATAAGGGTGCCACTATGCCCAACTCCTAGGAAATGGAGGGTTTGAACGCATTTCGGGACGCGGCTTCTAGCAAAGCCAACGGGCTCCTGCCTTCCACAACCTTGGTTTGTTTATCCACCTACCCAACATACGGTGGCTCGTCAAGGACACACCGGGGCCCGTTTGCACACACTCGCCTTCCGTATTATAAAGCTTGCGCACATTTAGTAATCTTCTCGCCGCCTCCCCAACCCTTGCCAACCGGGTTTCAGATCCTGGCCTCTCCCCTTCGGCCTTGCACACTGGCACATTCTCCCTCACATCCTCAAACCAACTGAGCGGCAAGGACATCAATCTGGGGGCTGTTCGCTCACTTGACAGTCGACATGGATCCACCACCACCTCCTCCGGCCAAGGAGCGTGCCCATCCGGCTGATGGCTCGCAGTCCATTGACGTGGTCTTCCTTCCCAAACTCACCCATATAGATCCTGTCATCTTCGTGCTGGCGCAGGAAGACTTCACGCAACCGGCAGCGCAACCGGCCCGGGATAGAGTGGAGAGAGTCAAGCGCCTGCTAGAGGGCATTGACGCGTACACATCCGAGGTCCGACGTAACTTCCACCATCTCGTTCGTCAGGAGAAACGCCGCATCGAGAAGCGTAGTCTCCTGCACAAGCAGCCGGAGACACCTGGGGGAGAAATGGAGCCTGAACTCCCACTCGACGAAACGCGAGGCATCATGGCTGCCATGGGTGCCCCAATTGACCGGAAAACTAAATACAAGTTGGACGGGACAGCTCGGGAACTAGAGCTGTGGAAAAAATTCCATGGCGAAGAAGAGCCTTCCAACCGAGAGAACAGTCTCCAACAGTTGGGTCTAGTCGCCGAGGAGGGTGCCCATCACATCGACGAATTCTTAATGCACATGGCAAACATGCGGGCAAAATGGGAGGCAATCCTGGAGAGAGAAGAGATCGCAATGGAGGGATTTGTTGGGGCCGGACGAGCCTAGGCCAACGACTGCTCAACTAGCGCTGACGTTCCTGGCTGCGCGATGCGAGCATCAGTCTGCACAAATCAGTCTAATGTGAGGGAAAGGGAGCTGAAAATAATACTTAGAGAATAACGAGTAGGCGGATTCATGTAGCTGCCGGCGGTAAGAGGCCCTGGCCATCGAGACCCAGACCCAAGAGTCCAAGTCTCTCACGCGCTTCCATAACGGAGCCGAAATATAATCTAGAGCACGAAATAGAGGAAGACTCGACAGAAGCCGAGGCCCCGAGCAAGTCGGAACGCCTAGGGCACAAGTTCACCTACGAGAAATCATGCTCATCATACAATTTGTTGTGGAAAGAAGAAAAAAAAAGGGAAAAAAAAAAAAACCGTTGGATTTGAAGACCCGCGGTCCCGGTGGGGGCGAGCAATCGAGCAAGACCCACCTGAAGCTGTTGTGCCAAAGACGTTGCGGGCCCTGTTCCAGTCGTTGCGCTGGCCAATTGTACGGCATGAGATAATAATGCTGGACGGACCGCAGTCCACTGGAGATCCAAAGCACCCTCGCTGTCGGCGCGATTAAACCCAGACGAGACCTGACGCTTGAAAACCACCGCGCTCGCTTTCCCCTCCCAGACCATCACCGGCTTCGATCCGCCGAGACGATACGATGCTTCGACAGACTCTGGCTCGTTCGGCTTGGCGGACTGGCAGACACGCCATCAATGCCCCGAGGGCTTTTTCCGCCACTGCCCAACGTCCAGCTGAGGTGGAGCTTACCATTGGTCAGTGAGCAGCTTCTCGGACGCTCAATTGGCATACCCGGCTTTGCTAACCGCCTCGCAGACGGAAAGAAGGTTTCAATAGAAGGTAGGGACGCACATCCATTGTGCTGCCCTGGTCTGCTGGCCCTTCTCTCAGAACGCTCGGCTCTGACGTGTCGCAGCTGGCTCTGCTCTTATTCAGGCATGCGAGAAGGCGGGAGCTACAGTTCCAAGGTCTGTCACAGTCACCCCTCCTTGAGCGTTGGTGCGGCCACGAGTTCGAACCCTCTTCTCACATGTCACTCTCCTGCCAATACTGACCTCAGGCCTTGCTCCCTCTGTCTAGATATTGTTACCATGAGTATGGATCCGCCTCTATGCCCGCGTGTGCGACGATCTCGGCGGCTCGTTCAAATAGCTGGACCTGACGACTAACCGGCGGCATGCTGCCAATAGGAAGCTCATGATCGCCGGTAACTGCCGAATGTGCCTGGTGGAGGTAGAGAAGGCGCCGAAGCCGGTAGCGTCGTGCGCATGGCCCGTTCAGCCGGGCATGGTGGTTAAAACCAACTCGCCTCTCACTCACAAAGCGCGAGAGGGCGTCATGGAGTTCCTTCTGGCCAACCACCCACTTGACTGCCCTATCTGCGACCAGGGCGGAGAGTGCGACCTGCAGGACCAGTCGATGAGGTATGGGGCTGACAGAGGGCGCTTCCATGAGATTGGAGGCAAGCGCGCCGTCGAGGACAAGAACATCGGGCCTCTGATCAAAACATCCATGAACCGCTGTATCCACTGCACTCGATGCGTTCGATTCGCGAACGACATCGCCGGCGCAAACGAGATGGGCTCAACCGGCCGTGGCAACGATCTCCAGATCGGAACCTACCTGGAGAAGAACCTGGATTCGGAATTGTCGGGCAACGTTATCGATCTGTGCCCAGTCGGCGCTCTGACCTCGAAGCCGTATGCGTTCAAGGCTCGTCCATGGGAGTTGAAGAAGACTGAGTCTATCGACGTCCTCGATGCCCTCGGTTCCAACATCCGCGTTGACTCGCGCGGCCTCGAGGTCATGCGCATTCTCCCGAGACTCAACGACGACGTCAACGAGGAGTGGATCAACGATAAGACCCGCTTTGCCTGTGATGGTCTTCGCACCCAGCGGTTGACGATCCCGCTGGTTCGGCGCGAGGGCAAGTTTGAGCCCGCCTCGTGGGAGCAGGCTCTGACCGAGGTGGCCGAGGGTTACGCCAAGGCTGCACCCAAAGACAACGAGTTCAAAGTCATAGCCGGTCAGCTGACCGAAGTCGAATCCCTTGTTGTTATGAAGGATCTCGCCAACAAGCTGGGCTCGGAGAACCTGGCCCTCGACATGCCATCGGGAGGACAACCCCTTGCGCATGGCATCGATGTCCGCTCTAATTACCTGTTCAACTCTAGGATAGCCGGCATTGAAGAGGCCGACGCTATACTAATCGTTGGCAGCAACCCTAGGCACGAGGCTGCTGTTTTGAACGCTCGCATCAGGAAACAATGGCTCCGCTCCGACCTCGAGATTGGTGTTGTGGGTGAGTCGTGGGACTCGACATTCGAGTTTGAGCACCTGGGCGTCGATGCTGCCGCCTTGAAGAACGCCCTTGCTGGGCCGTTCGGCAAAAAGCTCCAGACAGCCAAGAGGCCAATGGTCATCGTGGGGTCTGGAGTCACAGATCATCCTGACGCCAAAGCCATTTACGAACTCGTGGGTGCCTTTGTCGACAAGAACGCATCCAGCTTCCTGACCAAGGAGTGGAACGGCTATAACGTTCTGCAACGGGCGGCCTCGAGAGTCGGCGCCTTCGAGGTTGGCTTCGTGACCCCCTCAACCGCGGTCGCCGAGATTAAGCCCAAGTTTGTGTGGCTGCTCGGCGCCGACGAGTTCAATCCGGCGGACATCCCCAAGGACGCATTCGTTGTCTACCAGGGCCATCATGGCGACAGAGGTGCCGAGATTGCGGATGTGGTGCTTCCTGGTGCGGCTTACACAGAGAAAACGGGCACATACATCAACACTGAGGGCCGTGTGCAGATGACGAGGGCCGCTACATCGCTTCCCGGAGCCGCCCGGGCCGACTGGAAGATTATTCGTGCGGCTAGTGAATTCCTCGGCGCTCCGTTGCCGTTTGACGATGTGACGGCCGTGCGTGATCGCATGGCTGAGATCAGCCCGGCCCTTGCCGCCTACGACGTAGTCGAGCCTGTGGCTCTCCAGCAGTTGAGCAAGGTGCAGCTCGTCGACCAGAACAAGGGCTCCAAGTCGACTGGCCAGCCGCTCAAGAAGGCCATCGATAACTTCTACTTCACCGACGTAATCTCCAGGAGGTATGCGTCCCGTTTGTCCTTTTTAGTTACCGCAACCCCACTGCTAGATGCCCCTTTCCAGGTCCAAGTCTTTGTTGTGCACAAGTTTTGACCAAGATCAATAGCTCGCCCACTATGGCCCGATGCTCGGCAGCCAAGGCAACTGGCAACCCCAAGACCGATTTCATGGCCCCTGGAATGACTGAGGAGAAGCCGTTTGGCCAGGTAGCGTATGGATCATAAAAGAAGAGCACGTGGTGGGAAGGGACATACGCCGACCGAAGGTAGGGGTTCGGGCGGGAGCCAGCATGGCAGGCAGGATGTACCACGCTTGGAAATCATCCGATATGGTTGGGGCTTCCTCTTTCTTTTGGGCTTGCACATATCCGGAGGCAGTGAATACGTTTCGTGTTGTGATACACAAGACTTTTTTTGTTACTCGGTTCACTTTTCCTTTATATTATCCATGATGAGACGTGACTACCACTGGCGCACTTGAGTAGCCGGATTGGTGCATCTAACGAGGCTCAGATGATGGCGTCGTTGGCGCGTCAGCGAGACCGGGCCAGCGTGCAACTACACGGCCGTCGGAGCAGGTTCGGAATCTTACCGGACCAGAGAGCCGCGTGGCTCGTTCACTGGCCCTAGGTACTACTTTCCGGTTCTTCACCTTGGTTCAACGGTGGGAATTCCTGCTGAATCTCGAAATCCTGCAAAACAGTCTGCCCTAGCTGACTAGAATCGACGATATTGGCCTCCCATGGCTTCCTTGGGGCGGCCATTCTGCCCACTGGCTTAACTTCCTAGTTTACAGGATTGTGTTTGATATGACTATTAGCCACGGCGGCATAACACTGCGGATTTAAGGAGGGGACAAGTCATGCGGATACGGTGGTTTTGGAGATGGACTCACTGGGTCTCGCACGACGGTATCCGGTATCTCCCGGACGCCTGGAACAGGCTTGTTGGCTCGGACGGCAGCGATCAGCTCTGCAAAGTGGTTCGGGTAAGGGGCGGCGTCGCCAGAGTCGCTTCCACCGACGGCATTTCGGTCAACACGCAGATCCAGCTTCGGCGCGGCCTGCTGCCAGGCGGGGCCGGAAGGGGGATCCAGGGACGTGTCACTGGATTCGGGTGACCGCAATGTGTATTTCTGTGCAAATGTGGCTACAGCGTGGACCGGGTTCGGTGGCGCGGGGCCCTGGACGGCAGCGACACGGTCTTGAGCCCAGTACAGCGCTGAGAGCACGTCCTGATCCGGTGCAGGCGTAGAGTTGCCGCTATTGCCACCAAGCCATAGCTTGTAGGCGGAAAAGTCGATCTGGATCTGCCGCACCTTGCGGTAGTAGAAGATGCGGGCGTGAAGGGCAAGATCAACGTGGGTAGGGTCCGGGTGGAGCTTCTCGACGCCTCCAAGGAGAGCAATCAGGCCCTTCTGTCGGTGATCGATTCATCTTAGTCCTGGATCTCGCGCCATCCCCTCCTATTTCTTCACGCCATACGTAAGGGGCAGTGGCTCGTCCCGACGGTTGCCTTGACATACAAGGAAGGCCAGGTCGGTCCGCCATGGATACTTGTGGAACTGAGCGAAGACTTCTTGGTTCTGCTGCTCGTCGGGCTGTGATTCCATGCTGGGCAACCGCATAAAAAATTGTTTGGCGTCGGCAAGTGGATAAAACAACTTGGCAGTTGTGATGTCCTCTCGGTCGCAGTATGCGTGCGGTGAACAAACGCTTCTTCGATGCCGGTCAGCAGCCAGGTTTGTAGTTTGAGCGACCAAATCGGGATGTGACGGGCTAGACAGCTTGTCCACCCCATCGTATTCCCCCAACTGCCCCATCAGCAGCCTCAGCACCAGTGACTTCCATTACTCATGTGCGTCGGCGTCGAACTCTGATATCCTCCAGCTCCAAATCATCTGGGAACAACATGGAATACGACGACTGGCGCGTCGAGCTCTATCGCACGAATACATGTCGCCTGTTCTCCTCAGCGCTTGTTCTGCTGAAGAGCCCGCGAAGCCCTGCCGCTGGCGGACGCGTGATTGATATGTTCTGACGATAATATGAACTTACAAGTTCGTAGGAATAGGACGGCGAGAAAAACCCTCAGCGTAAGGAATAATAGTAGTATGAGAACAAAAACGACTGGCGAATCCCAGCTTCAATGCGCTCTCCCAAACGAATCCGAGTACCAGTTTTCTTGTTATGTTGAATATGGGATTTAATTAGCATCCGTTTTTTGTTTCCATGATTTCCCACGCTGTCTCGGCAGGTCGCCCGCCCCCCTAGGTGGAACCGGAATGGGTTAGTTGGCCGCTGCGCATGATTCCTGGGTGCGCGCGATGCTCCCGGTCGCGGTCCCACCAAACCCACATCCAACACAACGCACATGTCAGCTCAAGCACACTAGGTATCTAGGTCACTTTGAGCCAGCAGTCGCATCCAGGCGACCGAGGCGGAATCCGGTCTTTCGCCGCCATCGCGCCAACCAATAAAGCTCATATCGGTCTAGGAGTACTGCTCCAGACCAAGCCTGCAGCACCCTCAATGCGTCGACCGACCGTGAGCGCGCTTCGAACGACCTGCCATTACACTGTTCGGAGCCTCGCGCGCGGCGGCAGGTGTCGGACCTTGATCCAGCCTCGAAACACCAGCTCCGGGAGCCCTAGCGCCCTTCGTCTTTACTCGTCTCGCCCCCGCGCTCGGCCTCGGCCCGAGCATGCGTTCTCGGAGCCCCTGCAGTCCTCCATGTACTTCCGCCGTCTCGCCGTCCTCCTGACGTCCACGCTTGTCGGATACGGCGCGTGGTACTCGTACCGGGGCAACAATATCACTGACCCAGTCCGCGCCTCCGCCCCCGGCCCTGCCAAGGCTGCCGACGCCGCCGTCCCGACTCGCAATGTCCTTGTCATAGGCGCCGAAGAGCTCTACACAGGCACCTTTGTCGGCGAGGGCCCCATCTCCAAGACCACCGACGACGAGAGGCGCATGGTCGTCGAGATGCTCAACCCCGATCAGTCCACCCAGAAGCTTCGCAAGAACGAGCAGTCTTATCTTGTCAATAGAGGCCAAGGTGTTGTGCGCTACGACCTGGTTCAACTGCCCAGCAATGATCCTATCGAGGATGACCATGCCGAGAAAATCGTCGAGGTGCCTGGAAAGTCGGAGGCTGGCCAATCTGTCGCCCAGAACGACTGGATGTTCTGGGGAGTCTTTGACGGCCATTCGTGAGTGCAAGCGCCCGATCGTTGATTCAAAGGTGCTACGAGGACTGGAAGCAGTGATGCGTCTCGGAGAGGAGAGGCGATGCAGAGCGCTAACCCATGAACCCACCGCATCTCCATCTACCGCTGTAGTGGATGGACGACCTCTGCCAAGCTGCGACAGGCCCTGATCGGGTCCGTCGCGAGGGAACTCAACGACACCTACCGCGCCGCGCCCGGGATGAAGCCGTCCGCCGACGCCATTGACGCCGCCATGAAAGCGGGTTTTATGCGCCTAGACGACGAGATCGTTAACCAGAGCGTCGAGAAAGTGCTCAAGCAGAATAACAAGACGGTCGCAGCAGAACTTCTAGCCCCCGCGCTGTCGGGTTCATGCGCGCTCCTGTCTTTCTACGACAGCCAGTCCAAGCTCCTACGCGTTGCTTGCACAGGTGACTCGCGAGCCGTGCTCGGCCGTCGTTCGGCGTCAGGTAAATGGTCTGCCACTCCCTTGTCGATCGACCAGACAGGTGGCAACCCAGACGAGGCCGCCCGCATGCGCAAGCTGCACCCAGGCGAAGAGCACGTGGTACGGAACGGCCGAGTGCTCGGCGGCCTTGAGCCGACACGAGCGTTTGGTGATGCCAGCTATAAATGGTCTCGCGAGGTGTCGGAGCGACTGCGGCGGTCCTTTTTCGGGAGGACGCCTTCAGCCCTTCTAAAGACGCCCCCCTACGTCACGGCAGAGCCCGTGGTCACCACCACCAAGATCGAGCCCGAAAAGGGTGATTTCCTCGTCCTGGCAACGGACGGCCTCTGGGAGATGCTTACAAACGAGGAAGTCGTGGGCCTTGTGGGAAAGTGGCTGGAGAGCCAGGCCGCGACTGAGTCCAAGTCGCAGCTCGGCTCACTGTGGTCCAACATTTTTGGCTCCCAACGAAGCGGGCTCCCGGTCGAGGGCACGCAAGACGCTGCCACTCAAGGCGGCCAGAAAACACCCATCCGCATACTGCAGTGGGGCCTCTCGCCTGACGGCAAGGATCGCTTTGTGGTCAAAGATAAGAACGCGGCAACCCACCTCATCCGCAACGCTCTCGGCGGGAGGAACGAGGAGCAGGTCTCAGCCCTCCTGACCCTCCCATCTCCATTTTCTAGAAGGTATCGGTATGTACAGTCGACTACGACCCCCCTACCCGCAACAGGGTCTTCTCATGGCTCCGAAACGGCAAATACACACCGCGGGAGTGTGCCTGGTGAGGGCCGGTGCTGACGCTGTAACAGGGATGATCTCACTGTCCAGGTAATATTCTTTGGCAACGGGGAGCGGACAACAGGCGAGGTCGTTGTCAACGAGGAGGCCACGGCGCCCGCTACAAACCCCACTCGGGCAGCCCCGAAGCCTAAGCTTTAAGATGATCCAGTTTGCGATTAGATGCGCTTCAAACAAATGTGCGCTTGAAGTTCCTACTTGGGACATCGCTTGGGTCTAGCGGGCCTATTCAGCCAGCGGCACGTTCAAAGTTTACGAGCCAGGGGGCGGCGAACCACCCACCGCCCGTTAGTGCCCAACAATTATATCCGGCCACAGGTTGTTCACAGCGATCTATCGTGAGATTTCACATGTATCATTGAGTTCACTCCTCCCTTGATGGGTGCGCCTGCTATTGTGTGAAGGTGGGATGATCGGGCAGTAGAACCGCAGCACTGTCCAATTGTTGCTTCCTCAGTGCTTGACCCATAGCCGGGTTATCTGCTTCTAATATGTTTCTATTCGTCAGCACTATATCTGCCCGACCAGGCTAGCAAAAGGCACGTCCGATGCGCCAAGCTTTTATCATGATTGTCACGAAACCCGAAATAAAACGTGCGCGTCAACCACCATACCCAAATTTGCCTTGCACCACACTCCTGGCATAAAGCACCTGCGAATCTCCTTAAACAAAAGAGATAAGAAATAGGAAAAAAGGTAGGAAATAGGAAAAAGGTAGGAAATAGGAAAAAAGGTAGGAAATAGGAAAAAAAATGTAGGAAATAGGAAAAAAGGTAGGAAATAGGAAAAGAGATGGGAATGCCTTGCGCGTAGTTGTACTTGTTAGTAAAATTTTAACCGCAAATTTAAAACTGCGTGTTATGAAAGTCGCTTCTTTTGGTAGGTGTAGCAGGTGTAGCAGGTGGTGCAGGTGGTGCAGAGGTGCACGTTTTATTTTGGGCGTCGTGATTGTTAATTGAGTGGCTACTGGCGCGGCGAAATAACCTCAGCCTTCAGGCTTGAGCCTCAGTCTCGATCGGGCTGGACTGCTAGCCAAGGAGCCAAGCCATTGGTGGTACCTGCGTACTTAGGTCGGTATCGGGTGCCTAAGCACTTCACACTGGGCACCCCCACATGCCCGCTATCTGCAGGCAGACAAGATCCAGGAATATTGGATCTGGGGCCTGGTACTACCTTCCGAGGTACGAGTTTTTGAGGCGAAGAAGGCACACAGCTCGAAGTACTGTTTCCCTCAGCTTTCCAACTCTGCATTTCACAGGCAAGCAGCGATCATGCCCCTGTTCTACCACGTAACTTCAATGACGTCATAACAATTTTTTTTAATCCCAGCACAGGCCGCCAGGTCGATGTCAGCAAGAGAACCTAAACCACAGTTGCTTAGCTGGGTCCTCGAGCCTTAGGTCTACCGTGGAGGGCCCATTCAGTCTGTGCCTTGGTGCCCAGGCGGTTCTCAAACGGGTGCCCCAAGGGCGCGCGTTCTAGCAGTCAGGGCGTTCCACCCGCCCCGCGTCCGGCGGGTACCACATTGGGAGAGGGACCTTCCATCAGCGGCGATGATAACGTGTAGGGTGACTCCTCAGCCCAACTCGAAGTTTGGACGAGTGGAAGGCGCTGTGCGGTTATTGTTGTGTTGTGGGGAGAGCAAGCACCCAGCCAAGGAGCAGGCGCGCAACAGCTGGCCAGGCAGGAATGCTTCTTATCTGGTCGTGCTGCACCACTCAGGAAAGAAGCTCCAGGACACTCTGCAGTCGGGTTGCGTGACACGGAGGCACGCAGATGGTACCTACCTGCATTGGAGTGTGTACGACGCGACGTAGTTGGCCGTGGTTGGTCAGAGCGATGTCGCTTCTAATCGTGGAAGTTGCACCTGCAGTGGCGGGGACCAAAGACAGTCCGGCGACGGAAGCAGCTTGTGCTTGGAGCTGGAAAGAACCCTGGAAGCTCCAACTTTCGATCGGGTAGAAAGTTCCTGCCGCCCAGGTTGTCCCTCGCCGGGAAAGGGCCGACAAGGGGCCTTGACGCATGGAAGGCAAGCGTGAGTCTGTGGGTGCATGGATAGAGCTCCCGTCCCTCGCACAGCAGCTCCGCCCAGGTACCTAGGTTGATCGGTTCCAATTCCATCTCACATAATGATCCTCGCTCTCCCCGCCATCAACCACTACAACCCCAACACAGCTTAGCCGACACCACATGGACTTCGATGACCTCCACCGCACTTATACGACTCAACAGTTCTGTTACTTCTTCTGTTCGCAGTCAGCCTGCTCCAGACAATCTGGATTATCTATCACGGCTACATCATTATTCATTGTTCGCTTTTGCCTTGGTGTCCCACTCATTGGGCCTTCAGCACACGGAGCGCCCTTGGCCCTAGTGCACAATTTCTTTCTCCCTTCATTTGTTCACATCCCGCCAACCCCTGCTGCTCACCGTCTGCCCAGCCCAAGATGGTCGTGTTTGAGGGCCACGAATTCCTCTCGGAGGAGGAAAAGCGTTTGAAGGAGGACCGCAACCGAACAAAGTACTGGAAGAAATGGGGCTCATACGTCGCTGAGCGACAGTGGGCTACAGGTAGGCTTGCAAAAAAACCCCTTGCCCCCTCTGCCCGCCTCTCCTGTCGAGGGTTCACGCACACGCTCCCGCCTCTCCCCACCATCGCCACCGACACCGACACCTATCTCTCGTCCAAATTGGCCTACTGACACTCGACGACACTGCAGTGAGAGAGGACTACAGCCCGGATGGCGATGCCTGGAGTCGTGAGTTGGACTCAGCAGCAGAGCAACGCATACCCCTCGCCGATTCACCACACATCGCACGTGCTGACCAGGTGGCTCTGCGGCTCAACAGACTTCCCCCACGACCACGCCCGGGCGCGGGCTTATCGATGGGGCGAAGACGGCATTGCTGGTGTCTGCGACACGCATGGCATGCAGAACATTGCATTCGCCTTCTGGAACGAACAAGAGTGAGTTTATGTCCCTCCGAGCCTGGTCTTACCCGTCCATCCCCGACTGCAACCCTGACGTCACTTCTTTTGTGTGATCCGTTTGGCTGATTGTGTTGTCTCGGCGTGGCCAGCCCGTTCCTCAAGGAGAGACTCTTTGGTCTCTCCAACCCGCAAGGAAACCATGGCGAAAGCATCAAGGAGGCACACTTCCACCTCGACAATCTCCCGGTCAGTCTACTCTTCCTCCTTCGTCACTTGTATGTTTCCATAAAAGCTGACAAGTATCGCCCGCCTCACCTCGACCCGCGGCACAACCTAATCTTAGACGGTAAGTTTCTTCTCCCGGCGTCGCGGGTCCGGTTCGCATCTTGGCCGGCCTCATTCGCTTACACTTTTGACGTCTGCAGCATTCGTACATGAAATATCTGTACAAGTACCCGCAGAAGGCGTTCCCGTACGAAGACCTTCTCAAGGAAAATGGACGCCGGACCAAGGAGGACAAGGAGTACCAGATCGTTGACACAGGCGTCTTCGACAACAACCGCTACTGGGACATCAACATCGAGATGGCAAAGGAAGACGACAACCCGGACGAGCTTCTGTTCCGCGTCACCGCCTGGAACCGTGGACCTGATCCAGCCCCGCTCCACATCGTGCCTCACGTCTGGTTCCGCAACACATGGGCCTGGGGTCGTGAGCCCGCTGAGAACAAGCCCTCTGTCTGGTCGCATGGCGAGGGTGTGCTCAAATCGAAGCATTACTCGCTCGGAGAGCGATACACTGTGTTCTCGCCTTCTCCCGGCGTCGGGCCCAGCGGCGAAGACGTCCTGCCTGAGACCATCTTCACAGAGAACGACACCAACTTCGAGCTTCTCTATGGTGGCAAGAACCCCCAGCCATATGTCAAGGATGCTTTCCATCGCTACATCGTGGATGGGCAGAAGACGGCTGTCAATCCGGCTCGAACGGGCACCAAGTCTGCTGCTGTGTACAGCTTCAACGAGGCCGGTGGCGTTGGTCCGGGTGAATGCGCAGGTAAGCTGCGGCCCCCTGCTCCTGATTTGCTGCTGCATGCCGCCCTGACACACTCGATCTACCCGCTCCAGTTGTCCGCTTCCGATTTTCCAAGAGGGACGAAGCCTTCTTCGACGAGGAGGAGTTCGACGACCTGATGGACAAGAAGAAGGAAGAGGCCGACGAGTTCTACTACAGGATCAGCCCGCTGCCCATTTCGGACGACCTCCGCAACATCCAGCGGCAGGCCTTTGCCGGCATGATGTGGTGTAAACAGCATTATTACTTTATCTGGGACCAGTGGGCTAATGGCGACCCGACCCAGCCACCCCCTCCTGCGTCGAGGAAGGCGGTGCGGAACAGCCAGTGGAAGCACCTCCATTGCGACGACATCTTGTCCATGCCCGACTCATGGGAGTACCCCTTCTTCGCCGCCTGGGACACGAGCTTCCACTGCATCACCCTGGCCATGGTCGATCCAGACTTCGCCAAGAAACAGCTCGATCTGTTTACGCGCGAGTGGTACTGTCACCCGAATGGGCAGCTCCCTGCCTACGAGTGGAACTTTGGCGATGTCAACCCGCCGGTGCACGCTTGGGCGACCTTCCGGACCTTCAAAATCGAGCGCAAGATGTATGGAAGACAGGACCTGGACTTCCTCGAGCGCGTGTTCCAGAAGTGTCTCATCAACTTCACCTGGTGGGTAAACCGCAAGGACGTCGACGGGAAGAACGTGTTCGAGGGAGGCTTCCTCGGCCTCGACAACATCGGTCTCTTCAACCGATCAGAGCCGCTTCCTACAGGTGGCACCCTGGACCAAGCAGACAGCACAGGCTGGATGGCCTTCTACTGCCTCTCTATGCTGAGCATCTGCCTGGAGCTGGCCAAGCACCGCCGCATCTACGAAGACATGGCGTCCAAGTTTTTCGAGCACTTCATCCTCATCAGCGATGCCATGACGTTCAGGACCGGCCAAAAGGACGAGAAGTCGCTGTGGAACGATGAGGACGGCTTCTACTATGATGCCATTTCCTGGGGTGGCCCATGGATCCAGCAGCTGCCCGTTCGTTCACTTGTCGGGCTCATCCCGCTCTACGCCACCATGACCATCGAGCCCGAGCTGATCAACAAGCTGCCCGAATTCAAGAAGAGGGTCGAGTGGTTCATGAAGCACCGATGTGACGTGGCCGAGCGGAACATGGCGAGCATTGCGAAGCGCGGCAAGGGCGACCGCATCCTGCTGTCGATTGTCAGCAAGGACAGGCTGGTCAAGATTCTGAAGCGGATGCTCGACGAGGACGAGTTCCTGAGCCCCCACGGCATCCGCTCGCTGTCCAAGCATCACAAAGACCACCCCTTCTCCATGGACGTCAACGGACAGCGGTTCACGGTTGGCTACGTCCCTGGCGACTCGGATAGCGGTCTCTTTGGAGGCAACAGCAACTGGCGAGGCCCCATTTGGCTCTGCGTGAATCACCTCCTCATCGAGTCTCTCCAGCGATACTACATGTTCTTCGGCCCAGCCTTCATGGTCGAGTGTCCCACTGGATCTGGCGACATGATGCACCTGGGCCATGTCGCCGAGGAACTGCAGCACCGCCTGACGCACCTCTTTGCGCGAAGGGACGACGGGCGCCGGAGCATCAATGGCGGCAGCGACCTCCACGACTTTGACGAGCACTGGAAGGACAACCTTTGGTTCTACGAGTTCTTCGACGGCGACACTGGTCGCGGCCTGGGTGCTACACACCAGTGTGGCTGGACGGGCCTGATTGCCCGCATGATCCACGAGACTGGGTAAGTTAAATCCTCCCACTCCCCACCGACCCGGGCCAATTGCTGATGATGAATGTGACGTGACTATCACAGCCTGAAATGCCGTCTGCCACAGACTCCCCGCACGCCTTCTGTGGCTATGGCGCACTACTTTGACGACATCATGGACCGTGGCCACGAGCGACCGCGGACGCCGTCTACACCCAAGATGCGCCGCTCGTCCACTGCGCGCTCAATTGGAAGCCGGTCTGACTTTGATGCCAATGGGCTGGAGTCGGAGGACTCGACACGCCGCCCTTCGATGAGCGGACTCGGTGTCCAGATGGCCAACGACCCGGCCATGCTCCGGGAGCGAGCAGAGGCCGACCAGGCCATGCGCCACTACATTGATCAGAAGCTCACCAAAGTGAAGCAAGACCGCGACCTCGAGGATCAAGAGGACGAGCTCGAGACCCATGTCTCCGACTAGACACTTTGTTTCCCACCCCCTATCCTATCTCGCCGTATTGACAATTAGGCTTCCCTAATTGACACCTGGGAGTAAACATAACCTGTATACCTTCAAAGACTGGATCTGGAGTCGATGACTATAGAGAGAATGACTAGGAACGCCCTGAGATTGTTAGTTGACCACGACGGGAGTTGGTCTAGCATCGTTTAGAATAGCATCGGTGATAGATAGACATAGATCTCGGATGGCTGTCGCCACACGGCATTAATACAGTACCACCACCCTAGAGGGTTTCGTTGGCGTGCTCGCATTTAGATCCACATGGCAACCGTGATTCCCTTGTAAAATTGCCCCTGTCACCGAAGCTCAAGGTCTTGGTGAGGTAGAAATGTACAGGGCCTGAATCGCTCAGTTGTCATGGGACGACGATATCGTAGAGGTATTAATCGGTAACCCTTTGTTTGCCTCCCTAGGTTCATGCGCTTCCCGAGTGCACTGCTCATGGTACCGGCGTCTTGCAGTCTTGAGTAGGCGTGATACAATTGTCCCCATATCTGAGTGTCCCGTTTAACTACTATGATGGGAGAGCATTAACTCACCTTCCGGAAGGCATTACGGGTGCATGAGCCCATAGACGTTCGCGGGAGGGAGTGAAAGAGACATGCGTCTGTATAGGAAAAGGACTATAGAGAAAAAAAAAGGAAAAGTCTCAGGCAACCCAGCTTTAGATGCCGGGGTTGTGCTAGGACCCGAGCCGTGAAGCGGCCACAGGAAAGCAATGGACAGACACGGCAAAGTTTGCCTACTCTACATTAACGTGACAAAAGGGCAAAACTGACCCTGGCGAGTTTAAGAGACTAGCGTATGTAATTTTACAGGGTGTCCGTAAGGAGCTTGTTCATCTTGGCAAGCTTGGAGGAAACGCTGAGATCGATGGTCCGGTCACCAATCTCAACAACCAGGCCGCCGACAATATCCGTGTTGACCTACAGCGGGGGGCGGTTTGCGGAATCAGCACATGCACCCATGCACAAGGTCCAAAGCATGGCAGCCTGGTCATCCGTCCAAAACGAGCCTGGGGAGGGAAGACAGATTTGCGTACCTTGTTGGTGACCTTCAGCTTCTGACCCTGGGCGTAGCTCGACTTGGCGACAGCGCTTTCGAGCCTGGACAAGGTCTTGTTGTCGAGAGGCTACACAGCTCATGGGTTAGTGAATAGTTTTGTCCACTTATCTTGGCCCGTCTAACAGCGATCGGAGGGCCTCAAGCCCGTGCAGGCGAGGGGTAATAAAAGAAAAGGCAGCAGTCTCGTACAGTGGCGCTGGTGATGACAAGCTCGACCTCGTTGCGAGAGGCGCTCATGAGCTCGCCGAATTTGCTGACGACGTCGGGCAGGAGTCCAAGACGGTTGTTCTCAGCGAGGACCTTGAGGAGGTTCTTGACGGCCTCGTTCGACGAGGACGACGCCTTGATGAGCTCGGCGACGATGGCGCTCTTATCGTCGGCCGACAGGGTTGGAGTGCTCAGGATGCTGGCCAACTTGGCGTCCTTCTTGAAGAGGCCCCCGAGGGAGTCCAGGCTCTTGGCCGTGGGTTCCAGGGATGATGTCTTAACGGCGGCTGTGTACTGTGAATGACGAGAGGAGCGATTGTTAGCCGGGCACCATCTCCTCCTGATTTGCAGGTAATTCCCCCTCTTGCATAAGCAGTGAAGGCGTGTGGCTCGAGTTGAGCGGTTTTCTTTCTTTCCCTCCCCTTATTTCTTTCTGTTCCCCTCCCTCTGCGGCCTCGTCTCTCTCTTGCTATCGTTATCCCAGCATTTTACTTCATTTTTCTCCGTTTAGGCTCTCTTCCTTCTGCCCCGGATTTTTTTGCCGTTTGCACCTATTGCTCTTCGAGTCTTCCTCGGCATACAACACTCAGCCCCTCCTTGGAGGTTCTTGTCGGGCCGAAGCGGCAATCAATTGAGGACTGCCTGGGCGTTCGAGAGTGACAAAACGGGCATTGGAACGTGGATTGGACTCGCAGCGGCTTATTGGGCCATAAATCGAACGTACAAGGGCGGTGGCATAGGTGCCGTCGAGGCCAAAGAGAGTCACAGGAGGCTTGACAATGTCGTTGCTGGCGGCGGGCGGAGCAGCGTAGAAGCGGACCTGCGACGCAACAGCGCGCTGGGGCGCTGCGGTCCGGGCAGCGCGAAGAATGGCCTGGCGGGACAGCATGGCGGTTGGCTTGCTTGATAGTGTGTCTTGAGCTGTTTGGGATCTCGGTTCTCGGTCGCAGTCGGGCTTGGGTCAGTCAAGCTCCAAGGTGCCTCGCCAGAGGCGTTTTCGGATCCAGCCGGGAAAACGTCGGGACGTTTGGAGTATGCCATTTGGCCGGGTCACATGATCGCGTATGGCCCAAGCTAAACGCAATCCCCACCGACGATCGCGCCTTCAGCTGATAGAAAGTTATGTCATGCATTTAGAACCATCTCCCCACGTTTCCCAAGGCCAATTTATACCCTGAAAAGCCGCCTTGATGGCCATTAATGTTTGTATTGTGCCGTATTATTAATATCCACCCCCAATCTGTACGCCAGACCGCGTGTCGAAAACCCGGCTATGCGCCATGGTGGTACATCTGCTACCTACCCCTTATTCCCAAACGCCTTTGGTACAGGATAACCCAGAAAATCCCAGAAAAGAACCAAAGACCGCATTCGCGGTCGGAATAAGAGGGGGACAGAGCGAAGAACTAACCGAAACAATAACTCGCAAAATCCGGACAGCATCAATCACTGGGGGAGCCACATCTGCGGATGCGCCTCCAGCCTTGTGTTGACACTCTCCCTCATCCCTAATCACTCCGCAACATGCTCTCAACGAGGTCGCCAAGCGGGCCCCAGAAATCCTTGCCACTTGCAAGGCTGTGCTCATCAATGAAGAGCACGTACTGCTTGAAGCTTGTGTTGAGGTGCGGCTCCAGACCCAGCTCACGGATCACCGGGTAGTGATGGCAGTAGATGTGGGCATAGACGCGGTACATGCGCTTGAAAATTTGCCGTACAAGTGCCGGAAACGACTTGGGGAAAGGCACACCAATGCGGCTGGGCAGGACCGCCTCGTTGTCGATATTACCCTGCACCCAAGCCATCAGTTGTTCGATGTAGGCTGGTGCCGCCATCTTGGTTGGCCTCTTGAAGTTTTCGTTGTCCTGCCACAGGTACTCGAACCTATGATTTTTGGGGGAGGGGAGGTTTGGGGTTGAACGTCAGCCAAGCCCAGGCTAGCCGAAGCCTGACGGAACGAGGCAGACGGACGCTCTCGGCTAAGTACTTACTCGTCCGTTGCCTTCATCTCCGGGCACGATTGCGGGGAGCAGAACTCGGTGATGGCGCCATAGAGCAGGTTTATCTGATTGTAAAAGTCCACCACTGGTGACAGAGATTGTGTTTTACCGTTAGCCGCGGCCACGCCAGCGTGGGCCTCTGTCACGCCCACAGACGAGGGCCCAAGCACTCACTGTTGACGGCCAGCCACTCGTTCTCGTCTTCGCCCTCAGGCAACTTAACAACCTTCCTCAGGCTACCCCCACCCAGAGTCGCCTCGGCATACTGTCGAAGTTGGTAGCTCGTAGCTCCCCCCTTGCCTGTCGTGCGTGGCCGGAACTGGTTTCTCGTGCGCTGGTTCCTGTAGTGGTCGTCTTGTAAGCCATGGCCTCGATACACGACTTCAGGAGCCCGAATCCTCGGAGCGGCGAGAAGGGTGGCCATCCCGTCGGCATCTTCTAGCAGTGTGTGTTGGGAATTGTCACCCAGGGGGTAGTCACGGCGGATCCAGTTGAACATTTCGTCGGATGCTGGCGCAAAGCGGGGTGGCAAGGGACAGAAAGAGACACCAAAGTACAAAGGGATGTCGGATCTACTTACACTGTCGTCAAAAAAGACGACATGCTGAAGACTCTGTGCTGGTTGATTTGTCTTCACCGCCGTGTCTCAGGCTAGCGCAGTTTGGCATTCCAGAGGTCAGCGACGGAGCACGGGACAACTGAGGGTTTATCGTCCTGGAGTCGCTTCTGCCCTCGGTGTTCGTACTAGGCGTAAATAATACCACCCGGAATGTCTTTGATGGGTCTCTCGATAGATGATCGTTTGCGAAGGCTCTGAGTCTGAGTGATAGTGGACGACGGGGGCGTCAGATCACTGGTTGTGCGTTGGGTTCGCCCTTGATCTGGGTTCTCGTGGTGGCCCAGAAGGGGTCAGTCTAGATGCTCCGCTTGAAAATGCTGGGACGACGTTGGGTCACAGGAATGCTGCACCGAATTGTATCGCGAACGACCGGGGAGCCACAAGCTTTGGTTAGTTGTCATGGATGTTTACATGCGCTTGGGCGGCCCGGTTGCTAGGAACCTAGGTGGGGTAGAGGCACGTTGTCCCTTATCGATAGTGCAGCTGTTGGTGACTGTGGGTCTTGGTGGCCCCCACCTGGGCAGGTACCTAGGTGTGCATCAATAGGTAAGTAGTTCCGTCCGCATGCATAATGATGTCTACCTACTCGCAGCTATGCGCATTCTGAGGATCATACACGACATATGTATTGGCCTGTTCGGGCTCGGCCTCACCTTTCCAATCTCTTACCAAATCCTAGATCATCACGATTAAGCAAGGGGAAGGCTACAAGGTGTCATTAGTGGCCCGTCAAAGTACCTACCGAGCCGGTCTGTGACCATATTGTTTACAGAGCGCGTGGAGCGCGAACCCCAAGGCGCTCGATGAAATAAACTAGGATGTCGGTACCCAGTGTGGCTTGAGTCTACCATGTCTAGCTGGAAAACGTCATATCTTTCGCTTTGAATTCCGGGTTGCAGATCTCCAGAGCCGCGTTTGACCTACCACCATGATATCCCCCCGGCTCGGCTGCATTTCACAATATTCTGCTGGCCGAACCACATTTGGTTTTCCTTCTCGGGACAGCAACAGACCCAAA
>GL876966.1:2079592-2097589 GCA_000193285.1 Magnaporthiopsis poae ATCC 64411
CATGACTAGCTGTCCCGATATGTTGGATAGTCTTCGGCTTGGTGATCGGGGTGAATGCTGCATGCGCATTGTCTCCTTGATGCGCCCGAACGATGTGGCAAGCGTGGGTATCTCGACGCCTTCGCGACCGGCTCTGCCACGCTAGAATATGACTTCCCCCATGTTCTCGCCTTCGAATCCAAGGCTAGCTAGCTTGCGAAGTCGTCTCTTTTCTCTCGCCTTCTCCTCGGTCTTGCGCCGCTTGATAAGCGCCTCTACCAGGCGCAGTTCTGCCTTTTCATAGCCGGGGGGTGGGTCGTCATCTTTGTCGAGGTCAATCTCGCCGAGCAGAAGCACATTTTCGCCTCGAACGAGAAAAAGGCCACGAGGGATGTCGGCGTAAAGGCCCCGATCCTCAGGGGCGCCCGTGGTTGAGCCCGGCGGGACAAAGAGCCGCTCGGTTGTGGACTGAAGAACAAGATTTGCTGGTTATCGTCAATAAAAAGAACCCAGCAGCCCGAAGCCTAGACGTGGTTCAGCCATACCGAACTGATCCCAGCTCCGTAAGACCCCGCTAAGCTTGCGCCCATCGCGCAGCGCAATCATCAACTTCTCTGCGGCGGCAGGTATCCTTGTCAGCGAGCCCATACACAACGAGGAGGTGCCGCTGCTCGCGCGGCTAGCTTACTATCGGTCAAGTCAAGCAGCTGAGCGGCAGTTGTAAACATCTGTGCCGGGAGCTGTGACTGGGGCTGCGGAGGCAGAGAGGGAGGCGGAGGTCCGCGTCCGGCGGGTCCCTGGATGGCGCCTCCTCCGGGCGCCGGACCGGCCACTTGGTGAGGGGCATCTGATAGCGATAGGTTCTCCATTTAAGTCATGAGGAGCAGCGTGCGGTGTGTCGGGTCAATGCTGTTCCATCGGCGCGTCACAGAGCGGTTTCTGGCCTCGGTCCGTTGATTGTGGCGTGCTGCTCCGGTCGAGGGGTGGGCGTCGCTAAGACGACTGCGTGTTGCTCACTCGCGTTTGCCAGATTGTTGCAATCCACCGAATAAGCTGCACAGAGCCAAACCCATGAGCTTTGACCACCTACATTAAGACCGACCGAGCCAGTGGGGCTCCGTCAGAGGTACCACTTTATGGCGCGGAAGGCCAATCATATTACACCATCCATCACCAAGGACCCGCACCAATCCATGGGACTCCAGCGGGACAGAACTTAGCGCCCGCCAGAGAAAGAAGACGGATTGGAACTCTGGGCTTCGCGATCAAATTCGACTACCGCACGGTTCTCTGCTGCCAAACCTAGCTCCTCCAGCCTCCATCGTCGCCCTCAGCCTTGCCGCACCCGCCTTTAGCCTCCGCCGAGCGCATTCCCTCCAAGATACATGATTTCTGGCCTTACCTTGAGATCTCGAATCCCGCCTACTTATACTCCGGTATACATTCCCCCAATCCTCACTCTAGGTTTGCCTTGCGCCCCATCACCTCCTGGGTTCGCCCAGGCCGGCTGAAGGACCGAATGACACGGATCGACTGGGCGCAGTTCTGAATCTTGACGCTTTCTCAAGTCAGAGCTGCTCTCGTCTCTCCAGACGACTGTTCTAGCCAGCCCAGGGGTGATTTCCCTCATCACCTTTGCCAACCTACTCACTGGTCTAAGTCGTTGTAATCTCTGCCGCTGACAAGTCTTCTTCAGCTTCTTCAGCTGCCGCAGTCCCTCCGCTCCCCGCGCCCTTGCTTATAGCACAGCGCTGCCCTCTCTGGTGACGCCGAACCTCCCATACCACACGCGCTTCGTGGTCATCTTCGCCACATACGCCACCAGCGCCGAACTTCGTGCCCACAGACAACTCTGTCGATCTCCTTGTAGTTCGGCCAACTACGTGGGCTCGCCCACAAACCGCCGCCATGTCAATCAACGAAACGATAGAAGCGGCGCACGCGAAGCCCGATAGGCGCTCGAATCCTTCGCCCCCTCCCACGCTGTCAAAGCGAGAAAAGAAGCGACAACTCCTGGTCGACCGTCTGGCCTCTCTTTCTGAGCAGTTCGACATGAATCGTGACCGAGAATACCGCGAGATGTTAGCCAAAATACAAGTCGACACTGCGCTGGTCATGCAGGTCGATCCATATGCTGCACAGCCACTTGCCGCTATCGACCGGGAGCAGAGCATGAGCGACAACATCGACCCTCAATTTCGCGGCAGGACCGTCCTCGAGATGGCTGGTCCAAAATTCCAGGAATGGGTTAACACCATCGAGGATCTTGTCGAACGCCGCGATTTTGAGCTGACGCGCCACAAGGTATGGCTCTTTGGGCAGTCTGCCCTCTGTCGTGCCCTGTTGCTTCTAGTCCTCCTCGCAAAACGGAATTCTCGGAATATGTATGTCGGACTAACTGTTACTGGCCTGGCTTCGCAGGACGAATTTGACATGAAGAGCCATGAGCATCGCAATGTCTACATATACAAAACGGAGGTGGCAAAACGGGAGCATCGCGCACTGTCTCAGACTCTCCGCGACCGCCTAATCAACGCCATAAATTCCAAGAGAGCACGCCTTACGAAGGAAAAGGAGGCTTTCGAGATCTCTGACGCTTCCGCCCTGCTCCTACACCCTAACCAGTACTCCATCACGAACCCAGCAAGTCCTGGTGGCACACACACTAAGCGGGCCACCCGGCTTCGCCAAAATGCCGAGGAGGTGAACGGCTACTCGGACGGCAGGAAACGCAAACGAAACGGCGCAGAAGACGATGGCTCACCGGCGCCCCAGCGGCGGGCCCTCGATCCCAACAATACCACGCCCCTCTGGCAGAACGACCGGCTTGTGTCCCGCAAGGCGACCGGTCCTATTTATAGCATTGACAAGCTTTTCACGGACAAGGAGCTCGCGATGCAGTACAACACCGCCGCGCTGGCTGCCCACAAGTACCTGCTTACGAGCAAATCCAAGACAAACGGCTCTGGCGGTCGTGGCTCACCCGACGATAGCGATGCGGGCGAGAACGACGACGGTGACCAGGAGGGGAGCGAACCCATCGCCGCGGCCCCAACGATGGAGCGGGTGCCGTCGCATGCGACCCGCAGTCGAGGCGGCGCAAACAATTCCAACTTCATCGACGAGAAGATTGTGGGATTGGAGGCGCTCACAAACTTTGAGATTCCCGGAAATCTCGAGAAGATGGCAGCGGCAGTGCCCAAGCTGCCGCCAATGTTCTTGGCTACGTATGCCAAGTCGTACAGCAACAAGGACGGCAACAGTCCGACCGTTTTGCCGCCCGAAGAGGTCAACTCGGACCTCATGGTGATGAGCATTTTGCGGCAGTACGAGAAAATCCACGGCGTCGGCTCGAACTTCGACAACGCGAACGGTTGCCGGAAAGTGCTCGAGGCAACTGCCTTCAACGTGCGCGAGGGCCGATATGCCATCTACCTGGACGGACCCAGGAACTCGCCCGAGGAGCTTCGAACGGACCTGAAGCTCCCACTGAGCTCCATCCGTGGGCCACCCACTCCGAACTCCAAGGCTGGCCCAACAACAGCCCCGGGCGCCAGCCCAATGAGTCGCCAGAGCAGCCAAGGGGGTGTCGCTATGGCTCGACAAGGTAGCAATACTACTAGAACACAGCGAAGGCGTAACTGATCAGGTCCAGTCTGAGACAATAATACAGTTGAGGGAAGGGACACTTTATCTATTGGATAGCCATGAAATATCTCGGCAGGTACGAAAAGAGCTAGCGAATGCGTGGTTATTATTTGGAGTCGCTGCTTTTTGGTCATCTTTTCTTTTACCTTTCTTTTCCATTCCCTACACACTCTCCCCGTACAACAAACTTCCTGCCTTCCTTATTTTTCTACTCTGTTTTTATTTCCTTCTGTTTTTTTCTTCTCCTCGTATCAATGTACGCAATATTTGGCCGGTTTGTTACGCGAATAGTTGCTCATATTTCCTCTCCTGTAACCTTCTTTGACTCCAAAGGTGTTTCTTTTCTCTTGCAGTCTTGTCATTTCCTTCGGCCGGACCAGTCCCCGGCAAGGCTTTTAGCATGGACTGGGAATAGCGAGGATGCGGTACCGGAAAATTTATGTTTCGGGGCAGGAACTTTGACTTTCAGTATAAAGAGCAGACACGAAATGATGTTTACCGGTCGCATACGATATCAGTTTATATGAAAGATGTTCTTCACCCACGGAGACAAAATCAGTGTTAGCACCTAGAGCGTCTCGAGTGTTTCATCTTCCCATCTGCCTCCTTGCACCTCTGGCCCTATGCCTGAGACTCACTGGAGGGGAATTTGCTGCTGGGCGTTGGGGCCGTTATGTTTGACCTGGCATGTGATATCCAAGCGTGATATGTTCGTGCTGCCACAATATTTAGGTTGAGTTTTACGCCATTTTATTATATTTTGCACATTATGGATGTACTCTTTCGTCGACGGACGAAACCCTCCAACATCATCATGGGGGTTGTGAGGCCTACAAGTTTCCGAGATCACAGATTAAGCTGTTCCATCCACGTGATATCCATGTGGCTGACCCACCTGGAGCTGGAGCCCGGTTAAACGGCTGCATCCAGGGCTAAGGTCCACTTCGGTGGGACGTATCCTTCGGCTGAATGTAAACAAACATCCAGGGACCTTACTCTGTCTTCATATAGGATTGCACAATTGGTTGGCGTGATATCGATATTTGCCCGGAAACCTTTCATACCATACCTATTACACTGTGGCATATAGGCCGGCCGCAGCATACTTCCGGGGATTCAGGAACCTGTCAGCAGCGTCAGCCGCCAGCCAGTCAGTGCTAGCAGCCCGCCTCGAACAGACCCATTCCTTTGCGCCTATGCCACCGAACGAGCGCATGCGCATTGTCGCTTGACGAGCCCACCCGCGATGCCATCATCCATCCACGACGCGGCCACGGACAGCATGTCATCCCCTGATCCGCTCAACGACTTCGTCCCGAGCTCCGTGGCCCGCGTCACCCGCAGCATGGCACGAGGCTACCAGTCCTCGCTGCGGTCACAGAGGCAGTCGTCGACAACCGGGTCCCCGAGGAAACAGACCTTCGAGCTAGACGTCGGCAATGAGCTATCGCCTCAGAAGATCCTCGTCACTGTCGAGGCTGAGGGTGGCGAGAAAGATCACGTCACGCGCCGCCTCTTTCCGTCCTCCGCTGTCCGCGGGCCGCGCTCTGCTGCCCGCCGCCGCGACCTCACCACATCCACCACGACTACCACAGTTCCCCTACGGGGCCTCACAGATGATGAGCACGAACCCGTACCTGGTACGGCGACACCTCGCAGGCGGGGAAGACCGCGCAAATCAGGCACCCCTATGCCATCATCCAAGAAGAGGGCTGGGACTCCTATCGACCGCAGCCCTAATCGCAATCGTCGCTTGCGATCAGGAACAGCGGACTCAGCATCCGAGAGGGGCGGCGAGGATGTCGATGCTACCCCAAGACCAGCTGCAAAGTTTCGAAAAACACCCGGACGCAAAGGCAGGACTCCATCCAAGAAAGATACTAGGCCGCCGAAGGAGACAGGGACTGCGAAGAAAAGGGGCCGCCCACGGCGCCAGGCTCTGGTGCCCGCCGAGATGGAAGCACTGGCCGACCAGGATACACTGATCGATACCATTCCGTCTGCCATTCCCACAGAGCCGACGACGGAGGACCCGCGCACAGACGATACCAGGCTTTCCTCCATCAATATGTCAACCGATGACGCGGGCAGGAATGCCATGGATGATGAAGATATATGGCTTGCCGCTGTGCCCGAGTCAGGCCCGGCTGCCGACACATGGCGGGCATCCAGCAGTGTGGTGGATAAGGAACGTCGTTTGAGCCAACAGGAGATACCAAGAGCGGCAGACGTACTGATTTCGGACGCTTCCAGTCCGGACGACCGAGCATCAGTCGACTATACGGCGTCGGGCGCCGACAGGAGCGATGCCGAATCTGAGACAACCGAGAGAGCTGCTAGGAGCGATGCTGATATTGACACTATCGCCCAAGGAGAAGACTTCAGCATGATTCTGATGGATTCGATCGTGTCTTTTAGAGAGAGCATGCAATATGCGGAGGCCGCGCTCCCCGAGATGGGGGATGCTACCAGCTTGATCGTGGATAGGGCGCTGGAGCCCATCCGGCAGGGCCGGACGGACAAGACTCAAGACCACTCACCGAGCCAGCAGCAAGAGCAGTCGGATCACATACACAGCGGCGAGGGTGATACTTCATCTGTCAAGTCTGAAGCAACTGCGCCTGCGGTGCAAACAACAGCAGCCCCCGAGCTTGGCCGCATCGCCGACGCTCCCCGAAACGATACCTCGCTGGCTCCCCCAAATGCCAACAACACGACTACTTTGTCGGCCAACAGTCCAAGGCGGGGGAGAACTGCCACGCCACTAAGCAAGCAGCTCGCTCTCAAGTCCTTCAGAAGGGACGAGTCGCTGCTGGAGACTCCAGACGCCTCTCGTGCTCAAGAGGTACATGCGGCCCCGGAGGAGCCGAGTGTCTATGACGACTCATTTTCCGAGATTCCCGAAGGCGTGCTCGATGCCGCAACACCACGCCCTCTTCGACGACATCCAAGTCTTCTGTCGGAGCAGGCGGATGAGGCAGAGGGAAGTGCCGAGGACGATGAGAGCGACACCGGCCGTGACGACGATGATGACCACGACGACGGGGAAGGGTCGATGGAAAATGATGAGAAGGCGCAGTCTGCCGAGCCAACATCAATGGTGATAGACTCTGCCCCTCCTCCAGATACCGCAAGCAAATTGTTGACACCAGATGAGACGCCACCGCCGGCCGACGGGGAGCCCCTGGCGAAGGCGTTAGAGGATGCGGCGATGGCGTCAGACGACGATCAAGACGACGAGCTACGGTCTTCTCCACCGGCGCTCGTAGCTTCGGCCGACGAGCCCAGTCGTGCAATGCCTCCAGTTATTGCGCGAGACACAAGGAAAGACTCTACGGAAAGCCCCGAGGCTGCTGCCCGATCCTCGCCACTCTCACCGCGACAAGATCAGGACGGACACTCTGATAATTTAGACCTGCCTTCACTCGCTGCTAGGCCTGCTCTGTCGCCGATCGTGCGGGTCGGGAGGGCTCTCCAGCACGTCACATCGGACCCGCCATCTCCCAAAGGCGCAGATGGCACTCTGGGTAGTCCCTTCAGGTCCTCGGTGTCCCGAGATATCGAGGACCCTGAAACTGCACCGCCGGGAATCACGGCGGCGCCTTCACCGGAGCCTCCAAATGGAGATGCGACCCCTGAGCCATCCTCTGTGATGAGATCAGAGAGATCCTGGACCCAGGTTCTGAATCCACTCAGTCAAATCAAGAGCCTCGTCTCGCAGGGGGCGCAGATGTTCTCGCCACGGACAATGGTTCCCCAGGCTCCCGCGGAGGATCCATTTGCTCCGGATTCTGAAATGCCAAGCCCGAAAGCTGCCCCGAAAAGGAAAAGACCATCAATCCCGTTGGGGGAGGCCGGTCTGGAATCGATCACAGGCTCAACACGGGCCGCCAGGGACGAAGCCGAAGACGCCATGGACTGGGAGGCGCCTGAAACCGTAGTGGCGGCCGGCAGTCAACGGGCACAAGTCTTCCCTGCCTCGAACACTGCCACGCCGAGCAGTCCTGTCTCAGGCCATAGGAATGATTTGAGGCGTCACCATAGTGGTCGTGGTGAAGATACCGTGGCTACTGACGTGCCTGTCGAGGAAGAGCGCCTGTCTCAGGATGAGTTGGAGCCTCCTGAGGCTGATGAAGACGATGATATTTGGGCATTCGAGGCATCCCGACCGACACCATCTCCGGCAAAGCCCCTACCGGCACAAGAGCCAACGCTCAACCTGTGGAGCCGAGCGAAGCTCCCTAGTCCATGGGCAAAGACTGCAACCCCTCGAGTGGCCAGCGAGTCGGAAGAGTTCTCGCTGCTCTCGGTGCAAGAGCGAGACTTGTCAGAGGCGTCTTTACCTAGGCCTCGCGAACAATCACTAGCTGTCCAGATGGCTCGCACATCAGCTGCCAGGGTTGATCTGTCGAATTTCTTCTCTTCCCCGGCCGTTGTGCCTCGACTGCAGCCATTTGCGGCTGACGGCACCGATGACTCCGCTCCATCCCAGCCTACAAACGACAGTCGCAAGCAGCTGTTGGGGTCGGTCAACCCACCTTTGCAGCAGGCAGTGGCGCGCGAATCCATTGCGGCAGGGTCGGCGAGCCAAAGCCAGAACCCGCCGTCCTCCGTGGCACAGAAGGCATTTCAGCCCAACGGCCAACGTAGATTGGACCTGTTCTCCCCTGCGCCCCCTCGCCAGCTGCATGTCAGCGAGGATGCTCGACCATCGGCATTGTCGCAACGGGCGCCGCCCAAGCCTCTCTTCCCCAAACTCCCGCAAAAGCGCAACTTTGCGCCGCACGTAGGCAGTTCGGGTGGCTGGATGTTTGCGCCAGTCAGCTCTGGCGCCGCCAACCACCACGTGTCTGCCGAGGACACGGTTGAGTACGATGAGAGGCGTCACGAGTCTAGTGATGCTGAGCCGGACGAGCACGAATCGAGCTTCGTGGCGCCAACACTGAAACCGCTACCTAACCGGGCCGCGTCTCCGGCCAAGTCGTGTCTCCGCTCCCCTCTCAAGCCTAAGACGCCCGGTCGAGTGGTTGAGTTCACAAGCAGCACTCTGTCGCCTCTTGGAATGGAGCAGGGCCGGGCTCTCCACGGCCTCCCGCAAGCGGCGGGCGGTGGTGATGCCATGGACTTGGACTCGGAGCCTGTGCAGATCCACGTGCAGCGGCCGGCCGGGGGTGATCTGGCAAAGGATGAAAATAATAGATGCCCTTCGACATCATTCGGGAACCCGAAACCCATCTCAGCATTGCACCAGTCTGTCGTGCTGGCGCCTCCGACGGGAGCCGCGGTTGCTGCGGAAGCTGCGGCGCCGCGCCTCTCACAAACACAATGGAGCCGGGCGCACTGGGTCCGGATGGATGCTCTGCTGCAGGAGCGCCGCAAAGGCTCGCTGAACTTCCAGCTGCAGCACCGCGTGAGCGTTTCGCAGAAGCGTCGGTCGGTGGCGCTCCTAGGAAAACACGTCTCAGCACAGGGTGAGTCTATGGCGCTTGGTCAGTGGCATCTCGATGTCGTGGACGCATTCCGGACGGAATTGGGCGCTGGCTGCGTCTGGGACGAGCACGTGCTCTCGAAGCGCCTCTTTGCCCTCCTAGTTGGCGAGGAGAGGCGCCGGGCAGCCAAGGGCGGGCGGCCGAGGCCCTTGGGCACAATACGGAGCAGCCAGGCCAACTGACCCAGACTGGAACAGCCAAGCCAGTCTGATGGTCGTTGCCTCGCTCGAATTTGAGGATTCGAGAGATGCAACGTCCTTTCCTGCGCGTCTAAATTGTTTGTGTTGGTTTTTGCTTCCTTGTTTTACCTCTTGACACAACCTTGCGGGCAACCGTTTAACATTGCATGGACGGCGTTCTTTTTGGGTGTTCTGCATCTCCCCGTCTCCATGTCCCTGCATCAAAGTGTGCCTATCGACGCCTTGTGTGTAGTTGGGTCTGGTGCTGGGGAGCCGGGTGACTGTGATCTATTTATTACCTGCATGGTTGGTTCTTGGGTGTCTCGTACGGACATGGCGTTCTGGTTGTTGTTTTCAATACGTCCTGTTTTTTTTTTTTTTTTTTTTTTTTTTTGGCATCCTGCTTTTGGATCCTTTAGGTGTTGGAATCGGAGCGCCATGGCATGCCTATATAGCCACATCTTTCAATATCACGGTCAAATAATCACCACATACCAGGGGAAGACCCTCTAATAATCTCCTTCGCGGCTGCTGCCAGTCAACCTGGGCGCTCTATGACATATTATCTGCTTGGGGACTATATTAAGATATGCGCTTATTTCCCGAGAGCTGTATGGGACAGCAAGACGTCGGCGCATCGCAATGTAGGACAATGGGCATATTCCAAATCAAGCTGTCAGCATCGAACCCGATAACCCCTGTGTGAACTTGAGGACGGCGCCGGCTACGCTACTTGTTCTAGTATTACAAACGCATATCCGCCACCACCCGACTTGATCGGCGGTCTCCGTCAAGCCGTCGAGCAAAGAAATAGAAGCATCAGCACCGTCGCGGCCTGCCCAGGGCATGCAGACGCAGACATCTACTTGCCTTCTGCGCGCGATGACTCTACTCGAGCATGGATGCCTGATTGGTGTAGAGCACATCGACAACGCTACTGAGCTTTTCGATCGTGGCTAGGGCAGCGTCGTAGGCCTCATCGCGCTGGGTCTCGTCGAAGATGATGAGGCACCCGGCGCCTTGATCGAGGACGCCGACAATCACCTTATCGAGGATCATCTGCGACAGCTTGCGCTCGACTTGCTGGGTGTCGAGGCCGACCATCTTGGCGATGTGGTCGATCTCGACACGAGAGAAGGGCTCGATGACCTTGATCAGGTTCTGCTCCAGCATGGCGTCGTAGAGACGGCGCAGGTGAGATCGCACAAAGGCGTCGCTGCCGAGCTCGTGGCGGTAGAGGGCCAGCGACTGTTCGTACTCTTCGAGCGACCGGTTCGCGTGGGCACGGGCGATGGCCTTCATGGCCTCGAGCGACTGGCCGGCGTACTTGGCGGCCTGCTTGGACGTCATGAGGTTGTTGACGTCGTCAACCAGGTTGAGCATGATCTTGCACAGCAGCATGTACTGCAGGGCGGCGGTGGCGCGCTGCGGCTCGTCCTGGGTGTGGTAGCCGTCCAGAGCCTCGATGAAGTAGCTGAAGGCGGTGTTGAAGTCCCGGTCCTCGGCGTGCAGCATGCCCGACTGCATGTCCAGGTTGGCCTGCAGCAGGGGTGGCGTGTAGACCGAGGCAGCGCTGGTGCGGGCGCTGGTCAGGGCGGCGCGGGCCTTGGAGATGTTGCCCAGCGCGTGGTAGACGCGCGATTCGAGCAGCTGCACCTCGACCAGCACCAGCTTGTCGTCCAGACGCTTTAGCTCGCGCAAGAGTCCGTTGATGAGCGTTAGGGCCTCGTAGTACGATTGCTTGGCCATCATCAGCGTCACAAGCCGCGTCTCAAGGTTCTGCCGGAGGAACGTCCGCCGCTCCGACGTCGCCCACTCTATACATGACTTGGTGACCGAGATCTGCAGGTCCGTCGTGTTTGGGATGTCCTCAAAGAGGTCGAGAAGCTGTCGGACTGTGCGGGCGCGCGCGTGTTTTCGGTCGAGTTAGATAATCAGAGCGCCACCAGCGGATGTCACGGGCAGATGAGAGCATACCGAGCTTTGCCGTCTTCGCTTTGGCGAAGGACGAGAGCACTGTCCGGCTTCTTGTGACCAGGTCGACCAGATCATTGGAGTTCCTTCCAGTCGCGAGGGGTCAGCATCACCCTGCAAGCTCCAGGACACAGGGAGGGGCTGGCTTAGGCCCCCCAATGGCCGACTTACTTCTGGTCTCGGTACAGCTCGCCCAGCCTGATCAGCGCAGTCTCATACTCGCGGGTCGCATCGTCCGAGTTGACAGATGGAGGCTTCGAGATGATTTCTTTATACATGGCCTCAGCCTTTTTCGGGTTCGTCTTGGTGGCCTCGCGGGCCTCGCGAAGCCTCGGTGAGTCTCCAGCAGCCATATTCGAAGCAGATCGGGCGTCCGCTACAACCAATATCGAGTCCACAATGTGGTTTGTGTTCTGGTCCGGACCGGGCCTGCGGCGGGGGCCGCTGGGGGTTGCTGTCGATGGGGCTGAATGATACAGGCGCGTGCGGATGCGAGTGCGCCGGCGTTGCCTGGGCGGGTGGCAGTTCTTAGTGGCAGTTAAGCTTCGGTTACAGTTTATTGTTGTCTGGGATAGACTGCGTTGCCGTGAGCTGTGCGGCTTGGTTGCTAATCGTGGTGGTGGCAGTGGTCAGTGTTGAGCTCAATTCCAGGTAGAGCTCTCCAACCGGCAGTGTCCGTCCAGGTTGCAGCCGCACACGAAAGCGCCAAGGCGATGGCGACTCCAGGCGGTCCGCCTGCTCCAGTGAAGGTGGCTGGTGGGGGCACCTGCGCTGAGCGATAAGCGATAAACGATAGGTGCGTCGAGCTAGGTACCTAGGTGGCCCGGCCGGATAAACCTTGCGCCTCCCTCTAGGCATTCGGGGACCGGCATGAGATAATTATGGCAGAATTCTGCTGACCGCCAAAAATTTAGGAACGCGACCTTGCATACCCCTGTTGCAGCTGTCCTTTCTTAGCGGCGGGGCTTCTGTCGTTAAATGTTGCTGGTTACCCTTATAACGTCGGCGCTGCTTCGCACAGAGATACAAATCACCGTAGAACGATGAAGATTAAAGCGTGAGTCTCTCCCGCACCGCGTCTGCGCTTGTTCGCCGGCTGATCAACCGCCAATGTCCCTGCGACACAACACCGTAGATTGAGTCGGGCCCCCCAACAGCCTGCGGGCTCCGATGTCGCCAGGAAGCCGAAGAACGTCGACCCGGCCCTCCATCCTTTCGAGAGGGCCAGAGAGTACCAGCGTGCCCTCAACGCTGTCAAGCTAGAGCGGTTCGTTTAGATTATGCTCCCATTTTGCTCCTCGGCCAGTCGATGCTGATCCTGGACATGGCATACAGCATGTTCGCCGCCCCTTTTATCTGCCAGCTGGGTAAGGGGCATGTCGACTCGGTCTTCTCCATGACCATGGACCCCGGGTCCCTCTCGCGAGTAGCGTCCGGGAGTGCCGACGGCGTTGTGAAGATCTGGGACTTGACCAGCCGCGAAGAAGCCGTCAGTGCCCCCTCATATCTCCTCCGCGCGCAGACACCAAGACACCACTAACACGGCGACCCGCACCAGTGGCAAACCACAGCACACGAGAACATAGTCAAGGGCCTCTGCTTCACCAAGGACCAGAAGCTCCTGACTTGCGCTGCTGATCGCACGATCAAGCTCTTCTCCCCCGAACAGGCTCCCAACTCGGCTCCTCTCTCTACCTGGCTGGGTACCAACGCGTTCACGTCCCTCTCCCACCACCGATCGCGCAATTCGTTTGCTGCATCGTCTAGTGTCATCTCGATTTACGATCTGGAACGCCACAGCGCTGCCCCCGAGGTCCTGCGTTGGCCCACATCTACCGACACCCTCAACTCCGTCGCATTCAACCAGGTGGAACAATCCATCCTCGGATCGTGCGCCTCCGATCGTGGAATTGTTCTGTAGGTTGTAGAAGTACGGCCGAGCCTCATAAATCATGCAGCTGACCATCGAGCGATCCAGGTACGATCTCCGCACTTCGATGCCGCTACACAAGACTGTCCTCAATTTTACCTCCAACAAGATCGCGTGGAACCCTATGGAAGCATTTAACTTTGCTGTGGCTAGCGAGGACCACAACATCTACATGTGCGTCACTGTCCTTTTCCCCCATGCCCTTGATCGCCGTTGCTCTCCCGGTTGGCACGTCCCCATACTGATATATCCGTACCTTTCTGCAGATTTGACATGCGTAAAATTGATCGCGCCTTGAACGTACTGAAGGGCCATGTTGCTGCTGTCATGGACGTTCAATTTTCTCCCAATGGCGAAGAGCTTGTTTCGGGTAAGATGACTTGGGCGCTCACGTCCTTCTCAATGAGATTTGTTATGGCTAACATGTGCGGACATAGCATCCTACGACCGTACAATAAGGCTTTGGAGGAAGGACAAAGGCCACTCTGTTGATATTTACCACAGTAAGTCACCCTAGGATGGGAAGAGATAGGCATGAGGGCCTGTGTCAGAGGCGGGAAACTAACCTTAAATGCCCGACACACAGCCAAGAGGATGCAGAGAGTGTTTTCCGCCACGTGGACGCCGGACAACAAGTACGTGCTCAGCGGATCCGACGACGGCAATATTCGTCTCTGGAGAGCCAAGGCCTCGAGGAGAGAAGGTATCAAGTCGGCAAGACAGCGCCAAGCGGAGGAGTACAACGAGGCCCTCAGCGCGCGGTTTGCTCACATGCCCGAGATACGGCGCATCAAGAACCACCGCCACATTCCCAAGGTGGTCAAGAAGGCAGCCGAGATCAAGGACGAAGAACTCAAGGCTATCAAGCGGAGGGAGGAAAACGAGCGGAAGCACTCCAAAAAGAAGTTCGAAAAGAGGAAGGCTGAGAGAGAAAAGATGATATTGGCGAAGGAAAAGTGAGTGGGTGCGGGTTGGGCCAAGCCGCCTGGGACGAGATACTCCTGGCTGTGTTGGTTGGCTCCATGGGATGTGGCCTTTCTTTAACTTTGTCACCGCATTGCTTGGCGTTATATTTTCTTTCCTACCTTCGTGCTGGGCTTGACAGGATAAATATAAAAAATAATTGGGTTGTCCACATAAGTCGGTATCTCCTGGCCTAGTCCATATGTGTCGAGCAAGGGAGTCTAGATTCGTGTGATTGTGCTACCTCCCACGTGGCTCATCCGATTTTGGTGCTCGGTACTCGTGGTTGCCAGCGTTGCCTCGCTTATGCCAATAATCAGCAGTCACTTGTGGAATTTGTCGCATATTTTACCTGCTATACCTGACCAGCTTTGCTGGCCGCTGTTCTGTTGCCTTTGGAGCTCTGGTCATACACTCTCTCCGTGGTAGCCAGGATCCCTCAGGCCATATCGATTTGTATGTTTGGATGCCATTTTCTGTATACCCCCAGGGCTACCCTCTACCGCCAAGTACATTATAATCATGACGCTCCCATATCCAGGTTTAGCCAAGATCATGCATAACCGGGGCAGCTAAGCCATAGCTGAGTCTAGATCAAGTGTCCTCGAGATCCTGCACTGTTGGATATCCTCGGAATCAGGACCCATGTCTGACGTTTTGACGCCAACCCACCCCTTTAAAGGTAAAGAGGTCGTGTTTGGTCCAGGCAGGCAAGCATTCAACGAAGAAAAAGTTCTTGGAATTCGTGCCGCACTCAAAATTAAAGGAAAGAAAATAAAAGAAACCATAGCCCGGTTTACCCCCACAGGACAAAAAACAGCAGGGTGGCGGCGAGGGCGGCGGTCATGCCGGTAAACTCCCTGAGTGGCGAGGCAGCGGCGCCTTGGGTAGACGTCGTGGCGGGTCCCGGGGCAGAGTCCGAATTCGGCGGCGCGGTCGGGGCGGGAGTGTATGTGCCCCTAAAGGACTCGCCCAGGGCCGGCAGAGCCACGTTGCCGTCGACGAGCCAGCCGCCCTTGGTAGAGGCGGGACAGGCGCGGGTGGAGGGGGAAGGAGTGTAGTCGGCGCGGGAGACTCCCGTGGCGGTCGGGATGCGGTCCCACTGCGACTTGAGGTTCGCAAAGTCCGGTACGACGGGGGTCGGGGTGCCCTTGCGGGTGAAGCCGCCCTTGACGTTGGAGGCGACGATACTGTGGTCGGTGGGCGGGCCGTAGCTGATGAGGCCGTAGTGGTTCTGCTCCTGGATCCACTCGTAGACGAGCGAGCCGCTCCAGTCGCGGACCATGTCCGGACCGAAGATGGCCTTCTGGTCTTCGAACAGGCGCGGGCCGGGAACGTTGCAGCCCGTCTCGGAGAAGAAGATGGGGACGGGGAAGTCCTTAGCCTGGGCCTGGAGGCTCTTGTACCCGGACTGGACGTAATTTGAAGGGTCGCACCACGAGTACGAGTTGAGGGCGAAGAAGTCGACGTTTTGCGAGGCGTTGCCGCCGCACGTGAGGTAGTCCTGCAGCATGGGCCGCAGCTCGGCGATGTCGGCGGCCGAGTAGCCGATGGGGAACTTGCGGTAGCCCTTGGAGTCGCGGTAGGCCTTCATGTCCCGTGCGGCAGCCTTGATGAAGGGCGCCGCCATCGACTGGTTGTTGATGGAGATGATCTCGTTGCCGACAAAGAAGCCCAGCGAGTTGTCGAAGTTCGAAAAGGCGTCCATGACGGCGGCATAGCTCTTGTACTGCTCCTGCGTCCATGCGGGGCTGTTGGGGAGTATGTACGTTGAGAATGTGTCCAGGTCGATCAGGGTGTAGATGCCGGCCTTGGCGAACGCGGCCATGCATTCTTTGTGGTCGGCGGCCGGGTCGACGTGATATACTCGAATCGCGTTTGCGCCCAGCGTTTGCATCAGCTGCGCGTCCAAGCGGCACTGCTCCGGATCGGCCAGCGGGTCGTCCTCGGTCAACTGATAGGCGATGCCTATATGGCGTACAAGTTTAGTTCACAAAACTCATATGAGTGAGTGCAGCCAGCCAGGTCTTGAGGTGAGCATAATTATTGACCTCTCATGATAAACTGCTTGCCCTCGCTGGTGAAAAACTTGTTTCCGTAGGCGGTTATGGTGGGCATCGCACCAGCCGTGGCGAGGCTGGCCACGAACACGACGAGCCAAGACAACCACATGATGATGCGAGGGAGCTCTGAACCGAGACTTGGCGTGGGCCGATCTATGGCGGCGTCTGCATAGAGAGAAAGAGAGGAGAAAGAAAAGAAGAGGAGAGAATTGCAGGCACGGAAAAAGGCTGGTGGCCGGAGGGAGGGCCCGTCAAGCTTTCCTCAGGTGCGGGGGCTTTGTGTTTGTTTGTATATGGGGTTATCCGCCTTTCCTCCCGTGATAGAGGAAACTCGTCCTCCCTTGTGGATATGGGAGCACGGGGACGGGAAGCTGTGGGCTGGAACAACGGCCGATAGACAGGGGGTCGGTGTTGCAGCCTTGCACGACAGACGATGCCTTCGGCCGGAAAGCGTGAGAGAAGAGAGATTGGAGGGCACGCGGGAGAGTGGCAAAGAAGAGACAGTGATGAGCCACTTGTCCCAGAATTGCTTTTCCTCATCTTGCCTTTTCTTTTATTATTTCCTCTCTCTAGAGAGGACGCGGACAGGCGGGCATCGGGGTCCTACTTACCTATCTCTCACACACGATGATGGACAGCAGTAGCCGACATGCTTTGTGCGGCCGCTTGGCATCGAGCAATTGCAGGTTTTCCCTGTTTTATCCCGGACCATGGCTGCAGTGAGGAAGCGGGAATCGACAGGGGGCGGTGCATGGTGTGCTTAGTGGTCGGTTGGAGTTGACTGAGGCTTTCACGTCGTCACACGCGGGGGGGGGGAAGCCCGCGTCCACGATGGAACAACACACCGCTTGCAGCGCTAGCTCCTCCTGGCTAGGAATTCAACAATGAGCCATGTTTTACGGCTGATTGACGCGTCCTGGTGTTCGACCTGAAGGGCAGGCAGGGGCCGATAAGCACAACACATCCCATCGGGCGATGGACACCCCACCATTCACCCGGGGCTTGCATTCCCAGAAAAAAAGCGGTACACCGAAAGGCCGCTCAGTAGGTACATGGGCAGCAATAAACAGCCTCCTTTTAAAAATGCATTTCCTTTCCATCTCCTTTCCCATTTCCTTTCCTAATTCCTTTATAAATACTATTTTTGTTTGAAAAAAAAAAAAAGAGTTTAATCTAGCGAAGGAGTTTTATTTCGCCCAGGCACTTTTTTAGTGTATCGGTGTTTTATTGGGCTACGTGAAGGATCAAGTATCAAGTGGAGCCACCCTTGTAGGATCAGCAGTCCATGACGGCTTGATGCAGCAACTTGGCGCCGTGGATGCCGAGGTGTCTGACCAATAACAGCGAGAATAACAGGCATTGGAATTGTGTGTTACACGAGAGGGGGAAAAAGAAGTTGGTGTGGTATCAAGGGAAAAAGGAGAGAGAGAGAAAGAGAGAAATCCCGTCCAGCAGCGCCTCGCAAAAACGTGAAAAAAAAAAAAGCAAAAAAAAAAAAGCAAAAAAGACGATAGGGCAAGTCATAGCGAAAGCTATATCACACACTCACGTTTGCTACAAAGTCAAAAGACAGCCCCAAAAAAAGTCAGCCTGAGCATGAGCGGTGGAGAAGGGGCGGAGAAGGTGGTTGAGCCAAAAGCATACCTGCAGACGGTGGAGGGGCCTGCCAAGCGGACCGCGACCTCACCTTGTTATCTCTGATCTGCAGGTTGCGGATCGCCTGCAGCCCGCCAGCCGGCCCCGGAGGCTGCGGTGGCGGGTACGACGACGAC
>GL876966.1:2103225-2130923 GCA_000193285.1 Magnaporthiopsis poae ATCC 64411
GCCGCCTCCCTGGTGGTGCCGCTCTACATTGCCGAAACGGCGCCGGCATCCCACCGGGGTCGGCTGGTCACCATCAATGTCCTATTCATTACGCTCGGCCAGGTGGTCGCGTACGTCGTTGGCTGGGCCTTTGCCGAGCACTACAGCGACAAGAGCTCCGGGTGGCGTTGGATGGTCGGCCTGGGCGCCGCCCCGGCCGTTGTCCAGGCGGTTCTACTCCTGGGGATGCCCGAGACGCCGCGATGGCTGGTCCAGGCCGGCCGCTCGGATGAGGCGCTCGCCATCATACGAAAGACGGTCGGGACCGGCCTGGGCTCTGGTGCAGTAGCTGACCGAGTCCTGAGTGACATCCAGGTCGAGGTGCGCGACGAGGCGGAGCTCAGAAGAAAGACGAGGCTCCGCGCCGCCCGGGGAGGTCAAGCTGGCCGGTCTTTTGCGCCACAATGGTTGGACACGGATACATGGCGAGAGTTGTTCTTCGTTAGCAGGAACAGACGAGCTCTCGCGATCGCGTGTCTACTTCAGGGCCTGCAGCAGCTTTGCGGATTTGTGAGTCCCCTTGTGTGATTTTTCGAGCGTGCCGGCTAGCTGACCAGGAACGGCCGCATACAGAATTCTTTGATGTATTTTTCAGCTACCATTTTTACTATGGTAGGGTTTGCCACGCCAACGCTGACCTCCTTGACAGTTGCCGTGACAAACTTCATATTTACCGTCGCGGCGCTGTTACTAGTGGACCGGATCGGGCGGCGGCGGGTGCTGCTCTATTCGCTCCCGTTCATGATCCTCGGGCTGCTCCTTGCCGCATTCGGCTTCTCCTTTATCTCCATCTCGCCGTCGTCATCGCCGCCACCACCGTTGCCATCATCGGGGCTGTCGCCCCGCGGCGCGGCGGTGGTGATCCTGATCAGTATCATGCTATACGTGGGGTCATACGCGATCGGGCTTGGAAACGTGCCCTGGATGCAGAGCGAGCTTTTCTCGCTGGGCGTACGGTCTGCGGGCAGCGGGGTGGCTACGGGTACCAACTGGCTGGCCAACTTTGTCATCGGACTGACGTTCCTACCGCTGATGGACGCGCTCGGCCCGTCGTGGACGTTTATCATGTACGGAGCCATATGCGCGTTTGGCCTGTTCCTGGTGTGGAAGATGTATCCGGAAACGGCAGGGCTGAGTCTCGAAGAGGCAGCCAGTCTTTTGGAGCGTGATGGGTGGGGAGTGCGGTAGTGGGCCGGCTTTCGGACTGGCGTCGGCGAGATGAGGATCATCGGGCCTGCCCGGCCCATTTAGCGCGCTGACAACATTCCTGTTGAGTGCGCATTACGCATGTACGGCCCGCTTATCATGCGTGGTTACCAGACTACGGATCCCACGAATGGGCTCCGGGTCTATATACTGTAGATGCCGTCGATGCAGCCGGGCCCGCTAAGAGACGACAGGGAAGTTCGCGGCAAAACGAGGGCCATGGTGGAGCCAAAAGGTCAGAAGAAATTTCTCCTTGCGCGCGGCCTCGGAATGACAGCAGATCCATCAAGTCTTTTCCATTTTCCTTTCTGGATCGCAATATCGCTTCTTCATCCGATCCCGGACATAGTGGATGGTTGATCAGGTGGATACGGTTCCTTCCGCCGCTCGGGCCAATTTATTTTTGTCTTGCTTAAATCCATCCTCGTGTCAGGAGTGTCTTTTCTTTTTTGCCCCAACTTCGTTCGCCGATGGATGGCTTACAGAGCAGATGCAGCCCCCTGGAGCGGCCTGACGTAACCATGCCTGTGTGTCTGTGTCACTGCTAGTTTTGTGCGGGTCCAAACCCCGAATTCGCGTCGGCAAGAACGATGCAAGTGCGAGCGCGATGCCGAAGCAGGTCTGGTGCACGTCGATTCATGGATGTTTGTCATTCCCGTCTACTACGGCTTGGTACGATTAAAAATCCCCGGCTGACGACCGAGGCATTGGATGTATGCAAGGGCTTGCACTGCAGGGATCCAATGTCGACCACTGTGCTTGTGAGGTAATTCAGTGACGACACAGGCAGTCGGTGGTCAGGCCGGCGGGGCTCCCAGTCCTTCGGAAGCTCCGTCCTTTTTTTTTAACTCGCATTTCCCTGTCAGCCTATGCTCAGTGCTCACGCATCTCGAAACATCTAGCCATGTACAGTACAGTATCCGCTCGCCACCTGCTCCACTTCCCGACTCCCTCGGCCATGGCTCGTCGTGCAAGCCATGCTCTCGGCAAAAACATGGCCCGCTCGTACCTGGCACCTTATCACGGCTGCCACCCGGCCGCCTGCGGATACTACCCTCTCTGCCCGTACTGTATGTACTGTAGCTGTTCCACAAGAAATAAAAAGGACCGAAGGCGCCCCTTCTCGACCTTTGACGTCGTGCCTCGTCTCTTTCCCATCACCGCATCGTCATAGCCGATCGTCGCTGCTGTTTTCGCAGCCCCATATCATCAGATCGTATTGTATTTGGGAACTCCGTATACTTACCTAGGTACTTAGGAGTGTGCTTGCCAAGTGCTGAGCCTGCTGGATTAAAAAATTGCATATTACCAAGAACCACTTACACCACCCCGCTCGGAAATCTCGCCCCCAGAAGGTTGGCTTCGTCGCAATGAACGAACTTGACCGCGAGCTCTCCGCGGCCGAGCGGGAGGCGTCGCCCGAGCTCTACAACAGCCGTGCAAGTCACGAGATAGAGCGCGTGCTCTCGGCCTCGTCCGTCTCCACGACTTCCTCTGATGGCTCCTCAGTCAGGCGCAGCAGGGCCGCCGCCGCCACCGCCGCACCCGTTAATGTTGGCATGAGCCGCGTGTCGACCCAGGCCGACCTAGAACGTCATCCCACCGAGCTGAGCCGCATCAACACGGCTCGCAGCCAGCACAGCGCCACGGTCGGTAGGAGTATTCGAAGTCGCGAGTCCAGGAAACCGCTGCCAGCCTTCGGCGCCGGGAAGCCCTTTCCCCCGCCCCTGCCCGACCGCGAGGAGTACGTGGTCGAGTTCGACGGCCCGGACGACCCCCTGCACGCCCAGAACTGGCCGCTCAACAAGAAGCTCGCTACCGCCGCCATGCTGGGCTACACCACCATGACAGCCGCCTTCGCATCGTCCATCTTCTCCGCCGCCACCAGGGCCGTGGCCGCCGAGTACGGCGTGTCTACCGAGGTCGGCCTCCTAGGCGTGTCCTTTTTCGTTCTGGGCTTTGCCTTTGGGTAAGTCACTCTTTGCGCGAACTGCTGGCCCGACATGGGAACAGTCAAAAACCAATGCCTGGCTGCCCGCCCGTCTGGCTTGCTAACCACTCTTTTTTTAACTTGACAGCCCGACCCTGTGGGCTCCCCTCTCGGAGCTCAAAGGTCGACGTTTGCCTATTGTCGTGTCCATGTTTGGCTTCACCCTCTTCTCCATCGCCACGGCCACGGGCAAGGACATCCAGACCATTCTGATCTGCCGCTTCTTCTCGGGCTTCTTTGGCGCTTGTCCACTCGCCGTCGTCGCCGCTGTGTTTTCCGACATGTTCGACAACCGCACCCGAGGTATCGCCATCACCCTCTTCTCCATGGCCGTCTTTTCCGGCCCGCTCATGTCCCCGTTCATTGGCGGTTTCATGGTCGAGTCGTCGCTGGGCTGGCGCTGGACCATGTACTTGACCTCCATCATGGGCTTCATTGCCTTCATGCTCGACCTTTTCTTCTTGGAGGAGACGTACCCGCCCATCATCCTCGTCGCAAAGGCCGCCGAGCTGCGTCGCCGCACCCTCAACTGGGGCATCCACGCCAAGCAGGAGGAGATCGAGATTGATCTGCGTGAGCTCATCAGCAAGAACTTCTCCAGGCCCATGCGCCTGCTGTTTTTTGAGCCCATCGTCACATCCCTGTCGGTCTACATGGCTTTCATCTACGGTGCGTTTGGCTTGTGTTCGGTCCTTGATTACACGCATCTAAACCGCTCCGCGTGACAGGCCCTGCTAACTTTGACTCTTGCTCCTAGGCCTTTTGTACCTCTTCCTCACCGCATACCCATTTGTTTTCCAGGGCGTATACCATTTCTCCTCCGGCATTGCTGGACTCGCCTTCTTCGGCATGATCATAGGTCAATTCATCGCCGGCATCACCGTGCTCCTTCAACAGCCCTGGTACAACCGCAAGCTCGCGGCCAATAACGGTGTTCCCATTCCCGAATGGCGTCTCCCGTCGGTCGTGGCTGGTGGCGTTGCCTTCACAATAGGCATCTTCTTTTTCGGCTTCTCGAGCCGCGCCGACGTCCACTGGATCGTCCCGATGGCGTCGGGTCTCTTCACGGGCTTTGGGCTCATGTCCATCTTCCTGCAGGCGCTCAACTACCTGGTGGATGCCTACCTGATGTTTGCCGCCTCGGCCATCGCCGGAAACACATTCCTTCGCAGTCTGTGTGGCGCCTGCTTCCCCTTGTTTGCCGGCTCAATGTTCAACGGGATGGGCGTCCAGTGGGCCAGTCTTCTGCTCGGTTGCCTGGCCGCCGCCATGATCCCCATCCCCGTCATTTTCTGGCTCTATGGTCACAAGATCAGGGCTCGCAGCGCTTTCGCGCCCACGCCGCCCGTGGGACAGCAGCTGGGCAGCACGGGCTCTCGGAGCACTCCGTCCATCCAAAACCAGGAATCCGAGAAGGAGACATTGCCGCCCCAGACTGCGGGCGCGAACACATCTCCCAGCGGAGCTGCGCCTGTGCGCAGGCAGCTTGACAAGGCGGAGGCGGCAGTATGAGCGAGATGTTTCTCGAGCTCACTTATTCCTTTTTTTTTTTTTTTTAATTCTCTTTCTTCCCTCGCTTTTCAACTTCTGTCCTTTCGACATCTTTGTTATATACCCACGTCTTTTGATTCTATGCTTTGATGGGAAAAAAGAGTAAAGGATGCATGGGGAAAGCGAAGGAGGAAAAAGCATTAGATATGCGATCGGCTTAATTGAGCGTCCCTGGCCATCCCTAGCTGATGGGTATGAGCTGGTCTACATAAGGGATAGCACGGGTGAACTTGATAGCACCCCCCACTGGAGGTTGTACTATATACAAAGGGATCTACACTTAATACACAATATTGATCTCATTCTCAAGCAGTCAACTAACGTGTGCTACCCACGGGGTTGCCTTGAGACACTCATCTGCATCGAGAATCATTCTGAGATATGATCTTCTCACTCGCTATGTCTAGGTATTGACTTGCACCCAGTAATATCTCCCGACCCCTGTGCGCAGGCGTCGGTTAAAGATGGGACAATGTCGTCTGCCCTGACGTGCAGGTGTCCGACTATCCTCTATCCGACTATCCCGTGTACGGCTCCTGTCCGCTGAGGAGACTGTATGTATATCTCGAGAGGGCATGGGATAAAACTCGCTGGTGTTTCATTTTTTTCTTTGGGAGATCTCCAGTGCCAGGTGTGGGAGCAGCATCGGCATCGACATCCGAGCCGCCTGGTAGCCGAGATTCGACGGCTTAGACATAGAGTGACCGTATACTTGGCTCCTCGTCTTTTGCCAACCCTTTGAAAGGAAACACCTCGATGATGCCAACCATTGCTCTAGCGTCCCTTGAGAATCCCTATTTTTTTCTCTATTGCTCTTTCAAATCAGCTCACCCAAAGAAGGACTACGGGTCTTACCAACCGAACGCGCACACCGGGAGCCGGATGAGGCAGAGAGACCAATATCTTCTTTGTCATGACCACCAGCATGCGCTCGGGTTTTCCGTCAACGTTGTCTGGTGTTCTATTCAACACCCACAAAACGAAGCTCCTCTCTACGCAGAAATCCATGCATTCTCTCTCCTCGTTTTCTTCTCTCCATCCTCGCATCCTTCACGGCCTATCCAGCATAGCTGCTACCTACCCAAGCACAAGGTAGCACCACCATCTCTGCCCACGCGCCCCTTAGCTCTCAATAGCAAGTGCTTTAGCCCCCACAAGCCTCCCATCATTTCCTCCCGTCGCCGTCACAACCCAGTATTCGACCCGCGTCGCCTTCTTTCCCGGCACGCGATAGACCCGGACGTCGTTGCCTTTGCTCGCCTCCCGGATCGCATCGATGAGGTCGCCGTATTGGCCCTGGCTGTCCCAGTCGAAGGGATCCAGTATCTCGATGCCCGCCTCGGCTGGTTTCCAGTGCCCGACGAGTTTGGCAAACTCCTCTGCAAGCAGTCAGCAGCAGCAGCAGCAAATTAACGCCGACGTGTCAGCAAAAGCCGAGGCCAAGTTCAACGTAGGTAGCTCAAACGGGCAGAGCGAGCTCCGTCAACCAAAAGAAAGGCATATACCCTCATTCGGTAGTCCCTTATCCCAGGCCAACGCGACGGGCACAAACGGTTCGTCGGCATCGCTGATGTAAAACGCATCCTTCGTCGCCCGGGCTATTGCTGCCGGGGTTTCAATCCCGGCTTCGGTCGTCTTTAGCTGCCCCTCCTCCGATGCACCGCCCGCTGCTGCGGCAGCTTTTTTTGGCTGGCCCTCTGAAGGGTCCCGGTTGGCCTTGTTCAGGAAGTCCATGTACGCGTCGTCGGTCGCCATTCTTCTTCTGCAGCCTGCACAACGCCTTGGGCCTTTCTTGTCTTCAAAGGCGCTCAATTTCCGGTTCAGCAAGCCACGGGCTGCTCTCGTGAGTGTCGAGGTGTTGCGCGCCGTTGCGGTCGACCACTGGAGACTCCAGCCAGCTGCTTGAGAGCTGTAGCGGGTGGAAATGGCCTCTTGGGCGCTTGAGAATGCAAATTGTCGTACGGAGGTAGCAAGGCGTCGCGCTGGAGGTGTGATCATATCGTTCTCCAGCTGGGCAGGTAGGCTGGCATGCGATGCCTGGTTGATATGAGGGGAAGCAGCTGGGGAGCGAACAATATGACGCAATGGGGTTGCACAGACCGATGCGCCATTGGACAAAAGATCCTCCTATGTGCACGGACCGGTCACCCGGTTTGGAATGGCTTCTATTAGGAATCCACAACCATCTCACTTACAACCGCCAAACCAGCGAGTATCAGTATCCTGGAACCTAGTAGGAGAGGAACATCACATTTTCACAGCGCCATCATAAGTGTCGCTCGGGCCCAGCGGTCATCTAAACGTGCAAAGCACAAGCAGGAATAGCAACAGGCGCGCGTACACAACTTCGCCAGCTCCAGAACCTGTGGCACTGATGGATGAGTAGGCTATTCGACGGTGGGAAATGGCCTTAATTCCCATCAAATGAATTGCTTTTGCTAAGCCCGAGAATGCTGGACGGAATTCCCTTCATGAGACCAAACCTGAAGCCATCCCAATAGCAAACCAGATCAAACCGTCGACGCCAAATGCCAGAAACAAAACCCAGGAAGAAGGACTGTATAAAAACCAACCGGCCGGGCCTTACGAGCTGGCAGCAAGGTCCTTCTTGAGCGTGCCCTGGTATTGCTTCTTCTCGGCCGGCGTTTGGAACGCGCCGTGTCCGAACTCGGACGATGTGTCGATCCATTTGAGCTCGACCTTCTCCAGAGCCTTCCTCGACGTGTGAATGAACATAGACTTGCGCAGCGTCATGACACGCTTCTTGGTGCCGGGAACTGAGCCCTTGACCATGACGAAGTCGTTGTTAACCTCGCCGTAGCGGACGAAGCCACCCATCCTAGACCTATGTTAGCGAACGGGCCAGCCGAGAGAGTTGGGGAGGCATCAAGTCGCCGCCGCCTGGGTGAGGCTCAAAAACTTACGGGGTGATCTTCTTCTTGGTGACATCAAGCTCCGTCGCGGCACTGTCATCGGCGTCACCCTTGCCGATGCGGTACACCTTGTGGTTGACCGAGGTACGGTGGTGGTAACCCATCTGACCTGCACGGGCGACGGTCCACTGGACGTGGGATGGATGCCAAGCACCGATACAGGCGACCTTACGCAGACCCTTGTGGGTCTTGCGTGGCAGCTTCTTGGTACCCCAGCGCGAGGTGACACCGTTGAAGCCGTGGCCCTTGGTGACGGCGATGACGTCGATCACCTCGTTCTGCTCAAAGATGGTGTCGATCGAGACGGGCTTCTCGAATAGGCCGTGGCCGAACTCAACCTTGTCGGCAACCGAGCCGCCGTTGATCTGGATCTCCATCAGGTGCGCCTTCTTCTGCTTCAGCGGCGTCTTGCGGATCTGGGTGTGGGCCAGCACGCGCACGACGGTGCAGTACTTCTTGATGCGCTCGATCTCACGCGTGATGGATGCGCCCTTGCTCTCCGAGTGCTTTTTGGCGTACTTGGTGAAAGCCTTCTTCTTGCTCTTGTACCAGTTCTTGTAGAACCGGCGCTTGAGCTCGTCGCTCAGGTGCTCAGCCCACACGGTGGTGAGCGAGCGGAGACCGCGCGGCGTCTCGATGTAGCCAACCAGACCAACAACGATCATCTGTAAAAGATGTTAGCCATAGGCACAAGAGCCAAGCGGGCTGCGTTGTTCGTACAGGTGGGGTGTCAATGATGGTGACGGCCTCGACCACCTCCTTCTTGTGGGACTTGGCGCCGGGGCGGTCGAGGTCGCGAACGATGGTCGTCATGCCGGCCTTGTAGCCCATAGCGGCCGTCAGGTGGACGGGCTTCTTCGGGTCGTCCTTGGGGAACCTGAAATGTTGTTGCACGTCCTCGTAAGCATTGATGCCATTGAGTTGCTCGCTCGGCCTAGGCCGGAGCAGCATTGGGTACGGTGATCAAGAGGGAGAGAGAAAGGGATAGCCAGCAGTGATAGCGAATGAGGCAAAAAGAACCCAACATCGCTGTTCTCCGCCGATTTTGTACTTACGACTTGACCTTTCCTCGGTGGCGGGCGGCCCGCTTCCTGGGCAGGAAGGCGAGCGAGCCGTGACGCGGCGCCTCATACTTACGGTGCGACATCTTGGTCGTCGAGGATGAGAGGATTTCGGGGTGGCTGGCAAAAAGAAGGACGGGGAGAACGAAGGGAGAATGTCCAAGCAAGTCGAAAAAAAAGTTCGCAGCAAAAAGAAAAGCCCACCAAGCGAATTTGCAGCAACGAGCCCCAGTCGTGTGCATTCGCAAGGAAGGTGGAGCTGAGACCCTAAGAATGCACGTGACCGTGGCACTTTCCTCGGCGGTGGGGTTTGCTACGCAACCGTGTGGGCCCACAGTATTCCGGCGAAAACCGACTGCCTGCCCGGTCCAGTTGCTGCTCCCGCGACCCATATGACAGCAGATACATCTAATGGGGCGAGCAACATGGAGACCAACCACTGATAAAACCGATCAGTTCACCTAAAGTGCTATATCCTATCATAAGGCAAATCCTGACGCTCGAGCTAGGCATGTGTGCCCCTAATAACTCCCATAGCCAACCAGAAACACAAGGATTTCGTCAGTCGCGTCAGGTCGACTAACAAGCCGAAAGGCACGCGTGAAAAAATAATTCTAGAGTTTTTTTTTTTTTTTATCTTGCGACTTTAAGGCAGAGTATATGAGAATAATGGGCCTCAAGAGCCATAGCTTCTTGATTGTACACAAGCAGACGAAGTTCCCGGTGGGACACGATATGAGATAGTAAGTAGAAGTAGTCACCTTGTCAAAGGCCAGAGGGAAATAGATAACAAACCACGAATGGAACCCTGGTAGATTCAAAAAGTGGAACAGTGGAAACTGCAAGGAAAACAAAATTCAACCAGAGGTATCAGGGCCGGCCGGGGAGAGAAAGGAAGACAATCTCGTTCTAGGAGCTCTCAACCTTGGGTCCCATGATACCGTTCAATCCAGCAGTGGGGGCGGAAGACTTCATGTCGCCCGACGACGAGCTCGGGCCTGACGCTGACCCCGGGATGATCCCGTTCTTCTTCTCGTCCTCGCCACTGTCATCGTAGTCCTCGTCGACATCCATCTTCCTCGCCGCACGTTCCGGCTCGTTAGGGGCAGGGGGGTGTGCGGCCGAGGCGTGCGGTCGCTCATGCTGTCTTTCGTGCTGCCTGTCATCCTGATATTCCTTGGGCGCAGGGCCGGCCGAGGGCCCGTCGTGCATGATGTTCTGCATCTGAGACGGGCCCTGCTGCATCGGCGGCAAGTGATTCGGGGGGATTGCATGAGCAGGAGGGTGGTGTGCGGCCTCAGACGGATGGTAGGTGTCACTGGCATGTCGCTGCTCATCCACGCGGCGCATTTCGTCCGCCCTTCTTTGATCCTCTGCACGCCTTTGGTCCTCCATGCGCCGCTGATCTTCAAACCTACGCGCCTCGGACGAGTTGCGACGGTACGGCTCGCGGTCACGAGGCGGGGTAGACGGTCGACGGTGACGAAGATCGTCGAGCCTAGCCCGATTCTCTTCAGATGCGGGCTTCTTGACTGAGGCACCATCATCCTCCCATTCACGCATCCTCTTGGGGCCAACTGAGGGTGGCCGGTCATGGTCGCGATGCATTGGCCCGTCCGGGCCCATCGAGGGAGGAGGCGGGGGTCGTCCCGCCCCGTCCACGCCACTGGGGCCCGCGGCATCTGGGTGAGGGGGATAAGGAGGCTGATGCTGGGGATAGGCGGACTTGGGCGAAGGCATACGGTTGTCGTGGGCCGGACGTTGGTCGTTCCTGGGGCTGTTGGTCCTGTGGAAACCAATCATGGCCGCGGGGCCAGGCCCCGACCCGTTCATGCCATTCTCGGGCATGCTATGATGGTTGGGGTTCCGAATCATGCCCAAGACCTGCTGCTGCTGTGGCTGCTGTGGCTGGCGCTGCTGGGGCGGCGGTGGTGGCTGATGGGGAGGCGGTTGCTGAGACGGCTGCTGCGTCTGTTGTTGCTGCGCTGGAGGCAGCTGGTAGTGGCTCGGGGGAGGGGATGGCCCACGAGGGGGTTCAGGACCAGGGCCTTGGCGACCCTGCTCAGGAGGATAGTGTCTCATGGGGGGCTGCTCCTGCCGAGGGCTGGGCTGTCTAGGAGGCGGGGGGGCCCGAAACGGCTCCCGCTGTTGTTCGTAAGGGTTCGGCGGTTGCGGTGGCGGGTTGACATCAGAGAGGCGAGGCCAGTTGGCCGGCCCGTTCAGCGGCGGAGGGCCGTTTGGCTGCTGCTGGGGCGGATGACCCGAAGCACCGCCCCATTGCGGGCCAGGCGGCCCAGAGGCCTGGTACGACTGCGGATGCATGTCTGTCGGGACCGGCGCGCTGACGGGCTGAGAGCCGTTACTCTGACCAGTCCGCAGAAGCTGCAGTCGAGCCTTGATGTGTGGGTTGCTCGGGTCAAGATCAGCCGCCCTCGTGTAGGCATCGAGAGCATCGCTGACTTGGTTGTTGCACGATTCGTACTGTACCACTAGAATTAGCTGCCGACTCGCCACAACTGCCGTTCGACTGTCCAACGATATCAAGGCGCACGGGGAAAACACCTACCAAAGTGCCGAGATCGTACCAAACCTCGGAGATGTATGGGTTGAGCCGAATGGCACGCGAGTAGGCATCCAAGGCATCGCGGTACTGGTTGATCTGGTAGTAGAGCACACCAATGGAACACCAGAACGTGGGATTACGGCCGTCCCGGTACACGGCCTGCTGATACGCCTCGTATGCCTTGGGGTACTTTTGCTGCGACATGTAGCACCTCCCGAGGAGGTACCAGCTCTGGGCGTCATTGGCTTCTAGAGTCGCCGCAATCAGTAACCGAGACGATATACAATTGCGCAAGACGATGGCTCAACGTTTCTTACCGGCAGCAACTGATTTCTCAAGATACTCAATGGCCCTCTCTTGGCTCTGGAAGCTGCTGCTTTGGTTGTGGTGGAGCCAGCCGAGCTGCTGCAAGACTTTCGCGTGGTTCGGCTCACGATCAAGAACGCGTAGGTACGCAGCCTTTGCGTTATCGTACTACAGATCATCGGACCACATCAGCAATTTGCAAGAGACGAACCAGACAGGAATGAAAGCGAGGGAAAGCATTGACTCACGTCCTTCTGCTGCTCATGCACATGACCTATCTGGAACCATATATCTTCTTCCGTGAGCGGGAGCGGGGGTGAGTGAACGATGTATTTGAAGCACTGCGGCCCAGCTAGTTAGTTGCCTGCGTCAAAGTAGGCAGAGATGCCTGGTACTCACCTCAAGACTCTGGTTGAACTTCGACTGCTGCTTGTAGATTATTCCAAGTCTGAAGTAGATCTCGTTGGCCTTTTCGAAGTCCGGCTGCATTTGCATCACCGAAGAGAAGGCCTCTTCGGCATGATCCAGCGAGCCATAGCGGTCGTAAAGGATGCCTATGCCATACCAGAGCTTGGGGTCCTGGCATGCAGTAAATCTATGTCAGTATCGATGTCTACGTTTCCTTTGACCCTGGGAATAGAGGAGAGTTCCAAGTCGTTGTGGACCGCAAAAGCACATACCCTTGGCTTTGGCAGGTTCATGAGTGCGTTCTGGTAGGCGCTGTAAGCTTGCTGGAGATCGTCAACCATCAAATAGCAGTGACCTGACAACCAAGACAAGACATGTTAGAAACGAGGCGTCCAGACAGTTGTAGCTTGATGCCAGATGTGCGTCAGGGTCCGAGGAGTGCAACGTCATACCAAGGCTCCCCCAAGCTTCGCCATTCTGCGGGTCCAGCTTAAGGATCGCGTTGAGGAATTCGCAAGCCTTCGAGAACTCTTCTTTGGTCCTCAATATCAGACTCATCGCGTTCATGGCAGGGATCGACTGCGGGTTGATGCTCAGGGCGCGCTCGTAGGCGTTCATGGCCTCCTCGGGATTACCGAGGAGCTCCGACAAGCTACCTGTAATATATTGTCAGTCGCGCATGTCCACCTGGTCAGGTCGAAATATGGGAAACCGCGACAAGAGTATCATACCTATTTGCATCCAAACACCTTCGGTCGCCTCGGCCATGCGACGCGACGGTGATATGAAGGATGGGGCGCCGGCAGGCACAGAACCAGGCGGAATGGGCGCCCCTGGGCCATGGTGCATTTGCACCGACATCGGTGGAGATGGGCGATGTGCCGCCATCGCGGTTGCGGACAACGAGATCAAGAACCTAGGCGGTCCTCCCAACCACCCTCGATCCCAAAAGATGTGTCTTTCTGACTGTCCGCCCTATCGGTTTTTCACAGCCCGACAAGCATGCGACCAAGTCGGCGCGCGTCGACGTAATATCCGCCGCGGCGATCGGCGGGCGGAAATTATTTTATCGGCGTCGAAAGGTGACTTTGAGTTTCGGTTGGACCACGTCACGATGATAGATTAAGAGAGAATAATAAGAGAAAATCCGGTGGCGGATTGACGATGCTGCCGGCGTGAAGCAAAAAGCGCGGAATCGAGGTGGGCGCTGCAAGCCACGAGCGCGGCAAACAAGGGACACAAGGGTGGAAGCGAGGCCGTTGTGACTGGGGAAAAAAAAAAAAAAAAAGGCAATCCAAAAAGAAAGTAAAACCCAATGCAGAGAAACAAAGTCGTCTTTGTGATGGTCGTTGATGCGAATGTGATAACAAACCGACGACTTGCCTTGCTTTGGTGTGAGGAATGCAGGCGCGCTGTGAGAAGACGGCTGCGCAGGGGGACAATAGCATAGAGGAAGGAAAAAAAAAGAAGAAAAAAAAAAGGAGAGGCAGAGTATAGGAGGAGGAAAGCGCCGTGGAGAGAGGAACGACGACGGGGAAAACTGGCAGCCGCTCAAAAAAGGCCGCCCCTCAAAAAGGAAAGTCCCCTTACCCAGCAGGCGCGACCGACATTCCTTCCCATTTTAGTCTGAAGAGCAGCCGACACAACAGCCACGCCTCGGGGTGGTCCGTCCACCCTCCCAGCATGGGTCCCTGTCTGTCCCACTTTTAAAGGATATGCGGTGGAACTTCCGAGGAACGGACACGGGACGATCTAGCGAATTAGGTAATGTGCTTCGTTGGCGGGTCTGTTCGGATGCTGCCACTGCAAGTCACGTTTAAAGATAAAGCTTATGACAAAGACAGGTGCCTGGCCTGGTCGGCTGGCGTTTCGTTGGAGGAGTGACGGGAGGGAACAGGGAGTGGATCACCCCCGACAAAAGGCAGCGCCATGTGTTTTCAAAAGTGACTGACCAGTGCTTTCCATTTATCGCAGAGCACGGGGAGCTTAAAATGGTACGTTTCTGTCGGATTCCCACGACACGAGCCTTGCCGCTTACTTTATTTCTGAAGCCGTGCCCGTTGTTGTCATCAACGTCACGGCAACCCTTTTTGTATTGTGCTCCTTTTCCAGTTCGACCACCGAGCAGTCGTTTGCTATGTTTTACTCTCGCTGTTAGCTGTTCCTAGGTTGGGTAAACCCCAGTTTATAAATACCGACTAAACACACAAAAAACTGCGTACATGTAGCAAAGTCACAGACCTTCGTGCCTCTATCCTCTGTGCCTTTTCCAGTCGCCGCGAAAGGATGCGCTTGTGTAATTGTTATTGTTTATACCGTGCTAAAGCTAGCTCAATTGACCGCCCAGGAGCCAGGCGCTGCCATCACGACATTGGAGAGTCGGCAGGTGCACAGTTAGGACGTGGCGACAAGACAGTGTGTACAGTGTCGCGCATATAATCTCGGCAAGATCCAGTATACGATCGGGAGCCCAGCAAGGGATACAATAAGCGGGAACCCTACCTATCTAGGTATTATATGGCCGTGAAGTGAGTGTTGGATTGGGGGGGGGTGGTTTAGACTACAGCAGATTCCGAGTTAACTGTGCGGTGAGTCGCGGAGCTTTGTCCGCCTATGTACCTTCCGGTAACAGTTGGCCTGAATTAGGTGTCCGGGCCCCCTCAGAGAGTTATTATTGCTCAAGGGCTTGACCCCTGTTAGGAGCACCTGAAGAGAGTAGGATTGATATGACCATGCATAGTAATGCGGCAACTTAAGGAGAAAAAGCCAATAGCAAAGAGACATACGAAGAAGAAAACAATAATCGACAGTGCGACCAACCCTTTTATGCACTTTCAGGGTATCGCGACACGGCCAAACATGTCAACGGCGGCAAGCAGAGAGAGCATGACGAAGTGCATCTCCAAGTCTCAGCGCACCAGCATTTTTTGCTTCAACCATAAGGACGTGCACGTGGTGTCGCGTGGGGGCCCGGGTTGGTTCCCTAATGCCTGCATTGCACTGTAGCCTTTCTCCGCAAAAAGCCCATCGCCCGAGGTTGGCGAGTGTGGTACCGCACCGCCCAACACGTACGTCTGTGTCATCTCACCTCAGGTCAGGCTGCATTTGATCGGTTTGTTTCTCCTCACCAGGGCGGATCCCGGCAGGATACACATGTTCCAAAGTGCTGGCGCCTACCGTTCCCGTTTCATCCCAATTTTGCTGCCCGTGGGGCGAGAGTAATCAGTCGATCAGGTTAGCTGCCACGGACCGGACTGGACGGCTAATGCGTGGGTTTTAAAAGAGGGGAACAGGGCAACGGGGGAGTCTGCGCGCTCGCGGGCAACTCGATCGATCACACCGTGCTCTTCTGTCCACAGAGGCAGAGATGGAAAGGGAGCGAAATCACAATCTGATAATCTTGCAGAACCCAATCCATAAAAAAAACCTAACCCAAGAGGAGAAATTTCACTCCCACATCCAATACATGTTTCGGCAAACATCAAATGCCCAAAAGAGGGCTTCGGTGCGTCAACCAACGCTGGGGCTTTGTGTCGGGCCTTTCGTTGAGGCCCGCCCCAAAAATAAACAAAAAAAAAAAAAAAAACACAGAAGCCGGCTGGCTGCCCACCCACACCTGCGTGCATGCATCGTCTCGTCAGCGCATGCTAGCTTTCAGCCCGGGTACATACTGGAGGGTTGGAGCCGACGGCCGGGGGTTGATCTCAAGGGTCTCGAGCGCTGCGAGGTGTCGCTGTTTGGAACAAGGAGGGGGTACGTCCGAGACCAGCACACCCATACCCATCCTCGCTGGGCCGGGTCGACGCACTCAAATGGGAGGGGGAGACGGCAACGCCATCACCCTGCCTTGCAGCGCTAGCAGTGGAGTGTCAGCCAAGAGTTGCTTGGGGCACGGCCGTTGATGATTTTAAAGTGTGCGGCTGGTTGATAGCAAGCCACTAACCACTTCAGCCACAGCACCTTCTCGGTCAGCAACCCCGCCACATTATGAATTGAGGACCGGTCGCTGGCCATAAGGTCCATGATCTCAGACTGAGGTCATTCCTAAAGGATGTCGCATAAAACATGTGCACTGGCGCGAGCGACGGTCTCGCCATCCATTATATTAACAGCTCCGTTCTACGTATTAACATGCTCGTTATTTGCATCCTACCTCAACGCCAGCACCCCACGCGCTGCTGCAGCAGACTTTTTTCTTCCTCCCACAGCTTTGCCATCTAGCCGCGTCACGTATAAACCTAATCCGGACACGCGTTTAGAATGTTCTTTTCTCCAGACACATTCCGTTCACGAAAGCATAGCACAGAGGTTGAAAATTAGGAGTTTGCCGCTTAGCTCGGCACGGCGCCCACAATCAACGCACTGACGCCAGCGTTGCGTTTCCCTGCGAGGGTGTGCGTGAAACAGCCAAAGTGGGCTCCATCAGGGTCGCAACCGGCGACGACCGCCAAGTTGAGCTAGACAAGCACATTTTTTTCTTCTTTTTTCTTCTTTTTTTTTTTCTTTTTTTTTTCTTTCTCGTGCGGTATGATAATCCCTTAGGACAACCTATTCGTTTCTCGCCCTCTTTTTTGTTTATTGCTGATTCTCGGAATGGAAAAGTTGACCTGGCGCTTCCTCCTCCAGCCCTGGAAGTCAAAGGATTGCCGACGTGGCCCGACGTGTGATTCCGAGACATGACGCTCTTAATAGAGGGAGCACGATGTATAGCAATGACTCGTCGTCACCCCGAATGGAGGCCTGGCTTTAGGTCCATATTTGGTTGGTTGCTGGCGCGAAGGCGGCGGGAAAGGACGAACACTCGACCGTGCCTGTGCCCGGGCGATGCGTGCAATCGAACATATTACCCCCGATGGAATCGCCCGGGAAGTGACGCCAACGACCACGGCCCAAAAGGCAGCCAGACGAGGGGAATGATGAAACAAACAGAGTTCTAGAAGCCTGCCGGACTGCAGGCAAGGCACGGACACGAGACGGTTTGATTTTATAGTTCGTCCTGTCCGCGAGATTATGCCCTGGGGGAGGCAGCATGTCCTTGTTTCTGCAGGCGGTGGCTGGCTGGCGGATTGGGTGGGCATTCCCGGCGTATTATTTTAGCCACTTCATCTCCAAATTGCGGGTTTGCCGCTTGGCGGCTCGCTATGGAGCCGCCACCAAAGTGCTTGCAAAGCCGGGCACCCTACCCACCGTGCCACCCACCTGCCTGCACTCAGGGATACAGTAGGACACGGAGGAACCAAACTGGCTGCAAGCTCCCCCAGATTAATTGAACCAAGGCAGACGGGGTGTGTGGCTCAAGCCCTTTGAGGCAGATCTGCCGGCCAGCCCACCGTTGGGGAGCCACCTGAGGTCATTTCGACCGAGACTCAGGGGAGGGAGATCAAATAAAAAAAAGGGGGTGTGGAGCGGAAAACTCACAAAAGGGGATCTCGGCCCAAACAAGCAACCCATAACAACGACACCCCAGCCACGTCGATTATTTCCGATCGCAAAATATAATTCTTTCGGGCGGACGGGACGGGCGGACAGTGTTGACAGCAATTATTAGGCACGTAGTCGGCAAGTTTGCCAAGCATCTCCGACCAATCTATCCGCAGGAGCACTGTGTAAGCATCGCTGGAACCCTGGCGGGGCAACTTCGCGGGAACCGGCATTTTCTTGGCCATGGGCTGGCTAGGAAAAGGCGCCCGCCTGCAAACGGATGGCAATCTCGCGCTACATACGGGGGCGATGGGGCACGCACACAATCAAAGCCACGGCGTTGGTTGTCCCAGCTTCGGCATCGCATTTTGTGCAAATACCTCATAAATTGCCTTGGCCATCCACAATCCATGGTGGCACCCCGATCTTTGGGGCAATCAAATGATCGATGTGGCAGGGCCTGGCAGGCGCTGCAGGGTGCCAGCTCGGCTGCTGGGGTAGATCGGCCGGGCTTGGGTTTGGGCAGAGAACCTGGCAGCCAAGCCCAACAAAGGCCCTCCCCGCCCCCTCCATTGTGCCATCATTTCCCCGTCGGGACGAGTTGTGGGAAAGCCGGGAAGTGATGTCTTGTTTCGTCTGGTTGCTTTCCGGATGGCTATTCTGCCCACCCGCTATCCGCCCGCCCATGCCTATTGTATCTATCTAGATATATATGCAGGCACCTACCTACTTTTAGGCAAAGTCCTGAGGATGGGGCCCAAACATCAAACGAACGGTCGAGATGCGGACAGACGATCCTTTTCCGCCGCACCGAAGCGAGATCGGGCTTGGCCAGACGCTGCCCACAACCGGGCGACTCATGCTTGTGCGAAACCTCAAATGGCAAACTACCAATCGCCTTTCTCTATATGCCACGATTCATACATCCGGCGTGCCCTTTTGCAAGTCCGGCGTCTTCGAAAGGTGTCCGCCCGGGCTATCTGAAAGACGGCACTGGAAATTGGCAACGACTGGGTGGTGTTTCGTGCGGCTTGGGATCGCACACAGCCGCCACCTGCACGGCCCATCACTGGCCTCGGGCCATCACGGGGCCGCCGATTCTGATGCGTCCACTTTCCTTGCTTGCTTTTTCTTTTTTTTCAGGTGTTGTGGTGTGCAATGGAGAAAAAAAAAATGGTGCTTAGGGGGTGTGGTTGCTGGCAGACTCCCCCTGAGAAACGCCGGCCCACCCACCATTCACAGACCACAAACACGATGCGTCAATGTGGTCGGTCAAGCCCACCCCTGGAGACCCTGGGCCACCGGCATGTGGCCCGCTCGCAGCCAAAGCCAAACATTGGATAAGGGACGTCCGAACAAGCCAAGGCGCCGAGACGCCCAGAAGCCTGTGGTGTCGGGTGGGCCGTGTGGTGGCACGCTGCACCCCTCCCCTCCGTGGCGGGGCTTGCAGCTCGCCAGCCCTTTCCTGAGCAGTCAGCGCCAAGCCAAATAAGCAAGTACCTCCCCGGGCCTGGTTGCATCACCGGCCGGGCACGCCCTGCTGACGAACCCTTGTCGGCGTACCGTCTACACAGCCCAGCAATGAAAACAGCTGTCTTCTTGGAGGTCTTTTTGACATTGGTGCCCTCCCTGGAAATATTGCCGACGACAATCATACACTTCTCCCCCTGCACAACAAGACTCCGCCCAGCCCCACGCTCCACACTCCACGCTCCCAATCCCCACCCCTTTACGTACGGCGCAAACGCAGGCCGGCTAACCAGCTTCGGTAGGTCCCAAGGTGTGTGCTTCCCCTCCCGCAGATGGAAACCAGCCTTGCGCATCCCGTCGCTTTGCCCGTTTCCACGCGACCCTCTGCTCGCAGCTCGGGACACACCCCCTGGCCTTGGCGGTGGACAGCCTGCTTGAGGGCTTGCCCTGGTCCTGCTCGCTTGTCTGGGCGGTTGATCCGCCAAACAGAAGAAGGAAAGAACTTTTTCCGCACAGACCTTTTTCCTGTCCAGCTTCATTTTGGGACTCGACTATCGCGCACGGCCTTTTTATTATTGCTTTTTTTTTTTTTGATCTTTTTTCTTCTTCCCCTTGCCCTGTAAGGTCACTTTTGTCCCCCGAGGATTTACCATCCATCCCCAATCACGTGCACGTATGAGCACTCCACTTTCTGTACAGTATTGTAGAATCGCATCTCCCGCACACCTTGCTTTATGCAGCTAGCTGACGGACTGGCTCGGCGGTGACCAGACGCGCAAACCCAACCGCCACGACTGCTTTAGAATGACATTATCCCACAGGGTGTATTGACCTATCCCCACACCGGTTCCCTCTTGCAACTGCGGCTGGGGGCGCGCGCATATGGATAAGGAGAGGCGTGGCTATAGAGCGGCGGTGTGCATGCGCATGTACTGTACGTACAGCTACCTGGTGCGTATGTCGGGTTTGTGTCACTTTAGCTGCTTGCTCCCAGTGACGGTGTGGCGTGTATCTGTATTGGGGGGTGGGTGGTATGCATTATGTGTGTGAGGTGGCATTTGTGTGTGAGGTGAAGTGTGTGAGGGGGATGTGTGCGAGCGCGAGTGCGTGTGTGCCCGTTAATCTATCGATAATCCGAAGGTGGCAACCTAAGCGACGTTGCATACATAGCACACGCCGCCGATGAGGCCGGGCGGAACAGACTTTGATATGGGGGTATGAGCCGTTATAGGCGCATATTATCCGACAGAAAATGGTGGCCTGAGAGGGCGGAAAGATCCCCAAGGTACCATAAATACGCCGAGTATTGAGCAAACAACCACGAGTCCAGAAGGGATATTTTATTCCGTATGGACATGTCGTGTAACCACAATATGCTGACATCTGCAGTGAGATCCCCCGTTTGTCACCCGAATCACGGCCTTTTGTTTTCTCTTCCCCGTGTGCATGCACGCACGTCACTCCTGTGCGCGGGCCATAAGTCAGCGTACGCGGGGCAATCGCGGCTTTTGCTCAGACTGAGCCTTACATACGATCCCGAGGTGCGTCTCACTATTGGGCCGCCATGGCTGAGGGGAATAGATTGGCCGGCTCAAAGTGAGCACCAATGGATACTGGCAGTGTCAAGGGAATAACAGGGGCATTTTAAAACCCCACTGGCGGCATTCTGGCAAGGAAAAAAAAAAAAAGTAAAAAAAAAATAGAGAGAGAGAGAGGGAAAAAGAAGACCGGAATGCACACGATAATAGATATTGGCATAGCCTCTAGCCTCCCTGAGCCCATGCCGGGTCGCGACGATGAAAACACCTTAAACCTTTCCATCTTTCTATGAGGGGACACTCGTCCGATGTCTACGGATCAGCCACTGGCGCTAGCGAAAACCCCGGTGCATCTCAAACCTCGTGCGGACATTTTAGACCAGACTCCGATACGATGGCGTTGGGCCTGGAGCATGGGCCAAGATAGCCCCGGTTTGAACGTGCCATGAGGTGAACAAGGGGCTTCCGAAACTACTGTAAAGGCGGTGGGCAAAGGGAAGAAGACCGCAAGGGCGAACCTAGGAGAAAAACAAAACAAACCAATAGATATATTTTCGGATGATGCGATGAGAACATCAGCTTCAAGCTAGTAGAACACGGGGTTGCGGAAATCAAACGCCCCGGGGCGCTACAAACATGCAACCTTTTTTTTCCCCTTCTCCTCCCTTGCCTGCTTCAGGGTTCTCGACCGAAGCCCAGCCCAGCCGCCTCATTTCTTCCATTGCATAGATAGGTAGCCACTGGTGCCGCTTTTTGAGCCCCTTGTCCTGTTCTGGCCGCGCCAGATATAACGAACGGAATGGTTGCACGATGTGCCAATGGATTGGAGGGGCTGTTTCGAGGGACAAGGCTGCCTGTCCGAAATGGCTCTTTTCCACTGTTTCGGCACCATTTTGCGCAAACGGCCGTAGCATGGGTGGGAAAGATCGGGCGCGCCTAACTTTCCCCCATGCTTGTCACGTGATGTCGAGACAAGTCAGAATGCCGTCAGAGAAGGACCAAGCGGTGCGTTCATCCCTGTGTATTTGTTCGTATTTCTCTCTCCCTTTTTCTCTTCGTCTCTCGTCTTTTCTTGTTGTTTTTCACGAGCCCTTTTCTTGGCCGCCAGCCTGCCTACCTACCTCCCTACCTACGTACCAGGTACTTACCAACCTAGACTACCGCCACATACCCCCGCCCTGGCTCGGTCCAGCCGCTTGGCCTGGGGTGACCTGGACGGGCGCACCACCGTTGTGAGACAGGCGCTGTCCGACTGTGTGCGTCTCCCCACACACGAAGCGAGCAAGGGTAGCGCAAACTGACGTCCATCCCTCAGGTATATAAGGGGGGCGGCTGTGGTGTTTTCGGCTTCCTCCGTTGCTGAGCTAACTCACGACAGGCATGGTTGTGGCGGGCCACAATCCCAATTTATGTTTCCAACGCGTGTAACTCGCGATCAGGGGAAACACCGCGATCTGTGGTTTTGAGATGCGGATAGTAGAATGGCAAAGATCTTTGCACGTACACAATAGCGTGGATAACCAACTCCGACAAAAGTCTAGAGTCCTTGGTTTTGATTTTGTTGATGTGATTACGCTTTCACCGCTAATAACACATATGCAGCCCGCTCGACCGAGCCTATCCGTGACCACTTCGCAGACATTGTAAAGTCAAACTACATCTAACACTGGATCTAGCATGCCAATCGAATTATCGGCCCGTGTCCTGTCCATTTTGCGAGCTGTTAACGGCGAGAATGCTGTTAAGGAAAATCCCCACACTCGATCCAATAACCACCATACGCGCAAGTGCATATAAATCACAATTCGGACTCATCCCGAAACCAAAGCAGAAAGTTAAAGAGGCAGAACTGCTATGCCTGAACAAAGGCGGGTATGCAAACAGATAACCCTTCATCACCGCGCATTCCTGACAATCCATCGTGGTGGATTGTCTTCTTAACCGCTGGAAACCATACTATGGAAATATTGTGTGTGTGTGGATGGCTGCCCTATCATATGGGGACGGGAACAACATCAAGCCTGCAGTGCATGCGAGCAGCCGGCTCAGCTCGCGCCAGTAACCAAAACCATGGGTGAGGTCGAGTGCGGGCCGAAGCAAGAGTTGCGGGCAAGTTACAAGATAACCCAGGAAAGAGACAATTAGAACAAGTGAGCGGCCTCATGGTCCATGCTTTTCAGACGATTCGTGCTCCGGGACGTAGTTGGTCTCACCCAGAAGAACCGGCGGCTGAGATGTCATCGCTGCCTGGGCGTTGGGCTGGGGCTGGCTCTGCACGGTAGGTCCGGTGGCCGCAACGGCGGCGGGCGGTGATTGCGGATGAGAAGGTCCCCCGGATGGCCGCGAAGCGGCGTGTGCAGTTGCTGCGTGGAGTCTCTGGTCGAGAGCCTTGAGCGCGACGGCCCTCCGCCTCTCCGCCTCCGCCCTTGCGCTCGAGGGAGCGCCACGCTGCAGGAAACCTCCACCATCATCCCGCGACGCCGCAACGTCGGCCTGCGAAAAGGGGCTGCAGAGCCTCAGGGCGACCATGATGTCGAACACCTGCGCCGAGATGCCTGCGACAACGGGCTTGACTGGGCCTGGGAAAAACTCGGCAAAAGCGAACGTGTCGCTCGCATCACCCCGAAGGGATGCCGACTGCGACGACTCCAGGTCGGGAAATGCCGTCTTGTAAAACCGCAGGTAGGTCCAGCTCGTGATCATCCCGAAGACAGCAAGGAAGAAGGAGGCGTTCGTGAGCATCGGTGTGAGCGAGAGGACGGTGACGGCGCCGACGTATAGGATGGGAAACCTGGGCACGCGCAGGGACACAATACCCCGGAACAAGGTCACCGTGTGGGCCGGGACAAGCTGGCTGAAGGCGACGAGGAAAGATATCTGCAGCGGGATAGTACCGCCGATGGTCGAAAGACTAGACGAGAGACGACGAGGTGAGATGTTAGCGAGACGAAGCCAAAGAAAGAGCCAGATTTGCGCACCCGCTCAGGGAGTAGCCAGGGCATAGGGCTCCAGAGGGGTAGGAGGAAGGCAGGCAGTACGTACGTCCAGTGCTCGCTCCGGGAGAAGACGAAGAAAACGAACATGACGGCAAAGCAAAGGAAATTGGGTACGAGGGAGCTGATGAGGAGGAATTTTGCAAACTCCCTCGAGGACCAGGCTCTCTCTAGGTAGCGGCCGCCATTATACAGGGTGACGGCAGCGACGGCGAAGGTGACGAGGTTGGTCTCGACCAACGTGGTGGTGACGAAGGTCCAGGGGTAGATGAGCGACAGCTGCGGGATCAGGTTGAGGTACGGGATGACGACGTCGGAGTGGGCGGACCATTGCCGGTAGCGGATCGCGGCGCTCAAGGCCGACTGCAACACGAGCGCGATAAGGAGGGCGCGGGTGACTGGGGGGATATTTATTCGGGGCGGCATGGCGTCGGGTTTTGTGATGCTGCTGTTGCTAAAGCTGCTGCTGCTGCCACGGTGCCGAGCTGAGCTTTGTGCTGGGCCGGCGGTTGCCTTCGTTGGTGCGCTCCCGTCGCCAGGCAGGTAGGTCGTGCTAGCGAAGCACGGGGTGTATCAGACGGGGAGCAAGATGCTGCTTCGAGATGACGGCCTCAATCGCACCGCGCGCTTGGCCGATGTGATCCCGACCTGTTTTTTTGTCTGCTGTTTTTTTAACCCCCCAGGAGGCTCTTGGTGCCCACGACAAGGGTCCCATCGGACGACAGCCTTGGTGGGTTGGTCACGTGATGGCGCTTCCCAGACGCTTGCTTTGGTTGGGGGCTCGAAGACCTCAAGCTGTCACGATGGAATTGTCTCACGCCCGAGACGGTGCCAGCGCAAAAACCAAGCTCCGACGTCATGTTAGTAGAATTTTAGTCTATTGATGCTAGACGTATGGAGTGAATGAGCACGCTTCCAACCTGCCACTTTACCGTCTCCATTGTTTACCCACCGTTGTCGTCGCCGACCCTCGACGCAGTGATCGGCACTAAAGCGTGATCCAGGGCGCAGGACTTCAGGAGGTGCGGACATGTTGCGGGTTTTTTAATGTGGCTGTAACTCCTCCGCACAAGTGGATGAGTGACATCCCCGCGATGTAACAGGTGGTCCTTTAGAATCTTCTATGCCGCATTGACGAACTCGTTTTTCTAACTGCCTTTTCTTTCTCTTTCTCCGGCTTCCAGCCTGCCTATTCGCGTCAAAGTATCCGCCACCCTACTTGAACCTCATTTGGCATCTCTCCCACAGATTGTCTACACGTGCATGCTTGCTCCATAGCGCTCCTGCAGGTGATGGTGGCTTTCGCTGTGGTACAGAGTACTTGCTTGCTGCACATCGGTGCCACATCATCAACTGCCAAGACATGGAACCCCCGAGCCGGGGCCCAGCATCGAAGCCTGGGCTTGTTGGTGGTGTGGGGAATCAAGCCCAGGCGGTCAGAAGACGATCCATCTGAACAATCGTCGCTTATTTGCAGCCTTTGGGCCAAAACAATACTTGGTGAGCCATGCATTTATTTGCATATGTGCCTCTGCGCAAGGCGCGGTAAGAGCCAGCTTCTGCTGTTGGTTGGTTTGCGCTGCAGAGGGAGGAAGTGGCTCGATGTTAGGTGTAAGTACCTGACATTATCCATCACCCGCTTAGCTGCCCAAGCACCCGGCCTCCAAAGGCAATTGGATGCTGCTTTGCATGGTGGGTGGGAAGCCAACTGCACGTCGTGCCATGTCGTCCCCCCTGAAATGGTATGGTGTCGGGGCTTTTAATGTGTGGGTGGAATGGCCGCGTTTTGTTTTATGGCCGCGGCAACGCCCCCGGCACCGTCCAGTCCTGAGACCAAGATGTCTGCCCGCCATGGTGGATCCCAGGGATGCGCCATGGTTGGGCGGGTGCACCCAGTTTGCGAGTGAGGGCAAAAATGGGTGATGATCTGGCCCGTTTCGACGCTGCTGCACACGACAAATCGGTTGCGGTGTCCCATCATGTACCAAATATCTATTTTTTTTCCGTGCGAATCAGGGTCGAGCAGATATGGCGTCTAAATAGCCCCATGATACGAGATACCGATATCGGTTGCAATGCATCCAAGGCTTCTGGACAGGCGGTCTTGCTGACTTGAAGTGCTGTGCGTTGAAAGGATCCGAAGCGCCCGAGGAGTTGGCTGCCAAGAAATGACATGGAGGGTCGGTTCGGGACTAGCAGCCAGGGACAGGCAAGGGAGAAAGATCAAAAGGAGGCTAATCCCAGGCCAACGCCCACCCGAATTCCTTTATCTGCATGTGTGCAACACTCGCAAAATGGATATGAACGGGAGATCGTAGAGTCTAACGGACATTTAGGATCGGGTTATTCTTCATACCTGGCAGGCTGCCACGATGAGTTAGGTGGTATCTCGAAAAGTGACAGGAAAGGAAAAAGTGCGCGTGGGGATCGGGCCTTGTTGTCGTCCCCACATTTCGTGGTCGCAGGCACGCGATTTGGCTACCCCAGCTGTATCGGTACGTGACCTATTCGCAATTTGCGGGAGATGCTTCACTCTTTCAACTCGCGCGGGTCTCGCACCGTTACCCGAACGAACCCCCCGTGCGTCGATCCGAATCATGGCCTGGTGACGGCTCTCCCAGGCATGGCAGCACCACCCACACGCCAACAGAGAGGCCCCGACGAAATCGGCGAGCAATCAGGGCTAATATGAGCATGGCTCTACTACCTACTTGCCATCAAACTGGGCCGCCCTGGTGCAAAGATCGATCGTGCCTGAGGAGGCCCATGACTTGGGTACTACCTAGGCGCGGCGCCCCCTCAGTCCAGACAGTCGGCTCCCGGCGCCTGCTGTGCTGCCATGGGTGGATCAATGATTGGAGACTCATCATCTGCTGGCTGCTTCCCGTCTGGCATTTTCTCCCCAGAGACTGCAGCAGTGCCGAGTAAGGACTTGCCCCCGTGCGTTACAGAGCATCCAGGAGGTCCCCCGTCGAGCATCCCAAGGAGGACAAAGGCGGCCCCAGTTTGTATGGATACCTGGAGTGACAGAGTCCCAACCTATCTGTATGCACGATGCACACGAACCATCCCGCTTTCGCACCAGGGATGCGGGTAGGTAGGTAAGCAGCGCTGTGGCTGCACTCGTGCACGAATCTGTTTTTGGCTTGCAGGAGAAAGGATTTAGGAGTTGGGATATCGGATACTTCCTGACTGAAAATTAGTTGGGGGGGGGGGGGTTTCAAATCTGTTGCTTAGTGGCAATATGCCAGAGTGAAGGGGGAAAAACATCAAAGGTGTACCAGACAAAATAATAATAGGGACTGGAAAGCTTGGCGTAGGGGACGTCGAAAGGAGAGGGTCGAGCTCAAGGTGGGCCCAAAGTGAGTTTGAAGGGTTGACGGGGCAGGCAAATCGGGCTTAGGCTACGCTTTCCTTCTTTTTTCCCCTCTTATTTTCTTGTGGAATTTGCCCTTTTTTCCTGCTGCTTGCCACCCGCTTGTGGGGAGAGACCGATGGAACGGACACATGTGCCCGCTGCCCGCCGCATCGTCGGATTGATCGATCCAAGGCGGGTGGCGGGCAGCAGAAAAAGAGATGGTTGGCTAAGCACTGGAACGACGAAGATGGAGCCTAATCTGCACACTTCAACCTTTCAGGATCCGATCAGTTACAGATGCATTTTTTATCGTCATGTGTGCAGTCACACCCTGGAGAAATGGCCCGTTTGGGTGTTCGGGGGTGGCAGCATAGATGGGCCGAACGGAAGCCAACGAATGGCTTGAAAAAGGTGGCGGGCGGGGGGGCCCTGAAGGCAGGCCGGCTCAACCCAGCTCCCCCAGTTGCGCAGTTTGTGCCTGGCTTCTAGCTAGCTCTTTGTGTGCGTGGGCGGTTGTGCGTGCGCGCGCGTGTGTGTGTAGCCGACCGGCCTGGCGGAGGCTGTCCGTCCCTACTCGGTTCGACACCAGCAGTTCCAGACCAGGGGGCCATGCCAGCCCACTTTTGGCGGGTACGGTACGTACCCCGGGGCATTCGCCTTGTGCGAGCAAACCCGTCGACGAAGGAGAATGGATGGATCTCCCGGAGCACGCGCGGCCAATTGGACGCAGCCTTGGTCCGTGTGTGGGCGTTAGGCGATTGGGGTGGCACCCTGGGACGAAGTGGTCCTCCCCTTGGTGGCACCCTCCCTGGCACGGTACGGGGAGGTGCCTGCTGCGCGCTGCGCCTGCACTGCTGGCGC
>GL876966.1:2135341-2154804 GCA_000193285.1 Magnaporthiopsis poae ATCC 64411
GATGGCTCGCGCGGCCCTTTCTCGCCTTGACTTCCTCTTGCGGCAGGCGCTGATGCAACAGCAGAGCAGCGAGAGCAGGATCAGGGCGCCGACGCCCGACGCGATGCCGATGACGAGCCACCTGTTGTCGAAGATCCACGTGCCGACCTCGTTGGCGAGCGAGGCGCCTTCGCAACGGCCGTTGGTGCACTTGCCGCCACCCTGGCAGGGTGTGCCGTCGAGGAAGTTCTGCATCATGGTGAAACAGGTGGCGGGCCCGAACTCGGGGCTGGCGCAGCTGAGCTGGCAGCCGGCGTTGTTGCAGGCGTACGTGTCATTGCTCGTGGTCAGCGAGCCCATCAGGGTCTTGCACTGCTGGTTGCGCGACGTGCACTGGCCCGAGGCGCAGGCCAGGTTGCTGCCCGAGTCGCCACACGACTGGCCGTTGGGGGCGAAGGCGTTGGTAGGGCATATGCCCGAGCTGCCGCTGCACGTCTCGGCGGGGTCACAAGAGCCCATGCTGGCGCGGCAGACGGTGCCGGCCGACGCGAACTTGCACTGGCGGGTGCAGCACTCCTCGTTGGCAAAGTCGCAGCTGGAGCCGGTGGTGAACTTGCACGTCTGCGGGTTGCAGCACGGGTTGCCCTTGCAGCCGTCGGCCCCGCCGCAGTCGCAGTCCTCGCCCTGCTCGACGATACCGTTGCCGCACTGGCTGCCCGAGATGGTGGTCACGTCCTTGTTGCTGGTCAGGCAGCCCGTCTTGACGCTGTTGCGGCCCATGGCCGAGCAGATGTTGCCCACGGTGCAGGGCGAGAAGCGCGTGATGCCGCTGCCCGTCGACGGGTTCATGATGAACTGCGCCTTGGCGTCGCATGTGTCGCCGCTAAGCGGACAGCACTGCTGCTTGGTCGACGTGCCGTCGCTGCATGTGTTGGACTGGCAGTCGTGCACCGCTCCGAAGGTGTGCCCGACCTCGTGCGCGAACACCTGCCACTCTTGTGCCGTCTTGACCACCACGTTGGCGCCCGCGATCGTCTCGTTGCTGTTGCCGCCCGACGACTTCTGCGAGCCTTCGACGCAGAGCTGGCCGAGCCACGCCAGGCCCACCGCCGCGTCCGTGTTGCACGTCGACAGCAGCGTCCAGAAGGCGTTGCGGTCCTTGGACAAGCCGCGCCAGGCCGAGAATAGGTTGAGCCGGTCTGCAATGGTCACGCCGCCGCCGCACGGCACGTTCCAGGGCGCCTGCTCCGTCGGCTTGGACGGGCAGTTGGCGTCGCTGATGGTGAGGTTCTGGATGCCCAGCGAGATGTTGAACGTCGACTCGTACAGCTGCGATGCCATGTTGACCGTTGAGATGATGTGCTGCCGGATCGACTGGCTCGAGTTGAACGTCGCGCTGTACGTGCAGTCCGTCGCGATTCCCACCAGCGCCACCTTCCTTGCGGTCGGGCAGCCGGCCGTCGAACCGACTGACGACGCCAGGTTGACGCCCGCACCGTTGCCCGTCATGGTCTGGTCCTGGCGCGCCAGCAGCTGGTGCGGCGATGACGGATCCACGCTCACGTCTGAGTCCAGGTCCGCAAAGCGCTCGGCCTCGGAGCGCGTGTCGAGGCCCTGGTAGATGGGGTGGGTTGCATCGGCGTTGAAGTCAAGTCCATCCGACGAGCACAGCGGCGATCGGGTGCGGAGCCCACGGCGCTTCAGCTCGCCGTAGCTCGGGTCGTCGTCGTCGTCGTTGTTGTTGTTGTCGTCGTCGTACGAGTGCGCATCACGGCCAATGTCCGAGTCCCGCCACACGACCATGTAGTCGTCAGAAGACCAGTCGATTTCCGGATCGCCCCTGATGCGCGTCTGGCGGTAGGCTTCGTCCGTTTGGATATGGTGGTTATCGCCGTCGATCCTGAAGGAGCCGTCGAATATCGGGCGGACACCGTCCCTGCGCATGTTGATGCGAGCCCAGCCAACATTGACCCAATCCTGGCGACCGGGCCTCTGGACAAAGGCGCTTCCCTGGTAGATCTTATGTTCCATACGATCTATGGGCTCCACAGAGCGCACGACGCCGTCGGGGCCGACGTACTGGACGACAGCATCGTGAGAAAGTATGTCATGGTTCGGCGCGAGCGCGAGCTTGACCTTGCGCTGGCTGTCGTGCAGGACGAAGGAGAGGTCAAAAGAGGAGAAGGCGTGTACTCTCCTGGCTGCCAACTCGCCCTCGATGGCGGCGTCGTCTATACGGGTAACATGCCCTAGTGGTTGCCGGTCCGTCGAGTGGGCTGTTCGTCAAGAAGGAAAGCGGCATGTGTAAGTCTACGAGCTACACACCCCATCCGGCAGGGCCAGACGGACACTTCTGGACCTTTTACCCAACCAAAGGACAGCAGCCAGACCTACCTGAGATAAATTGCGAGAGGTGGCAAGAAACGGCAAGAGCGGCCGCAAGGGCCCTCGAAAGGAACATAACTTTAGGCGCGAAGGGTAAGTGTCGTTGTCCGTTCCATCGGCAACAGAAGTTGAGGTGAGAAGGCGGAGAAGAGAAAAAAAAAAGAGGGAAGGGGTCGAGAAAATGACAGAAAACGACGAAGGGTGAGGAAGCCAACAGAGTAAGTCCCCGTTGCAAAAAGGTGCAGCGAGGGGATACGCTGATGCTGGCCTTGTCCGTCGGTAGCCAAGAGCAGGCAAAAGAAGGGAAAAAGAGACGCAGAACAGACGTGATCGGCGTTGGGGGAGAGAAGTGAAGTACAAAAATAGAGAGACCCAAAGAGGCGAATGGGACGCCGGAAAAGAAAAAAAACGACGGGAGGGATGTGGACCACTAAACAATAACGATTGTCTAAAGCGGAAGGTCTGGGGCAGGCTGCAGATTCCGGCTGCAGCTCTTCTCACACACCACCACGCGGATGAATTGGGAAAAAAGGAAAATAGAACCGATCAAGGTTGCAAGCGAGTGTGGGTGTTGCACTAGTGTGTTTGTGTGTGTGTGGGTGTCTGGACGAGGAGGACGTTGGTGCGAGCGAGCGAGCGAGCGAGCAAGCGAGCAGGAGGCGGAGGCGGCGGCTGGCTGGCACGGCCGGCTGGGCCTGTCGCAAGCAAGGGGCTGTGCCGTGCCTGCATCTCTTTTCCTTGTTCGTCCTGCCTGCAGACAATGCCGGTTTCCTCGATGGCATCCATGGGGTTCCCTCCAGTGGCGGTGGATTCCAAACGACTTGCAGGCAGGGTCTCATGCCGGAGCCACCTAGCAGAGGCCAGGGTTTGCTGATTCAAAGCGCTGGCCGCCGCACCAGCCCAGAGTGTCCCAGATGACGGGGAGTCTCGATATGGCGGGACCTGGCCCATGCGCGTCACAGGGTATGGCGACAAAGGTAGCGTCTTAGCGTCGTGGCGTCGCAAAGGCGGGAGGACCGGGCCCCTGTCAGCGAGATGACAGCCCCTGTCCGCCCCACATCTTTTTCCCCTTGGGCCAATCGCCTAGGCGGGCGAGTCCAGGCCTTTCCGAACTCGCAGCAGCTACCTGGTGCCTCGTGGCCGCGCCCCCACTGCCTACTCACATCACAGTAAGCAGGCAGGCTGAGCAGCTGGTGCTTTCAATATTTCCCACGGCACAGCACAGCATAGCACAGCACCAAAAGGATCAGATTGATTACTGGGACGTTTGGGCGCAGCCGTTCGTTCCCATTTCCCTGCCCGTTGCAGATATTAATATTCATAGGAACAAAAGAATAGGCAGGGCCCCTGGCTTCCATGTTTCCTCGCCTGCCATTAGACGAACCGAGCCAAGCCATCGGCTGGAACTCAAAGCGAACGCCCTTGGAACGGTTTCAGGCGCCAGGTTGGGGATCCGCCCCATGTCTCGGGTCGTCCCCACACGCGGTCAACGAATTTGAGATGGAAAAGCAACCTGTATGCGCTCGGGCATTTCTTTTAGCGGCATGAATCGGCTAGACGGCTTTTGTTTAATTCTTAATTATTCGATGCCGTGATAAACAGGCCCGCCGCGGGTACAGTATCGTCCATTTCCGATATCCGTCTGGTGTCCACCCGGATTCCCCTTCACCTCGCGTTGTCGGGTCTTGTCGTTTCGTACAGTCGGTCGGGGTGGTACAGTAGTGCCCGCTTTCTCCTGGGCAAGTCCTTTAGCGCCATGGAGCGTGCACACGCCACACACGATCCGATCCAGTCTCCGTCCCTGCGATAAGGCACCGCATCCTGGGCTAGCCCACGCGCTACCTGGCTCTGGGCAAGCTTGCGGTCCCGGCACGAACCCTGCAGACACCCGGTGTGTCCAACAATGTTGTCCCGGTCTTGGCAGCTCGGACTACGGCCCTATCCCGGGGCCTTGTTTCCGGCCAAATGCTGTTCGGTGTCGTTGGCCACTGCGCCTTTTTTTATCCCATATGTTGACTCGCGGGTTCCTGATGGGTTGGGTTTTGTGTCGCTACCACGCTGCGGCTATTTTTATGAGCTCCAGTCGCCCCGAATACCACCACAATACGACCTCGTCGACACATGTGTACGCCATCCTTTCGCGCCAAAGAAGAAAAAGAAAAAAAAAAAAACAGACGGGATATGTTTGGCCTCGAGCCTCACCGCCTCCCATCCGATATCGCTCCTCCCCGCCTCTTGGCAAGCCTTCGCACATGCTGATCTGTTGATCTTGGTCACACAATGTGGCACTTTTGGTTGCTGGCTCTGCGGAAAGCAAAGGGAGTCAAGCATTCCCGCAGGCTTGGCAGCGGCGATGTACCTTCCCCTCGCTCGGATGCTGCACTTTATTGGTAGTTGCTTTTTAACCGAGTTCGGGTCTGGGCAAGATTGGTTGGTGACATCCATAGGAGGCAAACCGGCCTCGCCGAGGTGACTCCCCACGTGCTCCCGCACCGCCGCCGAGAACTAGCCAAACTCGGCAAATAGCAACAAAACACCCGAGTGCGCATCAATGTTGTCTCCGGCCCTGGCAGCATCCATCGGCCGGGCCTTCGCGGCTGAGAACATTCGGCCGAAATAGCAACGCATTCCATTGTGGTGGTATAATCTCAAGTAAGAAACTCCGCGATTACGCCAGCTGGCCAACCAACTCAGCCTACTCTCCCGTAGCCATACTGCTTTCCTCACTTCTTTCGACTGTCGTGAACAATCTTGAGAATCTTGGCGACAATGCTCGGATCCGACAGCTATAGAGACGCAGGGCGGTCAAGTCAGTAAGAACGTCGTCGCTCTGGGTGATGCAGCAATAACGTTCTGAGGCGTGCCATAAACTCACCGTGCTAACATCGCCCAGCTGGTCCTCCTCGCCTGCCAGGATCTTCCTCAGAATCCGCCGCATAATCTTGCCGGACCGAGTCTTAGGCAGATCCGGCACGACATAGACGGCCTTGGGCGCTGCGAAGGGCCCGATACTTTTCCGAACCTGCAATATCAGGTCCTTGCGGATCTGGTCCACCGACTCGGCGCTGTCCTCCCGCAGCGACACGAACGCATTGACCGCCTGCCCTGTAAGCTCGTCTTGCACTCCAACTACCGCCGACTCGGCCACCGCGTGGTGCTCGATGAGCGCCGCTTCGATCTCCGATGTTGAAAGCCGGTGCCCGCTCACGTTCACCACGTCGTCCACACGGCCCCTGATCCAGTAAAACCCTTCGTGGTCTCTGCCGGCACCGTCGCCGGTGAACTTTTGAACGGCGATCCGAACTGTCAGTCAATGGCTTTCCCATCGCTCCTCCTTCACGCTCTCTCTATCTCCCGACCTGACGGGAGAACGAGGAGGGGCAACTCACATAATACCCCTTGTACACATTCATGTATGTGTCCATGTATCTCTTGTGGGCTCCCCAGACCGTGCGCGCCATACTGGGCCATGGTTGCTTGAACGCCAGGACGCCCTCGACGTCGTTCCCATGGATCTCCTCTCCCGAAACGGGATCGATTATAGCGGGCTCGATGCCAAAGAAGGGCAGCGATGCGGACCCCGGCTTGGTCGGGGTGATGCCCGCGAGCGGGGTGATGACGTTGGATCCGGTCTCGGTTTGCCAGTAGGTCTGTACCGACGAGATGAGGGTCCAGAGGTCAGCATGTGATATTATACGTTGAAGCACCTCTTTCCTGCCACCACCATGGGTTAAGGGACCCTGTTTCAGCCCGAGACGGTGCCACACTCACATCTACGATCTGGGCTTTTTCCCTTCCAACAACCTCAAAGTACCACTTCCAGATCTCGGCCGCGATGGGCTCCCCTACGGACCCAAGAACTCTCAGGTGCTTCATCTCGTTCTTGACGTACTGATCGCCGGCGCGCTTGAGCAACCTGAGGGCGGTTGGGGCCACGTAGAACTGCGTGATCTGGTGTCTTTCGATAATGTCCCAGTAGCGCGAGAAGTTGGGGTAGGCCGGGGTGCCCTCGAACACGACGGTCGAGACACCGAGCAGCAGGGGCGCATAGACGACGTAGGTGTGGCCCGTGATCCAGCCGACGTCGCCACCGCAGAAGAAGCGGTCGCCGTCGTGGATGTCGAAGACATACTTGCCCGTCATGGCGGCACCTAGCAGGTAGCCGCCCGTGGTATGCATAACACCCTTGGGCTTGCCAGTCGAGCCAGAGGTGTAGAGCAGAAACAGGGGATCCTCGGCGCTCATGGTCTCGGGAGGGATATAGTTGGGCCACTTCTCCACCTCCTCGTGCCACCACCAGTCGCGACCAGGTGTCATGGGCACGTCAGCGCCAGTGCGCTTGTAAACGAGGACGTGGGTGACATCGGGGCACTGCTTGAGGGCATCGTCGACGATGCGCTTGGTGCCGATCAGCTTGCCGCCGCGCTTGCCCTCGTCGGTCGTTATGACGACCTTGGACTGGGCGTCGATGACGCGGTCGCGCAGCGAGTCGGCCGAGAAGCCGGCAAAGACAACCGAGTGGATGGCGCCGATGCGGGTGACGGCCATGAAGGCAACAATGGCCTCGGGAATCATGGGCAGGTAGATGGCGACAGTGTCGCCCTTGCGCACGCCCATCTGCCTGAGCACGTGGGCGGTACGGCAGACCTCGCGCAGCAGTTCGCCGTATGTCAGGGTCCGGCCGTCACTGGGCTCGTCGGCCTCATAGATGATGGCAATCCGGTCCGGGTCCTTGAGTGCGTGCCGGTCCACGCAGTTGTAAGAGGCGCTGAGCTGGCCCTCGAGGAACCAAGCCGTGTCGCCGTCAGGCAGGCTGCCCGACCGCACCGTTTCGAAGTCCCTCTGCCATGTCAGGAGCTCGCGTGCCTGCCTGCCCCAGAATTTAGTTGGGTCCGAGATGGACTCCTTGTACAGCTGCTGGTACTCCTCCAGGCCTGATGTTGCCGCCACGCTGTTAGCACTACCGCGCGAACTGGGCTTGGGCGGCCAGCCCAGGGGTGTGGCTAGATACGTCACTTACTGTCCAAGTGTGGCTTGCTGGGGTGATCTGCATCCCCAATCAGTTGCGGGGCCGAGTCAGCCAAGGCAATGTTACCTGGGAGAAGGGAGATCTGGGGAGAGCGATCGTAGGGTATCTCGCCGCGACAATACACAAGGCGAGCGCAATTACAACGTACTGTCCAGCATTTTTTGTGGGGGGTCTGCATTCGGCAGCCAGCATGGTTAGCCAATCTTGTCTCGTCCTGCTTTCTTGCCGAAGCAACTGCGCATTTCCGCATTTCAGGGGCAGTAAACAGTCCGAGGCAGCATGCGACTCACGGTAGGTGTCGACCTCGTGGGCCTCGGCCACCACGGGCGCTTTGCCAGCCTCCTGGGCCATTGTGTACGGCGTGAGAAGCCTGGCCGAGATTTCTGCTGTGTGAAAACTATCCGCACACGGGTTGGAGCACAAGAGCGCTGGAAGCGAGGGAACAGATGTGCGATACAAAGCGAGGAGTGTTCTGCGGGCAGCGACACGCCGGCAGGATGACGATGACGTTTGCAGAATTTGCTGCGACTCGGGGCGGGCCGTAAGTGAAGCGTTTTATTGGCGTAGGATTGGTCACAGGAGCAGAACAACAGCTGGGCAATCGAATTGACGAGAGGTGCTGGGCGGTGGAGGGGAAGGCCGAGAAGGACCAGGGAGCTTTTTGTACTTTGCCGAGGGGCTGTTGGAGGCCGGCAAGGGGCACAGAAAAGGTACTTGAACAAGGACCAAAGTGGATTAGATAGGCCCTAGGCGAACGAATAAATCACAAAAAGGGGAAGAAACAAAGGAAAGAAAAAAAAAAAAGAAAAAGGGTTGAGCATGAGCTTGGCCAAGACGATAAAAGTACTGGAGACACAAGCTCCGGCCCCTCTCATCCCCAGGTTCTGGAGCTCGATGGGCGGGGCCTAGGGCACTCCTTCACTGCTGGGCGGCAAAAGTGATGCGCAACGACGGGGTGACGAGGGATCAGCTGGAATGGCGCCTGCCACGAGGGAGGGCGGGCAACCCCAAATTGAGTGAGCCCGACTTGCGGAGGTGCGTACCTGGTACTTGTTCCATTACCCCAACGCCGCTCTCCGCCATCAATTCCGTCTGTCCGCCCGAGATTGGAGCGGGCCAGGACGAATCCCGTGGCTGGCGTTTCCGGTACTGTACCGAGGCTGCCATTGGTGGTGCAGTCTTGCGCCTGTGTCCTTCTCTCCGCGTGTTCTTTTCTAGTGGCTACAAAATTATCCTCCTATCCCGCCAGATGCCAGATGCCCTTCTTGCAGCCGAAGCACATTTGCATACGGCAAAACCCATCCCAACCGAGCGTGGGGAAACAGCGGGAAGGGGCCAAATCCCAGGTCATGCCGCCTGCAGCTTTCCACGCAGGCTGAGGCCGGACTGGCGGGACAGGGTCGGCGGGGTGTGATATCCGCTCGGCTAAGACGGGACATAGCAGCGCAAAATGGATACAACATGAGGTGTGCCATTGCCGTCATGCGCCGAGGAAAGGGTGCAACAAGAGCACCCTCACCCCCACCACACCCAATCACCCCCGCATTTCCAACTCTGAACTTCCCCACCAGGGGTAGCAGGAGCATGGGTCTCATTCGGTTTGGGAACCCGCCCCGCCAAAACCAACCATCGGAGCCATCGTGGTCGCGGGCCTCGAGCTGTGGTGAACACCAGCCAACTCACTGGTTCGAGTCCGAAACTCGATTCCGGCAATCGGCTTTGGATGAATAGTAGGCCCATGCAGGCTGGGATCGGACGCGGGCACGTAGCCCAGAAAAAAAACCGATACACCAAAAAGCAAACCCGGCCAAATAAGACTCCTTAAAAATATAAAAAAAAAAAAAAAGAAATAGGAAAAGAAATAATAAAAAGAAATAGGAAAAGAAATAAGGAAAGAAATAAGAAAAGAAATAGGAAAAGACACAGGAAAAGATAGGAAGGAAATAGAAAAAAAGGGAAAGGAAATACTTTTTTTTTTAAAAACAAAAAAGAAAAAAGGAAGTTTATTGCTGCCCATTTCTCTAATGAGTGGCCTTTTGGTGTATCGCTTTTTTTTCTGGTCTGCGTGGCGGGGTTGCGCTTCCTTCCGAGCAGTTAAATCAGCCGTCTCTAGCCAAGGCACTTCTAGATGGGGGGCAGTGACTTGGGATGACGTGCACTAGACGAGCAGGTGTTACATCTCAATCCATTGCGGCCATGTTCCATGCCGATCGTAACCTTTGTACTGCTACTTTGCTGTCTCTTGCCCATTGCTGGAAGTGCCAAGAACAGCAAAGCCAACGTATTGGCGGTTTGGGCTTCGTCACCAGTTCTCCCTCTTGGCGCAACAAGCGCTCAGAACCTCTATGCTCTTTCACTGCCGAGGGATGTGTGTGGAAGTGCGGTCACGAAAAAGCTCCTCCCTCCGGAAGCCGTCCTATCAGGGACCTCACAGGGGTGTACTAGGTACCGACCTACGAATACTCGGACTGGCTCGCCGGCCATGTCAGGTATGTCAACGATAGATCTACAGCCAGGCAGGCTGGGGTGAACATAAGTTTCGCCGTCTTTATTCTCGGACACTGCGGTCGTGCGGCTGCTGCCCCTGGATATGACAGGCAAGGACCACCCATGGTCGACAAAAGCACGTGGGGAGGTCTGCGGTGCAAGAGCCACGCGTTCAAGCATGCATATTGGGCTAGCTTCATTAAAGTGCCGTGGTTCTGAGCGTGGTCTGATTAGCTTGCGGCAAACGGTGGATGCACACCATGACTTGCCTGAAAAGCTGTGGGTAAGATTAGACGAAAAAGAGATGTAGTTGTGTATAGACACGGGCCGATTCATCCCAAGAACGCCGTGGAACGCCGTGCGTACCTGACTTTCCCGCTGATGGGCCCTTTTTTCAGGATACCAATGCAAACGGACAGCCACCAGCCATGGCTTCACATATCCATACTCATCAAGTACATTTCCAGTATCCTCATAAACTTAGCCACAAACGCCTCGAGATGGAAGATGACCTTGGTGCCCATTTTGATGCGATGCTCGTAGAAGGCCGACCACTGGATGACCTCGACCTTGAGCGCATCGTCTATCAGCGGTATGAGCTTGAAGGTGAGCGTCTTGAGGATCGTTGTTGGCGGGATGCAGTGCGTCAGCAGGTCGTAGAACTTGGCCCGAACCTGCAGGATCCGTGCCGGCGTGTGCTCGTCCATGATCTCCTTGGCTATCTGTCCGATCAGCGCCTCCCAGTCTGGCGGCGGGATCGCGGTCGTGTCTTCGACTTTTTCACTGCGGAGCGGAGTTGGGGTTAGCACTCTGGTCTTTTCAATCCTCCGGCACTCGCTTCTCAAGAGGCGACAACGAACTTTTGCGCGTGCACCGTTTCGAGCATCAGCATTGCGCGACGCAGATTTCGCCCGCTCTCCTTGGCTATCCTCTGGTGCAGCCTCTGGGACACAGTCCAGCCCTCTCGCTTGGCCGACGAGGCGAGCACCGTGCAGATCTCCTCCTCGGTCGGAGCTGCTACCCGGACAAGCAGCGTCCGGGATCGGATCGGGGCGATAATGTTGGCGGTCGAGTTCGCCAGCAGGATTAGCCTCAGGTTGGGCGAGTACTTCTCCATGGTGCGGCGGAGGGCGGCCTGGGCATCGCGCGAGAGGTGGTCGGCCTCGTTGATAACGACCACCTTGAATCGCTGGCGCGCCGACTGGTCAACCTGCTGCGTCTGCGCGACCTCTTTGAGTAGGTCCTGAATCACCACCCTGTCGTAGTTCCCCACATCGGACGGCGTGATCTCTAGGTGGTATACCGAGGCGACAATGTTGAACTCGAGTTTGCGGTTGCTGCTCGTCTGGAATACGCGCGCATCGATCTTTATCTTCTCCACGCCGGGGCCGTACAGCTCCTTGAGCGTCGCCACGATCCGCGTTTTCTTGCCCGCCCCGGACGGTCCATAGATCAGGAGGTGTGGGAAGTCGCCGCTCCGCGCCTGCAAAACAGAAACAGCAATTGGGTTAGTAAGCCGGGAAAGCCTCGAGCGTGATCCGGGGTGGATGAGATATACCAAAGACCGCAGCCGGTCCGAAAGCGCCTCATGGTATGTGAGGGCATCCAGGGACCTCGGACGGTGTTTGTCCACGATCAGCGCCATTTCGGCGTGTTTTCTCGCGGTTATTCTTGCTTCTGTTTCCGGGCCCTGGGAGGGGGTGTGGGACGGTAGGATGGACTCGGGGGCTTCCTCGCTATTATCGTTCGCCCGCCTCACGGAAACGACAGGCTGAACTGCCGCGGGCTCAAAACTCGACGGATGGAATTATTGTGACGATGATGCTGGCTCCGTGCGGGCCAGAAGACGCGACACTCATGGAGAAGCGCGGCTGGGCCATTAAACGCGATGGTCCGTGCACACGGCCTTTCGAGCTCCAAAAGAAAAAAAAAAACGGGGCCGGAACCTGTCACCTCCGGGAAGCAACGGAACTCCAAGCGTGACATCAATTGATGTCCCATTTTGAGAACGCAATTACTGTCTGACTCAAAGCTTGCGTGCTAGGCTAATAGCAAATGCTATCTGCTAGTGGTGGGTCTAGTATCTACCTCCTACCCTTCGTTACTATACATGCTATCTATAATGGAGAGCCGACGCTGGGCGTCCGGATGTTCATGCGGGAGTAGTGGCCGTCACTGCCGGAGATTCAGATGGGGCTTCCGGGATAGGCAAAATCCTGCGTGGCCTTTTTAGGTCCTCAAGAGTCACGCCGTCCAGCCTCGTGATGCCAACGACTGGAACATCTTTCTTGGTGATAAACTCGTACTGGCCTGAAGCTCCGCTTTGTGTTAGCTACGGCACGTCCTTCCAACGGGGATTTCTTTAACCTGTGAGGTTGGGGATAGAGATACCGACCTGGTAGCTTGTTTCCGGCCAATCTGAAGGCGTCCCTGATAACCTGCTCGTGGACCAGGCCCCTGACTTCGAATATGACCTGGCTGACTGCAACTCTTGCGGCCCAATGGTCAAACGAGCCTTTTCCTTTACCCATACGGTGCTGCGATAGGATGAGTGAGCAAAATGTCAGCGCCCATGCTCCTTCGGGCTCGGGGGCCGGGCACCATGTGCCTTTAGGGGGGACTGACTTCATTTCCACTCGTGAAGACGCCTATGTTGCAGCAGACCCTCTTGTATAACCGATACTTCTGGCCGCGCATGCGATTCTTGATTGCGTCCTCGGCGCGCTTCAGCTGCTTGGCACTGATTCTCCTGTCGTGATCCTTCATGCGAAGGCCGTAATCTCCCCACATGACCGTCGTTCCCTTGACCGATCCTCCAGTGGGAACCCTAGGACGGCCCTTCATCATCTTCTTTTTGCGGTCGATGCGCGGCTCGAGCCATGACTGGTTAGCCGCCGTTGAGGAGAAGGGCCGGGCGCTGGCGATCGGGGCGGGGAGCGTCGGAGCGGAGCGGGCTGAATGCACCAGAGACGCACGCGGAGGGGCGGCCGCCAGTGATATACGCAGGCTCTGGAAGGCGCCCAGCAAGGCCGAGGAGCAGGTTCGGCTCATGATTGAGTCTGCGAGGCGGTTGCGGGTACGTTCAGCGATAGCACAGCGATGGAACAGCAGCAGAGGCCTCGTCGTACCTGCGCTGGCGGCTCCGAGAGCCCCACGTGCAAAACCACAGCTTGATGCCGGAGCTTGGACCACCCCATGGTTCCACTATCTGGGATTAAAGTGATGTGGGACCATGCTCCGTTCCAAGTCACGGTTAGTCGCGTCATCTTCGCGTGCATCTGCCTGGCAGCTTTTGTGCTTTTTTAACCTCACTCCATCGTCGCCGCCCGGCTAGAGCTAATTATTGCAATGAACTGAATCCATATTCCATTTGCCTCCTCCTCACAAGTTCACTGGCCACACGAGGCTTCTTCTGCCGTCTGCTGTCCAAATCTCGTGCTAAATCTGGTCTGTCGCTCTTGCCGCTCTCATTCCCACTCCGTGCGGCAACGACACGATGCCGGCCGATATCCGCTCATTTTTCGGGCCAAAGGGCGGCGCCACCCCCTCCAAACCGGCGCCGAAGAAGGACGATACAACCGCCAAGAAAGGTGCCGCTGCTCGTGGGAAAAGCCGCAAGGTGCTGGACGACAGCGACGACGACGAGGCCCCAGCCCCAGCAAAACCTGCCACCAGGAGCACTCCGAGAAAGAAGGCTGGTGCTGGCGAGCCTGTTAAGGGCGTTGCTATCTCTGCTAGTGATTATTTTGCATCCTCTGGCTCCGGTGACAAGAAGGCGCAGCCAACGCCCAAGGCCTCCAAGATTAGGTCCGAGGTTGAAATCCGGACCAGCCCGCGAACCAAGGCAAAGACCGCTGCGGATCCGAGCCCTGATGTGGCCCCTAAGGCAACCAAAAAAGCGCCGTCTGCGCCGGCCCCTAGGAAATCCGTAACCTCTCACAGGAAGTACGATTCTGATGACGCCTTTATGGACGACGACGGGGAGGACGGCGATGACGACATATTCGCTGCCGATGTCAGGGGACGCAACAAACGAAAGAACGACGAGTACGTCGAGGACGATAGCGAAGATGAGGACCTGCCACAGCCAAAGAGGATAGCCTCTCGGCCGAGAAACGCAAGGAAAAGCGCTGTGCAGGACGAGTCGGAGGAAGACGACGTCAAACCCTCGCGGGTTACTGCGAACGGCAAGGCTTCAGCTGCGGGCAGGAAGCGGAAGTCTCCAGAATCCGACTCCGAGGAAGAGGAGGAAGAGGACGTCAAGCCCCGCAAGAAGCCTGCCGCCAAGCCTCGGGCCGCGCCAAAACCCAAGGTGGCAGACGCGGAGGACCCTGGAATCAAGGCCATTCTTGATAATGTTCCAACGGTCCGGCCACCCACGCCTCCGCCCAAAGACCCGAATGCGAAGTTTGACTGGAGGAAGGCAGCGGCCGGCGGAGGCAACTCTGGTCCTCCGCCTGATGCCGGCGCAATAGAGCTGCCCGAGGGTGAAGAAGATTGCCTCAGCGGGCTGACCTTCGTCTTTACGGGCCTCCTCAAGACCCTGAGCAGAGACGAGGGCCAGGCGCTGGTGAAGCGTTACGGCGGGAAAGTAACGGGGGCCCCTAGCAGCAAGACGAGCTTTGTCGTGCTTGGTGATGATGCTGGACCCAGCAAGCTCGCGAAGATCAAACAGCACGGGATCAAGACAATCGACGAAGTTGGTCTTTTCCACCTGATCAAGACCCTTCCCGCCCAGGGCGGCGGTGGCAAAGGGGCGGAGAAGGCACGCCAGAAGCGTGAGGAGCAAGAGGCACAGGTAAAGCAGGCGGCAGCTGAGATGGAGGCCGAGGAGAAGGCGCGCAAAGCAGAGGCTGAAAAGGCCGCCAAGGCCCGGGAGGCCGCAGGGTCCAGAGGCCCTGTCGTGGCGCCGCCGCCGCCGCCAAACTCGCAACTGTGGACTTCCAAGTACGCTCCCACGCAGCTCAGCCACATCTGCGGGAACAAAGCGCAGGTGGACAGGATCAAGGCGTGGCTTGAGAACTGGCCCAAGTCGCGAAAGTACGATTTCAAGAAGCGCGGTGCCGACGGGATGGGTGGCGAGCGTGCTATCATCATCTCAGGCCCTCCCGGCATCGGCAAGACGACGGCCGCTCACATGGCGGCCCGGCTCGCAGGCTACGACACGCTCGAGAGCAATGCTAGTGACACTCGAAGCAAAAAGCTTGTCGAGAATGGCGTCAGCGACGTTATTAACAATACGTCGCTGCTTGGCTACTTTTCCGGCGACGGCAAGAAGGTTGACGTGACCAAGAAGAACATTGTGCTAATTATGGACGAGGTGGACGGCATGTCTGCTGGCGACCGTGGAGGAGTCGGGGCGCTGGCCAAGTTCTGCAAGAAGACCGAGGTGCCGCTGATCCTCATCTGCAACGAGCGTCGGCTGCCCAAGATGAAGCCGTTTGACCATGTTGCCTTTGATATCCGGTTTAACCGGCCCACGGTCGAGCAGATCCGCTCGCGCATCATGACCATCTGCCACAGGGAGGGCCTGGGCAAGATGCCATCGCAGGTTATCGATGCGCTCATAGAGGGCTGCAATAAGGACATCCGCCAGATCATCAACATGCTGCACTCGATCAAGCTTGACGGCGCCGCGCTCAACTACGACCAGACCAAGTCCATGACCAAGGCCTGGGAGAAGCACGTCATCCTCAAGCCCTGGGACATTTGCCAGAAGATGCTCGCCGGCGGGCTCTTCTCACCAGTCAGCAAGGCTACGCTGAACGACAAGATCGAGCTCTACTTCAACGACCACGAGTTCAGCTACCTGATGATCCAGGAGAACTACCTTGGCACCAGGCCGCTCCTGCTCAACGGCAAGGGCTACAGCAAGAGGGAGGAGAACCTCAAATATCTCGAGCTTGTGGAGCAGGCGTCGGAGAGCATCAGCGACGGCGATCTGGTCGACCGCATGATCCACGGCCCGCAGCAGCAGTGGTCTCTCATGCCCACGCACGCTGTCTTCAGCTTCGTCAGGCCGGCCAGCTACGTGTCTGGCCAGCTGATGGGTTCCAGCTTCACGGCGTGGCTCGGCATGAACAGCAAGACCGGCAAACTTGGGCGATTTGTGCGCGAGATACACTCGCACATGAGACTGAAGTCGTCCGGCGACCACAACGAGATCCGGCAGCAATACCTCCCGGTCCTCTGGGACCAGCTCATCAAGCGGCTTTCTGTCGAAGGCAAGGATGCTGTCGAGGACGTCATCAAACTCATGGATAGTTACTACCTGACCCGCGATGACTTTGACGCCATCAAGGAGTTGGGCGTCGGCTATCAAGACGAGTCCAAGGCCAGTATCGAAACTCAAACTAAGGCCGCTTTCACGCGAACGTAAGTCTAAATGATTCACTGTAAACATCTACGTGATCTGTGCCATTGAATGTCGCGGGGAGACTAACCAATGTTCCGCCGTCTCGTCACAGATACAACATAATGTCTCATCCTATCCCTTTCATGAAGGCAAGCAACGTTACGGCGCCCAAGGCGGCAGCCAAGGATGTGCCAGACCTCGAGGAGGCCATCGAGGAAGACGACGACGCTGCAGTTGTTGCGGAGCCTGCGGAGGCTGAAGACGAGGATGATCTTAAGAAGGACAAGTACATCAAGCAACCTAAAGCAAAGCCGAAAAAGGCCGCTGCAGCTTCGTCCGGTAAAAAGACCACCAAGAAGTCGGCGGCAGCAACGGATGATTTCATCGACGACGACGACGATGACGAGGCGAAGCCGGCCCGGGGAAGGGGGAGGCCGAAGGGGACAGGTGCTGCGGGCAAGGGGAAGGGCAAAGGGAAGAAGTAAAGGAGTAAGCTGATGTTGTCATATCGATACTGCTCCTTATGCCTTTGGTGTACATCTGAACACACTTTTTGTCTCTTTGTTCCCAATGTATTTTTATTGCTCGTTCGTCGCGGGAGATACTCAATATTATGAAGCGTACGAGACAGGCTGGGGGATTGCGTACGATGCAACCCGTGTGGGAGGGGCCAAACACCAGTGCTGCTCGTTCTCCCCAAGACTCGATCTGAAAAGGCTCTCGCACAGGTAGTTCAACTTGCTTCCGTTGTTGCTAGGCACGTACAAACGCAGGTAAACCCGATATCAGGTCGATATTGGTGACATATTGGCAAAAAAAAAAAAAAAAAAAGAAGAAGAAAAGTGCCGTCTCCAAGACTTGTGGTAGTAGGATGCCAGCTGATATCTCTCACTTGGCCCTCACCTGGCTCGGTACCTGGTCAACGTGGCCCTGGGCCCCGAAACCGTTCTTTCCTTTCCCGGGTGGGGCCAATCACTACCCGCCCGATCTTCCTCCTCCATCTCATTCGAGCCGACGCGACCTAGCACACATCAAATTCAAACACAAGCTGTATCTTCTACCCAGCTTCTCTGTCCTAGGTCACCTTCTCTTCTCCATTCTCGCCACCATCGTGGCTGTCTTGTTGTTCTAATGCCGCTTCTTTTCCCAAGTGTACCCTGTTCCATACATGTCTGATATCCAATTTGGGCTCTTCCTCTCGGCCCAGAGTCCGATCCAGCCGCTCACTACCACCACTGTCCTCTTCTTTTGTAATTTGTTTTCTTGGATCGGCCCACCCCAGCACATCTCGGCATCATGATGTCCTGGACAGCAAAATGTGAGTAGAGAGACGGTCAGCATCGAGACTGGAGCCAGGCATCGATGGCTTTCGCTGCCCAGTCCCCCGCTCGCTCGGGCGCGAGAAGGGCGACGCGCACTCTGCTGACTTCAAGCCTCTAGGTCCAACCTCGCCGCGACTCCAGCTGCCTCGCCGCCCTGGCGCATGCTTTGGAGTACGAGCTGCCACTGGAGATATCAATGGCTGGACCACAAGTCCGGTTGGTGGGCAGGATGCACCCACGATAGCGCGCAAGTCCTCCCCGCAGCGCTTCACAGCGAGGCGGGACAGCGGCAGGACCAGCGGGATGACATCGTCGACGGTCCCCAACTTCTCTCTTCGTGACATTGGTGTCTCGTCCATATCACCTGCTGCCGTCAAAGAATCACTGCCCGACCAGTACCCTATTAAAAGTAGCATCCGTGCTTCAACCTCGATCGACAAGGGTCATCTGCTGGCCAGCGAGGATGGCCAGGACGACCGGCCCATCCTCTGTGAGGATATTGTCTCCGCCTACACTACCATGCGTGGTCCCAGGCCCGTGAACCAGCAAGACCCTCTCCTCTCGTTGCTGGCGCGTTCCAAGGCCCAGACGAGCGGCACCAGCTCTGTCTCTTCCTCGGCTAGTGCTAGTGCAGCCTCGGCCGTCTCTGGGCCTTGCTTCTCCGTGGGCAAGCAGAGCTCCCCGTATGTCTTGTGTTGCTGAGCCCGGACCACCGCTGATCTTCTGCTGACCGGTGTTCTTCACCGCATAGATACCAAACCACCCTCATCACGCCTGTTGATGACGACTGCTCTGAGCTGTCTTCGCAGCCCACAGTCATGTACAACATCCTGCGCTCGGCCCGAAAGAGCTCTCAGACGCGCGAGCCCTTGATTGGCATCCATGCTCCCGAGGTTCGCTTCAAGTTTGAGGGTGACCCATGGAAGTGCAAGCCCTTCGACGAGGCCTTGGCCCGGACGACACCTCAGGACTTGAAGCAGGCCTCTCAGCCCCGAGCCACAGCTCCAGCTCCTGACCTGCCAATCCCCGTTGAGGCCGCCCAGCTTCACACGTCCTGGAACCAGCCACTGAGCCTGGCGCAAACCGACACAAATCCCAGCACAGACGGCCCAGAGTCTGGCGATCCCATCATGTCCCCGGGCACCTTTCTTGTCCTGGCCGAGGGCGCTCAGCCCTGGCATACCGATGAGCTCCATCGCGAGGCCATGGCAGAGATGCCGGAACCGGTCCGCATGCGCCCTTTGGATCCGTCGCCCAAGACCCCGGAGCCCCGGCCCCGGTACGGCGACCGCTGGAACCCGGCTGGGTTCGAGCCTCAGTTCGATCAGGAGAACGGGGAGCCGATATCGCCGCACTACAAAGTCCCATCGAGCCCCTCGATCCTCTGGACTCCTCGTCGTGCGTGTGCTATCCCCATCGTCTCTTGAAATGGAGGTCTCAGAGCCCGAACTGACTTGAGACTTTGTGCCATAGCCGTGACTCCCGAGATGATGTACCGCCACTTCCCTCACGGCGAGTTTGACCGCATGGACCCGGTGGCCGGCGAGGCATGCCGCGAAGCCTGTCTCGGCCATATTCCTTCTTTTGGTGGAGGTTCTAACCATAGTCCCTACTCCGAACTATTTGCAGAGGTAAGTAGCAGAAAAGCCCCCCCAGACCACCCTTGACCCGTAGGCGTGGGGAAATGATAATATTGTGAGCCATGTTTTTTTGACACCCCACATACCTAACTTCTAGGACGAGATCGATGAGGTCCTCGCCACCCACCACGGTCCCATCTTCGACGACATCCACCCCTCGAGCTTCCGGGATGCCATCGAGACTATGGAGGAGCATATCGGGCTGTCGCGCCTGGAGCACGAGCGTTTGGAGCGCCAGAACGAGCGCCAGCGCCAGCGCCTCCGCG
>GL876966.1:2191207-2230303 GCA_000193285.1 Magnaporthiopsis poae ATCC 64411
GCAGGGCAGCCACGCTGGCCTCGAGGGCCTCCTTTTGCGCCGCACCGCGCTCCAGAGCAAGCAGCGTCTCCTGCAGCGACTTCTCCCGTGCTTGGCGGTCGTCATCCATGCGCGCCGTCTGCGCCGCCACGAGGGCCGTCACCTCAGCCGCCGTCTGTATGACCCGCTGGTGCACCTTGTCCAGCGTCTCGAGCCGGGCAAAGGCCTTATCTGCCGCCTGGCTGTGGTCGACGAGCCGGTCCAGCTTGCCGTGCACTGCAACATTGTCTTGGTCGACCTTGTCTGCCAGCTGGTCTAGGCCATCGAGCTTGGCCAGGACCGCCGTCTGGCTCGAGACAGTCTGTTCAGACAGCTTCTCGAGCTTGTCGACCACAACGAGCTGATCGCTGTCGGCTTGTTCAGACAGCTTCTCGAGCTTCTCAACCACGACGAGCTGATCAGCATCGGCCTGTTCCGACAGCTTGTCGAGCCGGTCGACGACAATGAGCTGGTCCCCGTCGGTCTTGTCCGACAGCTTGTCGAGCTTCTCGTTTATGGCGGTGCTGTCCTGGTCGGCCTTGTCGGCCAGCTTGTCAAGCTTTTCACCGTTGGCGAGAATGCCCGCCTCGAGCTTCTCGGTCATGCCGTCAATCTTCTCGGGCAGCATGAGGAGGATGCCGTCGCACTGCTCCGAGACGCCTTGGATCTTTTCAAGAAGGACGTCACCGTTGTAGCGCTCCGAGAGGCCCTCAACCTTCTCGAGGAGGACGTCGCCGTTGTAGCGCTCTGAGAGGCCCTCGAGCTTTTCCAACAGCACGTCGCCGTTGTAACGCTCTGCGAGACCTTCTACCTTCTCGAGGACGGCCTCGCCGTTGTAGCGTTCTGAGAGTCCCTCGAGTTTCTCCAAAACAACGTCGCCATTGTAACGCCCCGAGAGCCCTTCGAGCTTCTCCAAGACGACATCACCATTATAGCGCTCCGTGAGGCCCTCAAGCTTTTCCAGCAGGACGGCGCCGTTGTACTTCTCCGAAAGGTGGTCGAGCTTCTGCACAACCTGGCTGTCGTCGTACTTCTCCGGCGGCGGGGGAAGCATGGGCAGCTCCGGCGGCTTGGCCTCCTCGATCTTCTCCCGGATGGTCTCGGTGGACGCCTTGGAGTGTTCGTAGTGCTGTCCGACGATGAGCAGGACGTCCTTGAGGCTGTCGAGGATCTGCGGCTGGTACTCGGCAACTCGGCCCTGCAAGCCCTCGACCGCGTCGACGGCACGCTTGACCTCGTCCCGCGTTTGTTGGTGCTCGGCTTTGTCGTCCGTGTGGTTCTCATCGACGCGGCCCACGAGGTCCTCGACGCGCCCAAACACCGTCTTGGACGCCTCCTCCATCTTCTCGAGCGAGTCCGTCACGGTCGAACCGAGCGTGTCGATCAGTGCCTTGAGTTCGTCCGCCACCGCCTTGCTGCCCACCACGGCTGCTTCCATCTGCTCGTCCCGGGCCTCGCCGCTCTTGGCCCTCTCCTCTAGCAGGGCTTGGAAGGCATCGTACTTGCTTACAAGCTCGCCCACCTTGTCGTCGATCTTGGCGGCCAACTCGTCCGCCGTCTGCTGCAGCTTCTCGTCCGTCTCAAGCTTTGCCCCAACGGCGCTTACGCGGGACTCCTCCACCTCGACCTTGACAGCCTCGAGCATCTCCTTGAGTTCATCGCCGACACTGGCGCTCTTCCCGACCGTCTGGCCTAGCGTCTCGAGAAGCTGCCCGACCTTGCCGACGCCGCCGACGCCCTCCTCAAGCTGGCTCTTGACGGTTGACTGGAACTCCTCGAGGAAGGCCTTGACCTCTTTCACAGTCTCGCCCACCCCGACGGTCTCAGCCTGGCGGTCCTCGAAGGCCTTGGCCGTCTTCTCGGCTTCTGAGCCTGCCATAGAGCGAACCTCAGCCAGGAGGGTCTCCAGCCTCTGCAAGTCGTCGCGCGTGGGCAGAGCGGCCAGATCGGTCTTGACCATCTGGTCGACGGCTGTCTTGATGTCGTGGCATATGGCCTCGACGGCGTCGACGTCCGTCTTGGTGACGCGTTCCGGGTCGTCGAGCTGCTTCTGATGGCGCTCCTTAAGTTCTTCGAATTCGTTGGCCACCTGCGCAATCAGAGACTCCACCTCCTTGAGGTCCTCCTGCCGTGAGAGCCCGTCCAGGCACTCGAGCTTGGTCTTGAGTGCCCCGAGCGACTCTTTGGTCTCGAGCACTACTGTTTCCAGCGCGTCGATGTGATCCTTGCGCACAGCCTGCTCGCCGTCTACCATATCGTCAAGCCGTCCCTTGGTGTTCCGGAGGATAGTCTCGATCGCCACCACGTCCTCTCTTGTGGCCGGATCAGGAGCTGCGGAGTCGCGATCGCTAGCAGCAGCTGCCTCGACCGTCTCCTGCAGCTTTTGAAGTTTCTCGATGATGCCCGTGAGATCCTCCTTTGACGCGAGGGTCTCGGTTGCCCCTGAAAGGTCTTCCTTTGACACTAGGATCTCCGCCACGCCCGACAGATCCTCCTTGGATGCCAGAGTCTCGGTCATGCCCGACAGGTCCTCTTTGGAGGCCAGCGTCTCGACCGCGCCCGAAAGGTCGAGCTTGGACGCCACATCGTTCTTGGTGAGCGTGGGCACGGCAGCAGCAGCAGCCGTGGCAGCGGCAACGGCCACCGAGGCGGCGCTGGCCTCGGCCGGGGCCTCCATTGTGTCCATCTTCATCTGGAGCTGCGCGATGAGCCTCTCGAGATTCTTAATATCGTCCTGCCGCAGAACGTCTATGGGCACCATGGCGGTGCTCATCGAGTGGTCGATTGTGGCCACGGCTTTTTCGTTGGGGTTGGCCAGCTCGCGGATGTCATTGATGTCCGATTTGATGTCCGACTTGACGCCGTCGAGCCCCGTCTTCAGGGCGTCGAGAATCTCATCGTTGGCAGTCAGATCGATGGGCTTGTTGCCGAGACGCTCGATGCACTCGCGCAGATCCTGCATGCTCTCCTGCAGCGCGTCGAGCACCTCGTTAGTGCCCGCGATTGGCCGGCTGGCAATCTCGTTGCGTAGGCTGCTGATGCCATCATGAAGTGCCTCAATGACCTCCTTGTTGCTCCCACCGCTGTTGGCGCTGGGCACGGCAGACATGGGGACAAGGGACGAGTTGACAGCGTCACGCAGATTCTCGATCTCCGTCGTCAGCACCTTGCGGGAGCTGTCAGACGCCTTGGACACGAGCTCGGCGATCTCCTCCCGGAAATCGTCGAGCGTGCGCACTAGCCCGTCTAGGAAGTCCTCCTGGCCGTTGACGCCCGCAGCCTTGTCGACGTAGGCCTCGATGTCAGCTCGCAGCTTCGCGAACCCGTCCTTGGTGGCGTCGAGCACCTGCTCCTTGTCTCGTTCGCTAGCTGCGACGCTCTGCTTGGCCTCGGCCGACACGGCACGGAACTCGTCGCGCATCAACTCGACGATCTCGCCCAGTCGCTCCAAAACCTCGTCGTTGCTGACTGTGGACTGCGTGGGCTCGGGCATCGGCAGCTCCAGGCCCTCGAGGCCCTCCTTAACCGCGTCGAGCATGTCCTGTTTGGTCACCTCTGTGCCCACTGCCGATGCGGCAACGGGGAACTCGAACTCCTCGAGGCACTCTCGGACCGCATCGAGGATCTCGTCTCGCGAAAGAGCCGGGGGCGTCTCGACCTGCGGCGGCACAAAATGCTTGAGGCCCTCGGCCACGGCCGCAAGCACTTCGTCGCGAGTGGCCCCAGGGGCAGCGTCCTTGGACGGGGCGTACTCGCGCAGGCCTTCCTGCAGGCACTGTAGCACCTCGTCACGCTCCAGCCCAATGGTTTGTACCTCGATCTCGGGCTTGTACGTTTCCCAGGCCTCCTTCACCGCGTCCATGACGTCCTCGCGCGTGACCTCCTCCTTGCGCGGCCGCGATGCCTGGGAGTCCTTCAGCGCTGCACGAACCGAGTTGTACACCTCGGCGTAGTCTACCACGGGCCCTCGCGACGCGATCGCCGTGGCCGACTGGCGCCTGTGCTCCTTCAGTAGCTGGTTCATGTGCTGCTTCATCTCCTGGAGCCCCTCGTCTATGACCCGGCTCATCTCGGCTTGCGTCACCGCCTCGGCTTGGTTAGGCTTCTTGGCTTGCACCTCCTCCAGTCGTCGGCCTATCTCGCGGCCCATTCCTAGCACCTCGCCTCGTAGCTCGCGCACGAGCGCCTTGACCTCAGCCGTCAGCCCGCCGCCCTGGGCGACACTGTCCTTGACAGTTCGGATGATGTTGAGGATGTCGCCCGTCACAGCGTCCGACTCGCCCGAAGTCGGCGCCGACGAACGCCGAGTAGCGACATCGGCAACCGTGCGTTCTCCTGTGCGCTGCAGCGCACCTACGCCCGGGCCGGCAAAGCCGGATACGGGCGACGACGGGTCCTCATCGAAGCTGCGCTTTCTCAGCGGCACTGATCCGCCACCGCCGCTTGCATCAGTGGCGGGCACAATGGCAGACTGCTCATGGCTACTCTTGACGAGATTCAGCAGCTCCTCCACCTTCTTTGCAGTCGCCATGCCTGCAACCTTGTCGGCCACATCCGAGAGGCGAGAGATGAGATTTTCGTGGCCATCCTTGGTGCCCATATCACGCACAATCTTCTCCAGTAGGGAGATGGTTGCGGGGCCGTCCACCACAGGGCCGCAGAGCGACGGGGTGCTCATGCGATCGCCATCCATAGACGCGGAGAAGCTGTTGAGAGACGGGATGCGTGGCAGTGAAAAGGGTCGTGCCACCTTGGACATCGGGGAGCCCGCGGCGTGAGGCTTGCTATCCAGAAGCAGACTGGCGCCGTAGGGGTCCCTCGTCGAGCTTCGCGACGAGAGCTCGTTTGTGCTGGTGAGAAGGTCACGCAGGCTGCGACGGATGTCCTCGTCACGTGTATTGGTAGCCTCCTTCAGGCTCAGGAGGTCCGTAGCGTTGTCCCTGCTGCGGCGACTGAGCTGCGACATCTCCTTCTGCAGCGACGTGGCGATGTTGGTCAGGCTAAGGATTTGCTGCGACAGGGAGTCTAGGGCGGCGTTGGGCGGCTGCCTCGCAAGCGCCGTCGATGGCGCCGAGTTGGTCACATTGGAAAGTGGTACCGGCTCCGGCTGGACCGGCTGCCTCTCCTTGACTGGATTATGATTGTCCCGATGGTCTCTGGGCGCCGAGGCGGCGGGCGCTTGTGGCAGCTCCCGTAGCTCCCTCGGAGGTTTGCTGTGGCTGTTGCCGTGATTACCGTTGCCGTTGCCGTTTCCACTGCTGTTGCCGTCCCTGTCCCTCTCCCTGGTAGGGGTTGACAGGTTTTGAAGTGCCAGCATTGTGGCTGACTGCGGTGGCGTGTTCTCGCCGAGGATGCAGTGGGCCGAGCGGCGAGCAATAGGTCTGATTATGGGCGTCAGGCTAGGGCCGGGAGAGAGTGAGAGCACCTTCACCTCGAGTGGTGCTTCCCGATCGTCTTGTGGCCTGGAGTCATAAAAGGGGTCCCGGGGCGAGCCGGGGCGGGGGAGCTGCTCATGGGAGCGTGGGGTGGAGTTAACCGACTCTCGCCCACCCTCAATCATGAAGCCCAGGTCACGGACGCTGCCGTGCTGCGACGACTTTATCCGCCGGTGCGTCGAGTTCTTTCCGAGAGGTGTCGGGACGAGAGAGTTCTCGCGGGCCTTCTCGGCCAGCGCTGCATGGGCCGACTGGATAGCAGCCGACGTGCCTGGTTTGGAGGGCGAGGGGCCAACACTGGGAGACTGGGGATTCAGAGGAAGCGGCGGCGGCGCCCTGTCCGGGTCGGAGCTGTCCCACCTATTGCGGTTGAAAGAGTTCTGGCGTCAGTCCCGTACTGCAGTCTGCTTGCCCTCATGCGGGACATTCGCCCTCTCGTCTTTACGTACATGGGGATCAACGCCCGGCTGTGGTCCGAGGAGCCGGAATGCTGGTGTCTCAGCGTCCGGTCCAGCTGGCTGGGGACGTCCCGTTCTATCGGCGGCATCGTGACACTAGTTCGGCAGCAATGGAATTTGGTGGTTTACATGAGGCACGTGTGCCGGAGCGGGCGGGTGTGGAGGAGCGCAGGACGCAGGGCAAGCCGATAGGAAGAGAGCGTAATTGTCGCGATGTGATGTCGCTGGAGCGTAGGTATCTGTTGGTGATAATGCTGGTAAAAAGGAGTTGCTAGCGTTTGCCTTGTATCTTTCGTGCAGGGAAACGTGGGTTGAGAAGAATAAAAAGATCGAGGCCTCCCCCCTGGAGCTATACCCCGGGATCTTGTATAATAAATGGGAGCCGAAATGGGCAGCCAGGTCGGGTGGGATGTTGACTTCGAATGTCGTCTCGGCCAATGCTATGCCGTAGCTAAGCCTGGCTCGTCGGCGCTTCCGACTGTGACTGGGTGTAAACAAAATGCCCTGGCAACCACGACCAAAACAACGCCAACGCACGCACTTCCCCCACTCCTGTTTCGCCCAAACGTCCGCAGGGATCCGCCAACGGCACTTTATCGATAGCCGGCAGGATGGGTGGGGTGGGGCTCAATCCGCGCTCCTGTCCACTCAGCCGAAACTCTGCCACACGCTCCATCCTTAACTGGATGTCCCATCGCGGCCGTGTCACACCGCCTGAGGCGCGTTTGCCTCCGAAAAACATGGATGGCAACACGACAAGGAAAGCCGGAAAGAGATCAGAGAAGGAGCTGAGAATTGACAGCAGAAGATACCCCACCACCAACCTAGGTGCCGAGTCTATCTATCCCATATCTATACACATACATATAACAATGGCTTTGGATAAGGAGCCGATTGCGTCTGGTCCCGAGTACTTGTTTTATCGTAACGCAGCGTAATGCATCGTGGCGCCTCATTTTCAGATACCTCCACGCCATCGACCGAATTCTCTAAGAAAGAACAAGAAGCGAAGAAAAAGCCAAGATTCCGACTCAGATCTTGTCTATGGTATTACACACTCGCACTCCTCGCCCGCTCCAACCACCTAAGCTGCGAATGCTTATCGCCCCGCAATGGCCTTGTCGAAAGCGGGGATAAGGGTCTGGGCGAGCCAGAAGGAGAACACGAGCTTGGGGCCCGTCATCAGAAGCTGCGAGCAAGTCATAGGTCAGTCGATTTTCCATTCATTCTATCTTGCAGTCCTTGGGCGTCACATACCTTGGGCACCAAACCCTTGAAGAAGCTCGACATTCCCTCTTTCCTGGCCATGTTGGACAGAATACGGAAGCCGCTCTCAGGGTTGTCGAAGTTCCTGTTCTGGATCCTGGTCTTGATGACGTCTAGCGGGGCCGACACAACGAGCGAGGCTGATGCTCCCGCGATCGAAGCCACAAAGTTCTGGAACCACGACGCTTTGTTGTAGTCCTCGAGCTTGAAGAGAAACTCTTTGGCGAAGGCAGATCCGCCAAACAACTAGTAGGCGCGCAGATGCCAACATCAGTGACCATGTGACCTTGTTGTGGCGCTGGAGGCGCGTAGGTGTATATGGCGGTCCGCAAGTGCCCACTTACAGCAAACGAACCCGGCGCATTCCTGGCCGCTGTCCACCCCCACCCCCTGTACAGGCCGAAGCCCTCGTCCCGCACAATCTTGATCACGCCCCTGCCACGGAAGGCCTCCGGGTTTGTTTGACGCTTGATCTTGAGGACGTCCAGAGGCAGCAGGACGATCTCGCCGACGCCGATCAGACTAAGGCGCACCCGTCAGTTCCCGTCCGTTGACACTGACCAGCAGAGAAAGGCGATCCAGCGCGGGCTTTAGGGGTCGTCAGCCATACCTTCCGGCCGTCGAGTGCAATATCGCCTTGCCCGTCTTCTTTCCGAACGCGTTCTCAAAGTCCCTGCCGTAGCCGGCCGTGAGCCAGTCACGCGCGATGGGCTGCCCGCCGTACTTGTATATCCTCTGCAGCACCTTGTAACCGGCAGCGTACCCCAAGCCCGGGAAAAGAGAGAAGAACTTGCGGCCCGCCGGTGCAGATGCCTTGTCTTTGAAGATGACCTGGTTAAGTTGGCTCAGGCTTGAAACCTTAAGGATATTGCAAGTTGTGTCAGTCCTGTCGTCTCTAGGCGCTCAGGTCTTGTCCGTCTACCCATTGTCGGATGGTGGCAATACCCTGGTCTCGTTGCTCATTAGCCGCTTGGCGATCGTGTCAACCTAAAAGGGCTATATCAGTATGCGTGGTCGTCCTTGTCGTCGATCAAGGCGAGGCAGAACGTACGGGATGAAACACGGCGAGCTCGGAGATACCCGCAGAGCCTAGGATTGGGCCATATGCGCAAAGTCAGTGAGTGTCCTAGACATGGTCGTCTGTCGCCGATCTCCAGCATGAAAGAGGAAAAAACTCGGGAGATATTCACCCGATCCGAGCAACCGCGCCAGGTTGGACTCCTTCTCGCGGCCGCCACCAACCGGAGGAGACATCGTGAGGGGCGGGCGGGTATGAGTGACCAGGCAGGGAGAGGGGTGGAAAGATTGGCGATACGCCTTAGAACAACGCGCGAAGAATTCGAAAGTCTGGGATTGTCGGTTAAGACGCTCAGTAACTCTGCATTTTCCAACGGCGGAAGGAGGACGTAACGCACTGCCAAACTCCAAGTCCGTGTTCGGGGCTAATTCGAAGAAAAAAAATTTATTTGGTGGCAGCCGATCCGTCGCATTGATTGATAGGAGCCGCTCCCGCGCAACTCACAGGTCCAGGGACGGGGTAGCTCCAGCTCTGGCCACTCAGAGCGCACAATTCAACCCCGCCGATCAGTCCAGCTGGTTGCGCCCCGCCAAAAGCGTCACGGTTTGCTTTGATGGGAAAGGGCCCGAAAGAAGAAAAGAAGAAAAAAAGAGGAGCTGAGACAGCGTTATAACCGTTTAACTAGGTACCTACCTACCTATGTACCCAGGTATGTATTAGCCGAGAAATATGAAAGGAGAAAGAAAATTCAGAGAGAAAACGACGAGACGGGGTTAGTTATGTACCTAAGTATCTACTACCTGCTCGGGCGTGGGGTGTAGCTTTGTTTGGCAGATGGAAGTCTGTAGGTACAACGTCATCTCCGGTGAACATAGGCGCTTGTTGTCTTCAACTCCGGACGCGCCCGCCAGGAGGCTTGGTATTAAATTAAGAGGGGGAACCATTATCCATTGATACCTTATACGGCGCACCCCAATATATCACGAATAAGTGCTAGATATGTACAAGCCCCCCAGCCTACCCAAGTTGATACGGGTTGCCGCTGGTTCGCCAGAATATCCTGGTTCGGATGGGTAACAAATCACGTAACACAACACGGCGCAGCCCTCCAACATCCCATCCTGCTTGGTCTCCCGCATGGTCCCTTCCGAGCCTAGTAGTCGCTGAGGACGCCGACTAGATCGTCGAGTCGCATCACGTGACCCAAGATCTTGTCTTCGATGTTCCGATACTGGTCGTACCGGTCAAAATACTTCTTTTCCAGCGCTTCCTTCTCCCGGCCCTTGACGTCCGCCCTCCCAACGAACCTTAGAACCTCTCGCGCGTTTTGCCTGTGCACTTCTCGCACCTGCAGACAGCGGAGCATCGTTTTGTACGTGTTGTCCAGCAGCTGGCTGAGCGAGAGGTCCGTGTCGCAGAACCACAGGAAAATGGTCGACTTTGCGTTGCGCGTGTTGTCCTTGGGCACCTCCTGCACATCCACGAACCCGTGCATTTGCATTTCCAACATGATCTTGTGCACAGTCCCCTTGGCCATCATGGCCTGCATCGGCAGCGACTTCTCGTCCGCCTTGCCCCGCTTCCTGAGGATCCGGATGAGACGCAGCGAGTGCCGCCCGATCTTGCGTTCGATCACTGTGTCAAGCTCGCTCTCCTGGATCCTGCGGACCAACGGTCGGAAATCCACCGTCCATTGCCCGTTCCCAGAGTGGCGCAAAAAACCCTGTGAGCTCTCGCATAGAAGCAATAGATGCTGTCGCATCAGCGAAAGCCGGCTCTCTGAAGTCTTGGTCTCCTTGAATTTGACCTTGCTCTCCTTCATCCCGTTTTTCGCCGGCGCTTCGCTTTGCTGTTTGAGGGCATATCTCTCCAGTTCCTCGTCATACTCGATCCCGGCCCCGTTTCCGTTCTGACCGCCGTCGTCATCGTCGTCGTCGCCGTCGTCGTCGTCGCCATCGTGGTTGACGTACGGTTCCTTCGGACGAGGACGCCGCCTGCGAATCCTTTCCACGCCCTGAGGGTCCACCTGGCTTGCGTCTACTCTCCCAATCCCGGACCCAACATCAAGAGAAGGGCTCAAATGATCGAACACCTCGTTGGTAGTCACGTAACGGATATTATCCGAATCGTCCTCGTCCTTGTTCGCATCGATAATGGGATGATCTCGGCAGCGGGAGAGCTTTGCCGTGAGCAGGCTGAGCAGCACTGCGTAGATCTGGCTGGTGGTTTCTCCGATATGATCAGCCACCGCTTCTGTCAGTCTCCGATTGCGTAGCTCCACGAGACACTTCTCGTGGTTGACGCGCAAAACCGCGTCAGGCTGTATGGTAGATTCTGGTCAGCTGATGTACTAGGCCACGCCAGTGAAAGAGTCAAAGTGGGAGACCGGGAAGGAGAGAAACGGAAAGAGGCAGCAGAAGGGTGGGGGTATGCATGCTTACATCAAGCGGAGGATCACTGTGAATGTCGTGAGTGCCGTTGGCCACATCTCCATTCTGGATCTTGCGACGCTTGGTCGCGATGGGCTGCGTCTCAAGCTTGCGCTTGAGTTTTTTGCCTTCATCTCTGATTTCGGACAGGCGCTGCGCAACCAGATTTTGATACCGCTCCTTGTCCTTTGTGCCCTTGATGCCGCTGGTGAATTCCTTCTTCTGAACCTCGACCTGCACGTCACGGTAAATGTCGTCGAAGCTCTGGAACATCTTTGCGCCCACCACGACGAGCAGCTCATCCTCCACCAGGCGGCACAGTATGGAGTTGAACTGGTCGACTGATTCGACAGGCGACAAGTCCGTAGCTGTTGAGTCGCCCTGGTCGCCCTCGTGGTCCGAGACGAAGGGGTCGTCGTTTCCGTTGATCTCAGCATCCTCGGCGGGGCGGACTGGCGCCTGGTGCCTTTTTATCCTGGCGGCGTAGGCGTCCCTGAGGTCTCCGACCTTGGTGTTGCCCAGCACCATCAGACTCTGGATGACATCCTTGGCAGCTTCGCCATGCATCGACCCAACCAGCTCCAGGACCCTTCCGGCGCGGATCAGATTGTATGCGGCCGGCGCATTGGCTTCGTAGGTGGTAGGCACGCTTCCAACCGAGTAGTATAGCAGATTATGTTGTATCAGGACAGCTAGCCCGTGGCGCAATTGGCGAGGGCTCAATGACGTGTACTGGACGAGCTGCTGCACGGTGGACCGGCCCCGAGTGAGGAGGATGGAGAAGATACGCTGCAAGAAGAGTAGGCGGTATGCAACTGGTTAGCACCGCCGGGCCTCATCTCCCCCAGTGGAGCGGCTGTCGGGTAAACGCGCGAAGCTAGGATTCACATACCGAGGGCAGCTCTCCATAAACATCGTCGATGAACAGAGCGCAAAGCTCTGCAAGATGCTTCGTCTGTGGCGCCGTGAGCTCTCACGGTTAGCATGGGGGAGCTCAGACTGTTCGTGGCCATTCTCGGAGAGGGGGAGAGCATGCTCACTCACCACAAACATTGCACGCAAGCAGCCGGGTTGTGGGGACTGGAGCGAGGGTACTTTTTGGCGCCGTTTCGTTCTAGCTTCTAGAGATTCTCTCACTATCTCTAGAGCTGCCACTGTGGCTACCGTTGGGTCATTGAAGAAGTCTGGCGTTGCGCGAGATAAATGCGACGAGAATTCGGCGGCTTTTGGGTGGGCTGTGACGCGATTGTTGGAACAGGTCGCCGGACTTTTTTTTTTTTTTTTTTTATCTACCTCTTTCCCACCCCAGCATCAATTGCTTTCGGTGACGACTCACCATAATGGCGGGGATTTACCCCCACTGCTGCGAATTGGTGGAGTCACTGCCTATATTAAGCTCGCCAGCAGGAGCTGCGAGTCATCGAGGTTCCAACTACCACCTCACGTCCTCGGACTCACCAGCCACTGAGCCAGCCTCATGTCCTCCCATTTTCCCTGCGTATCCCCATGTATGTACCATTCATTCCTCCAGTGTGGCTAAGCTGCACGGGATGGAACAAGAAGGAGGTTGCTAAATAGAAAAAGGATCCCTAGATTTATCCATAAAAGTAAATAATAGTACGTGGTGGTGAGAGGGGAAGATCTGCAGCTTGCAGCTTCAATGAATGACATTTGAGGGGATAGCTCTACTCTTCTGTTTCCTTTCCGTCCCTGCACCTTTTACTGTCTTTTATATATCCCTCCCCTTTCTACCGTCTCGCCCTCTTCGTATCATCCTCCTAATTCGTCACGGGAGTGGACCACGGTGGTCCCAATTGGAGCTGAACTTGCCGCATCGATATTTACAACCGTGTTTAGTTTCACCAAGAAAGCACGGTAACATCCTGATTCCTATTTGCCCTCCTATTCCGCTTTCATTTGGTATGTCTCTCTTTTTTTTTTCTAGGTCTTTATTTCTATTTCCACTTTTCTTTTTTTCCTGTGTCGCTTCGTATTTCCGTTTTCCTTTGCTCTAGCTCCCTGTCTGTATGTTAGATGTGCCAATCATGAAGTTGCGGCTGGAGTCTGTTGGACCAATTCCAGCCACAGCTAGGTGGGGCTTCTTACTCGGGTGCACGGGATTTGGGGTGCCGCTCGAAAATTGCTCGGAAGAGCCGAGCAAGAAGGCATCCCCGACAAGCAGTGTCAATTGGACGGGGTGAAGCTCGTTCGCGGTCCCTCGCAACAACCAACAACACATCTGTGCCCCCAGCGACCAAAAATGATCTCGAGGTCTGCCATAGCCAGGGGAGGTCGCCTGGCACTCCGGCGGCCCATCTGCGCCCAAGTCGCCCAGCGCGGCTTTGCCTCGCCAGCCCCAGGAACTCCCGGCACCGCTTCTGCATCGTACGAGCCAGCCGAGTTCGCGGGAATCAAGGTTGCCTCCAAGGACGCCCATGGACCGACTACGAAACTTGCACTCGTTGCCAAGGCTGGCACGAGGTACCAGCCGCTGCCTGGCCTGACTGTCGGCCTGGAGGAGTTCGCCTTCAAGGCAAGGATCCTTCCCCACTTCCATATGTCCCAATATACTGGACTTCTCAGGGAGACCCGTGAGCTAACGCTGTTCTCCCGGAAGTAGAACACGCAAAAACGGTCCGCCCTGCGCATCACCCGGGAAGCTGAGCTTCTCGGCGGCCAATTGAAGGCGTACCACACTCGTGAGGCCGTTATCCTCGAGGCCGCCTTCCTCAGGGATGATCTTCCCTACTTTGTCGAGTTGCTGGGCGAGGTTGCCAGCCAGACCAAGTACACGAGTATGCGATCCTTTCGGTCACTTCCTTATCGCAAGGGGTCTGTGTACTGACGACCCGCGGCTTGGTGGTAGCCCACGAGTTCCACGAGCAGGTCGAACCCATAATCCACCTGGCCCAGGACAAGGTCTCGCACGACGCCCTTGCCCAAGCTGTCGACGGTGCGCATGCGGTCGCTTTCCACACCGGGCTTGGCTCGTCCATCTACCCCTCGAGCACGACACCGCTGTCCGGCTACCTGAACGAGAACTCGGTCGCGGCGTTTGCCGAGTCTGCCTACACCAAGGCCAACATTGCTCTTGTTTCGGACGGCGCCTCGCAGGCGGGCCTGTCCAAATGGGTTGAGCGCTTCTTTAAAACTCTCCCGACCTCATCTTCAAGCTCACTGTCTCTCGCAAACTCTCCCTCCAAGTATCACGGCGGCGAGCAGCGCTCGGTGGCAGCTGGCAAGAGCGCCATCGTGATCGCCTTCCCCAGCACTAGCCTTTCTGCACCCAAGCCAGAGATTGCCGTCCTGGAGGCCCTGCTCGGTGGCAAGTCTAGCATCTCGTGGTCGACTGGATTCACCCTCCTGTCCAAGGCCGCCACGGATGCCTCGGGCGTCCAAGCTATTGCCAAGAACTACGTTTACTCGGACGCTGGCCTCCTGACCATCCAGGTCTCGGGCCCCGCGGCTTCAGTTCGCAAGGTCGCCGAGGAGTCGGTTAAGGCGCTCAAGGCTGTCGCCCAGGGTGGTGTTAGCAAGGAGGACCTGACCAAGGCTATTGCCAAGGCCAAATTTGATGCCCTCACGGCCCACGAGCTGACAGGTGCCGGCCTCGTTGCCGCCGGCAACAGCGTGCTCCATGATGCTAAGCTTTTCCAGGCTGCTGAGGCCATCAAGAGCTTTGAGTCTGTAGCCGCCGATAAGGTCAAAGCTGTAAGTATCATCCACGCCGGGACTGCCCTTCTTCTTCTTTCTATGCTTCTTGCTTACTACCTCCCACATCTGCTAACCATCGGAATAAAACAGGCTGCGAAGTCGCTTATTGATGGCAAGGCGTCGGTTTCCGCTGTTGGAGACCTGCACGTACTTCCGTATGCTGCGGACTTGGGGCTGAACGTATAGACTGAGTAGAGGGGAAATCGATGTACCAACAACTCTGTCGCCGCTTTGGCGAGTCCGCCCTTGTGCATATAGTAAAGACCCTTAGACAAAATTCCTGCCTGCCCGCTCATAGCACGTCTTGGGAGTTGGTTCGTAAACTTGGGGATTGGCTGTCTTGGCGTCTTCCTATCTTCTTGGAGCTTTTATCGGAAAGGAAAAAAAAAAAAAGAAAAGGCTCGATTGCCTAGCTGGGTGATTTTTAGATTGTTGATTCCTTTAGTTTTGTATATGGCCGCGGTGTATTCTACAATCTGAATTTGTCCTGTAAGTTTCCTTTTTTGTTTCATATTTCCTCTCCTATTTCTTGTATCCTTTCAGTACAGTCTGTTATTTGGGGAATGCGATGACGTCCTGGCCATAGACTCGCGGAGCCCAGGGGAAGCGCACGTGATTGTGCACATGGTTCATATGGTCGGACCAAGCTCGGTGGGTCTCAATTGCTCCTCTCAAGATCCCATTTTCTCCCGAGGGCAAGCATTTATGCACAGCCGACGACCTCATTACCAAACAACGACTCTCTCAAATACGACAAAATGGTATTCGCGTGGAAAGCCGCAGGCCTTACGTGAGTCCCAATCCGAGCCGAGCCCAATTTTCAAGGAATATCGCCTCCGGCGGGAGCGACGTCCGCAACGCTCGCGGTCGAAAAAATAGCCGGCTAACCAAGGACCGAATACCATGCGCAGCTACAACCGCTACTTGGCCATCGCCGGCCGTGTTGTCCGCCGAAGCCTGAAGGAGGACAAGAGGCTTGTCGCCGAGCGCCGGGGCGAGATGGACCTGCGATTCGCCAAGTGGACGGTGAGCGCTTTTTCTTCTTGCTCGTTATCTTCTAAGGCCCTGTTCCTTTGGGATCATCGGATAGGCTATGGTAATTGAGCGCGGAGGCACCAAGCCAGGCACAACAGTATAGAGACTGGGTCGATGGGGCAAGGAGGAAACAGTTGGATTATGCTGACGAGGTGTCTTCCGCCAACGTATCGCAGAACGGGAAGCAAGGCGAGCCGCAGAACCTGGCCGAGGCCAACAAGTCCGCCACCTCGGGTGCTTCGTCATAAGGCGCGTTTGTCGGGACATAGATGGGCAGGGCGGGGGTTCGGCAGGAGGAGGGCGCGTCAGGATCGATGTGACTTATCAGCGCCGGGCCCGAGCCTGTGTGCAGAGCTGTATCATCACTTTACAAAGGAGCTCATTTCCTGAACAATTTAAAGGAATGGCAATGGAGATGTTGCTTGTCTGCCGGCATAGACAGATGCACAGAGCTGTGATGGGGACCAGGTATCCATTGCGAGACCGCATGGGCCCTGAATCTGTGACTTGTGTGCACACGCACATGGCGGTTCACCCATTTTACTGCTGGTCGATATCTGCCCATTTGCTTCAGTACCTGCATACCTACCCACCAGTCTCGTAGGAGGCAGCTTGGAGATGAGGAGGAAAAATAAAAGACAGAAGGATAACACGAAGGTGGGTTAAGAAATCTTCTCGAGCCCGAGCTTGTTGACGTTTTCTGGGCTAGCCTCTCGCCTGTGCATACGCAACGCACTCTATAATATATATAGAGCTTTGAAAATTCCTGGTTTGGCGACTCTCGTTGCCACGCTACCCTCGAGAGCACAATGATTTGAGAGCAGATTCGCGTTGTTGGGTTTTGGGGCGTTTGGCTAACAGGCAGGAGCGCCACGCGCAAAAACTTGTGGCAGCCCACCATCCCCGCCTTAAAATCGCCCGATGACGCCGGGCCTTGGCCGCCTGCCACAGAGAAAGATCAATTAGGTCCATTCAGGCAACAGTACCGCCCTTCATCCACACCGGGCGTTGCGTTCTCGCCCCGGCAACGTGGGCACGGCCGGCCTGTTTGTCTGTTTGCGTTTCTATACGGCTCCATCTTTTCCCACGCCGTGCTCGTTAGTGAGGAGGCAACAACCAAGGCTCAACCGACCGTCCATCCAAATCCGTCCCGCCGAGCTTGATAAAGAGCACGCCGAGGGCGGGGCCACGCGACGGTTTTAACCATCCACCATCGTCGAGATATCAAGATGTCAATCCTGAGCGGAATTTTCGGCCTGGGCGGAAACGACCCAGGCGCCGCTTCTGTATCGCAAGGTGAGTGCGAATTCATGAGCACCACCAGTGATGCCGTATGAGGTGTTATGCCTGCTCGCTTCCTCCATTTCTGGTCGTCGGTGTTCGGGATTTTTTTTCCTTTTTGCTTCTTCGGGATCCACAACAAGACTGACCAAAGACCAAAAACCATAGAGCTCTCTGGGCTGTCTCTCGATCGTGAACATGAACGCGGCCAGCAACCAGACGCGCCAAAGGTCACGAGCCACGGTGTCGTCACCTTCGACATTACAGACAAGTTCGTGACGGCTGCCAAGGGTTCGTTTTCTCCAGGCCGATATGGTCTCCTCCCAACGCCTTCAGATCTGCCTGAGCCCCTCATTCTAACACCCTCCAGCCCTAAAGCCTGGCTGTCTTGTCAAGGATGGCTACTTCACCCTGTTTGAATCCGTGGGTGCCTTAGAAGTGAGTTCCCCTCCTGATACCCAGGTGTACCGTTGCCCCTTATCCAGCCGCGCTCACAAACATAGATTATGGACCCAAAAATGGACAGCGGATGTTTGGCCGATGGCGAGTCGCCCGACCCGGACTACGATGTCTGCAGACCTCTCCTCCCCGAGGAGGTCATTGGTATCATCGACCAGCTGCTTTGCCACGAGGTAGGAAGTGTCGCTCCTGACTATCTGTTACTGCTCCAGGGTACCTCACACCTCTAACACACCATGGCCTTGCAGATGGCCTGGCATCTCGGCTACCCTCTCTCGCAAACACTTCTCACCAACCTATATATCGAGAATATGTTGACGCCGCAGCCTATGACCATCGATGAAGCCGACTACGTGCGCGACTATTCCTCTCAGACCTCGAGGCCTCCGATGCACACAATCCTACGTGCATACTGCCTCGGCCTCCTAAAGACTTGTTGCTATGTCAATGAAGGAATAAAATGCGAGCATTACTATGAGGTACGCTGCACATCCTTGTCCGTCGATGTGTCTTTAAAGCCGCCAAACTGTTTTGGCTTCAGGTTTGCTGACTCTTGGGCACGCTCGAAACCGAAAACAACGGTCGAACAACAATAAAAGGAGGAAGACTTTGTATCAAACCAATACAACAGAAGTCTTCTCGTTAACATCGACAGGGAAGAGATACGAGAGGTGATCCAGGAGGCCAGGGCGCTGTTGCACTCGATGCAGAGCATGTTCCCCCCAGAGATCGTACAGGCTCTCGATTTCAGACTCGAGCTGCGGTACGCTCTCCTGAGAGCCATGGAGCTCACAGACCTCCGCAGTCATCCAGAGTCTATCAAGACCCCCTGGATCGAGCTCAAGGCAGTCCTGGAGCAAATACAGGCCTCCCACCGCTTGGGAACCCCGGTCCCTGAAGCCTTCAGTTGCAAGCTGCAGCGACGGCTGGCCAGCACAATGCCCCCTCGGCCGATCGTCAACATAGACTTTGACGACGCATACCGGCGCTTCCAGCGACTGTTTGAGGACGGCAAGGAGCTTAGTGACGTTCTCAAGTACACCGACTCGCAGTCGCTTCTGGTGAGTTGCTCACTAGCCTGGGCCCAGGTCTCTTTGTTCGTTCGTTATTGTGACGTCGATGGCTGACATGTAACATGGTCGTCACCGCCTCTCTCGCCAACACCGAAAGAACTTTGTGCTCTGGTTCCAGGCCAAGAAGCCGCAGCCCCTGATCTACATTCGCACGCTTCTACAGAGCTACGTATTCAAGGACAACATAATCCTTGGGTCGATGAGCATCCGCCAAATAATGGATGACGACCTGTCGCTCGTCGTCCTGCCATGCAGCCAGCTTCTAGATCACGCCAACGACCTCGTCGAGGCGCCGCACGACCCACGTCACGCCATCGCGCACCAGATGGAGGTCTTCCGGCAGCGAGCGGCACAGCCGTACCTGGATATCTTCCGGGCCCTTTGCCAGAATAGGTGCCGGATCCGACGCAACTTCTGTCACGCAATTCAAGAATGGGAATTGCTCCAGGTGGACGCCGAGGAAGTGGACCAGCTGCTGCAGGTGCAGGTGGACGAGAAGCCAATGGTATCGCAGTCGTCAGAGCCGGCCTACTCACTGCCGCTCTCGTCGTGGGCGTACCTGTACAAGCTGCGGCTGATGGAGTGGATCGTGCAGTTGGGCTTTGAGCTCGAGGTGTACCAGCCCGACGAGCTTGGTGGCATGTACTGGTACCTGGCATACCTGTCGCAGAAGCGCATGCAACACGTGGAGCGCATCAAGGCCTTTACGCTGCAGAGCATGAACGACCACCGCGCCCGCTTCAAGGGTCGGGACCTGCCCGCGGCCAAGGAGGCCCTCTTCACCCGTTCGCTGTCGTACCTGCGCGCCACCATGATTGACGCCGCCGCCACTACGGAGCTCGCCAAGGCCATCCACTGCATCTACACGGCCCTGTACCGCACCGGACTGATCACCGCCCCGCCCCGCCCCTATAGCACAGACGAGCTCCGGTACGAGATCCGGATGCGGCCCTTTGCCTCGATCGGCCTCCCCGAGCTGCCCGCCTTTGAGCAATTTGAGCGTCAGGTGACGCAGCTGCATCTGCCGACTGATGAGGTGCTCGCGGCCGCAGATCGGTCCGTCGCCGCGGCGCGCAAGGCGTACGAGCGCATCGCCAAGTTCACCGAGCGCGAGGCCTTCGCAACGGGGGTCACACACGATCGCTGGACCGCGGGGACCGCCAGTTGCGCCAAGTCGGCCATCACGGCGAGCATAAACATCATGACACTGCGCAAGGCGCTTTCAGAAGTTGCCAAGGACGGATCCGATGGTCAAGGGCTGTCCTCTACGCTCAAGGCCGAGGTGCCAAAACCAGACCAGGGATATCATGAGTGGTGGATTGTACCTAAAATCACACGTGCCTGATGACAAATCCGGCCACCGAGCGGAGGACGGAGTACGCGCTCATGGCGGAGGAAAAAGCCCGTTTGCGGCTTGACTAGTGCTTAGTGAAAATGTGCGTTATCCGGGTCTGCAGGTATTTGTAGACACATTGGCTGACATGGAAATGAAAGAGGAAGACAAAAGCAAAAGAAATGGAAGGCGATGCTGGGACCTTTTAAACTGTCCTTACCTCCGAGTCGACCTGTATCGGTGAAACAAAGCCGCCATACTCCCACATTGACTTGCCAGCCAAGTAGACGATACTGACGTAGGCTCGTGTGCAGTCAAAGCATGTAGACGTATGCATGTTAAACAAGCTTATATGAAACTTATCCGTACCTATTATTTTTTTCCTCCCCCAATCAAGATGTATCGGATATGCGACTCCACAGCAGGCCAAAGGAGGGTCTTTTAGCGGGACAGCGACTTCCTCGCCATCGTCCCACGGAGGCGGACGGTTTGTTCATAGAGCACATCCTTGAAGGCAAACAGCAACGCGGCGGTCAAGACGCTCTGGCTGACCTTGGGGCCAATACCTGGAAGCGAGAGAAGGGGTTTTGTTAGCCGTAGCCCGAGCAGCGCAGCCAGCAGTGCGAAGCGACGCGCGATCTGTCGAGATGTATCGTCCCTCACCTTTGTAAAGACCGGCATAGCCTTCCTCCCTGATGACCCTGCTGATAGCCTCGGACATGCCCTCCTTCTTGGCGCCGTTGTCGGCGACGTGCATCTGGCTCTTGACGGTGATGTAGGGATATGTGACGGAGGTGGCAAAGAGCTTGCCGAGGGCGCCGAGAAGGAAGGCGATCATGGGGGTGACACGGCGACGCCTCTCGATGGCGTTCTTGAGCTGCTCAAACAGCGTGTACTGCAGGATCGGGTTGATGACCAGCACCAGGGCCGGGACGACGCCGCGGAACAGCGCCTGGGGGCCCTCGTGCCGGAGCAGCGCCAGAAGCGTGGCCAAGGTGCCCGGGACGGCCTCCCTCTTGCGCTGCGCCGCCGTGTTCTCTCGGGCTGCTGCCGCCTCCTCGTCCTTCTTGGGGGTTTCGGCCTCATCGGCGGCAACCTCCTCCTCGACTGGCTTCTCATCTGACCTAGTGGCGGCGACGGCGGCCTCCTCGTCGGTGGCGGTGGGGGCTTTGGCAGCGGTGACCCGTTGCTTGCGGGTTGTCATGCGGGTGTTGATGACCCAGATGGGGTTCGTGATGAGGACGGTGGCGGAGCCGGCTAGGGCGCCGGCGAGCATGGACTCGACGGTGGTGAGCTTGCGCGAGGCGCGGCCGGCGCGGGCAGCGGCAGACTCGAAGAAAGCGCGGGTCCACTCGTACCAGTAGTAGTAGACAAAGTTGGTGACGCTGATGCCGAAGAGGGCTGAGGACAGGCCGGCGTACAGGCCCGAGGCGCCCTCGCGAGCGACGATGCGGCGGACGGCCTCGAGAAATGCCGACTCGGCGCGCTTGGACTCCACCTGGGCGCGGGTGGAGAGGGTGATGAGCGGGTATCTGCGGGAGGAGGAGAGGCCAGGGGGTCAGTACGGCAACGGGAGCTGGCTGGTATTGCTGGATCGGAGCGCGGCTGGACGACATACGTCAGCACCATGGACAAGATCCCCCCTCCTGCGCCGGCGAGGGCGTGGGCGACATTGTCGTTCTGAGGGACCACGGGCTTGGACGCGGCAACCATGATGGGAAACGGGCGAGGAACACAGGGGTCGGGAACGGCGGCGTTCACGGCGGTAGGAAGTCGTCGGGTAGGTGGTTCTACAGTCGGAGAAACCAAAGAGGTTACGGTCAAGGTGCCTCGAGGTGCAGAAACAAAATGAACAAAACAGGAAAAGGAGGAGAAACGGAAGAAGAATGTGAAACGAAGAAAAAAAAAAAAAAACAGGAAATCACAGGGATTCAAAAGGGCGGAGGCAGTAACATGATATTCAGCGATGACAGCCGGCTCGGGTCACCGCACAGCTCGGCGCGGTTGCATGTGCCGGCGACCTGTGACGTGAGGCGGCCCCAGGGGCAGTTAGTCCCACACGGGTGTTTGCATGGGCTCAGGCCGAGGTCCGATGGGCTGGCGCACTGCAAGTTGAGCTTCCCCAGCGCGGGTGCCCCGCCACGGCTCATTTCTGGCAAGAAACAAAAGTCACATGACGACGGGGACGAAAGGAGGCAAGCAGTTCCGTGTTGCCCGTGATGTTGTGGATGCTGGAGTTGCTGGAAAGCTGAAAAAGACTCGACCTTTTGCACGGGCACCCAATCCTCCGCCTTCTTCTTCTTCAGGACTGGCAGCGGACAGCATAAAGACGAGCCCAGGGCAGAGCAACTGCAACGATTTTCAATTGTTGGAAGCTCTGAGCATGTGACGGATGACTCGCATGGACACCAAAGACCGGGCTCGATTTCTCTACCACCCGTCCTCAGCTCCAATGACGGTGTGGTGTCTGCCGAATGGGGCCTCCAATTCAGTGGACGTAGGAGCGTGGCAGCGAAAAAGTCAATTGAGCCACATTGACTGCCCGCCTGTCAGCCTCGTGATGCTATTTTTGGGTGGCCCGAGCTCAATCATCCCGGTCCTCTTTCTGGACCGTGCTCGATGCTCAACGAGGATTGGCTCGAGGGTCTACTGATCGCCAGCAGCGAATGTGGCCAAGCGAAAGGCCGTGGAGTAATCAAATGTAACCGTTGCTACAGAGGAGACAGATAGCTAGGTAGGTACCTACCAGCTAGGCCCGCCTGATCTTTTGGTTGTTTTCAATCTTGCCGCGGGGCGAGTCGATCGAGAAAAAGTCGAGCAGAAAACAACAAACAAAGGAAATCCGCCCGTTCATTTCCTCGTCTTCCTTCTGTGCTTACTACACCTAGCACCCAGCACTTGACAGCTCGCCACTGACTCCCCCGGCTCTGTTTCGACATGCACCGGGAGGGCTGCCGGCCCCGTCTCCACCCGCCCAATTAGCGACCAGACATTGATCGCTCTCTCAGCCCGTTCGATTCGGCTCTGTGAGGCGCCGTGACATCACGGAGGGTCTAATCTCGTCAGTCGCGCAGTTGCAACGGTACCTGCCGACGTGCCAGTCACCCCCAGCCCGCCCCAGCACCCACTGAGATCTGGGTCCTTGGTAGGGCTTCCCTTGATGGATAAGTCTGGGTCCGCATAAGTACCCGTCTTGGGAGCTGCCGGGTCTGAGCGTGATCAGGACAGCCTGTGCTGGTGGTGTCTGGCTTGGTGATACCAGTCTTACCCACGCTTCGAGAGGGAGACGCTTGACTGCTGGCTCTGCGTGGTTGGCGCGTCTCCTGGTAATACAGACCATCCATACCAGTCCCCTTTGGGCCCTCTCCATTTGAGCCCGCCTTTCTTCCGCCCGCGCGCAGGCTCAGGGATCTCTCCCCCCTTGTCTTGTTTAGTCCCTTCTGCCCGTCATCCCCGCAAAACAAGCACGTTCGAACGCCGCAAACACGTCCTCGCATACATACACACACACATGCCCACACAGACACGCACAGACACAGAAACACGCATACCACACATACCAGCCTCCATATACACATAGCCTCAAATCTCTCGAGACACTGCCAGCACAGGCCTTTGCTTAGCTTCATTCCTGTTCCCGGGCAAGCTGGCACTCCCCCGAGGCCCAGTCCGTTGTGTCCTCCTCGCCATTCCTCGGCCCCAATCCTGGTCCCGAGCCCTCGGGATGGGTTGCGGCCTCCACGCGCCGCGCCAGCAGCTAAGCACTGGTCGAATGCCCTTGGGGCCGACAGTCTGCACTACGGACCGATAAAGACTACGGGGCCGCCGAGAACCAGCACCCGCCATCTTGGGTCTACAGGTGGAGCCCCATCCGTGGTGCCGCCTCTTTAGCTCCAGCGCTGCACACGGCCGTACTGCCCTGCCAGCCAGCCAGCCTTCCATGTCGGGCGCTTCCGTGCGCCTGGCCGCCCCCTCGTGGCTCCCATCATGACGACGCAGTTATCCGCCACCAACGCGCCGTCCTCCTCGGCCCCAGCGGCCGCGTCCCAACCGGCGCGGGCTCATGCTCATGTCCATACCCATGCCCCGTCCTATGTCAGGTCGGTGCTGCCGCCCAGGAATGTCCGTGAGGATACTATCGAGGACGCCTACGTGCAATTCATACTCTGCTGCAATCCCGCTGTGCCTCCCGACACCGACCCCACCGCACTGAAGGAAGCCTTCCGTGTCCCGCCCAAGAGCGAGGGCAAAACCTTCAGCACCTTCCATCTCTACCAGCTTATCGGGCAGCTTACCCAAAGGGAGGAGGTCAAGACCTGGGGAGACCTTGCACTCCGCCTAGGCGTCGAGCCGCCGAAGCACGAGAAGAACCAGAGCACCCAGAAGATCCAGCAGTATGCCGTTCGCCTCAAGCGCTGGATGAAGTCGATGCATATCGATGCCTTTTTTGATTACCTTTATAACAACCCCCATGCGTACTGGACTCAAATCCCCCACGAGTATATCCCAATCGAGGAGATCGCTAGGGATGGCGTCGCGCCCGAGGACGATATGGCCTTGCGCGCTCTGCTTCCCCACATCCGACCCCGGAGAGGGCGTCGGATGAGGGAGGATGACGAGGCTGCTAGGTCGTCCTCGTCCAAGATGGCGAGGCTCGAGTCGCCTCTGGCGGCCGAGTGCGCCCTCAACAGTGCTCGAACCGACCCGTTGGAATCGTGGGCCCCCGGTTCTGAGGGGAGGAATGCCGCGCACCAGGGCCTCAGCACTCCTTCGACGAGTCACCCGTGGGCCCTCGACGTGTCTCAGGCGCAATTTACAGCACACCCGCAGTCGGCTATCACCCCGTCCACACGGACCGACTTCTGGGCCGACGAGCCGAGGTCAGCCATCACGCCAAACAAATCCAATAGGGGCCACAAGCGCCACGGCCCCAAGGTAGTCTCCTCAGCTTGGAGAAGCGGCCAGGCCAGCAGCGGCAAGACTCGTGGCCGACCCCCGATCAACCGCGCCTCCAACGAAGGACCGTTTTCGGCCTACCCTGCGGACGGGCCACCGATGCCCGCCTTCCGTCCCAGTCCTCCTGACACGGCCGCCATGCCGGTAACACCAACCACAAAATCAAACTGGGCTAGCGGCGGCACCAATGGCGGTGACAGCTCCAGTGGCAACCCCAACGTGGCTGTCACAGATATCGTGGCGACACCTCAGCAGCAGCCTCAACAACAGCACCAGCAATATTCCCAAGTCCAGCACCAGATCCAGACTCAGCCCCAACACCAATACCAGCAGCCCCACAGCCAGCATCGGCAACCTTACCCGACGCCGCCCGCTCTACCTTCGTTGAATGCGGCGTTATCATTACACGAGCAAAGGCCCCCGCCATGCCAGGGAGAACGGCCGTCAAAACCGAAGGGGCTGTCGCTGCAAGTGCCCGAGAGGGTCGGCGGCGAGATTCGGCTGGCGACCCCACCGCCGGTCGTCATGGTCAACGGGCAGGCGGTACCTGCCACAGCCGTCGCGGAATCAACCCCGCCGCTGTTAGCGCATCACCCCCTGGATGAGGACGTACCGAGGGGAGGAGAGGTGCCCAAGCCTATGGTGCAAGATGGGGCTCCCGAGCCTGTTGGTGATTGTGAAAAGCCCAGCTCCGCTCTAAACGGAAGTGCCACGGAACCGCCACCCCCGATTCCGATGCTGGTAGGGTCGGGACCGAAGCAAAAGGTGTTCTACCAGGATCCTTTGGACCGGACCAATGTCGAGGCGCTGCAGGGATTCTTTTTGCACGAGATTATGACAGGCAACTGGGTTGACAAGAACGGCAACAAAATACCTGCCGGGGGCGCGGACGAGGCATATGCCATCGTGTCGACCGTCATCGACACCTTGCAGAAGGAAGCGCAGAGCGAAAAAGCGTTTCTGCTCAACGTGTCCGCCCTCGCCGGCGGCAAGCTGCTGATGACGACGACGTCGCTCAAGATCACAGTGCTCGAGGTTTTCCAAGACCGGACTGAATACTCTTGCGAGTGGCAGCTGCAGCTAGGCGCCTGCAAGGGCTTGTACAAGATGACCGAGACTGTGGAACATGCGAGGTGGAAGCTGCCACCAGACCGCCTCGGGGTTGTCAGCCGTCATGATGCCGACGTCGCAGCTGCGGTCCCTGCCACGAAGCCCTCTCCACCACCTCCAACCAAGGCTCCGAGCGACGGAGCTAGCGGCAGCGGCAGCGCCAGTGGCAATACCCTTGCTGATATGAGCAGCACATCTGAATCTGCCGGTGCTGGTGGTGGTTCCTTGTCCGGCCATCCTTGCGGCCACAACGACGCCAGCACCCGAGTCCAGGCCGACGAGGAGTCGGTCGAGTACTGGAAAGAGAGGTGCCGCAAGCTTACAGAGATGCTGGATAGCCGTAATACCGAGCATCCAGCAGATCATTGGAGGAACATGTACCTCGAGCTCGCCGAGCTGTACAAGCGCAAAGACTCGGAACTGGCGCGCTTCCAATACCGCATCATGGAGGCCATGAGAGACCCCCGCCTCGACCGTGGCTGATATCCCTCTTCTTTTGTTCCTCTGCCACGTCTCTATATCTCCTGGCTCCTACGCAAATGTCTCTCATGGCCTCAACATCTCTGCGGCTATACGCCTCTCACTTTCCACCACGATTTTTGCTGGCGATATCAAGCATTTTCTCTGGTGAGGCCAAAACATGTTGTGTTTTTTGTAATTCGCCTTAACGCCTCTTTACCAACCTTCCTATTTGGGCTTGTTCGTGGTTTGGAATGGCCATGACTAGGAGGGAGACTAGATGGGCTTCTTTGGTAGTAGCTTGTTCACTTTTATGTTTTTTTTTTTTTTTTTTTTCTTTGGTTTCTCTCTCCCACTTTTTTTTTTTTCTCTGGTGATATTGAATGTACAACAGCTCGTCGGCCAATGGTTGCTACAAAGGGAAGGGCTTTGAAAAGCATCAAAGATACCACTGTTCCGGAAACCAGAACAGCAGAGGGCGGGGATGTGCTGCAATTTCTTGATGGCCAAAACAATGACTTCCTCAAATGTAACTCTAGCCTACCTATGTAGGCGGCTTGTCTGAGTATTTACCTATGTATGATGCTTCCAAGCCCATGGCCTTACGCGAGCACATCCTGAGAAAAAGACAGTCACGGCCTCTGTCCTCTCGTCCCACCTAACGAAGCTCCTGGCTAACGGCGGGCGTTCCAGGCCAGGTCAAACCTCGATCCTCTTTGGTATCGACCGCAGCCACAACTATATGCAAATCGATCACCCAGACGGGCCAGCAATGATCGAGGCAGACCAGGAGGAATGCACCTTTGCCTGGAACTGTCGCAGATAATGGACGGCTTGTTGTTACAGGAGGAGCAATGTCTTACTGGGGGTGAGGAGCCATGTTGTCAGAGAATTATTGGTCGTTCATGCCGGCCTTGATGTGTAGGCATTGACCCGTCTACGGCAACTAGGTTATATACGGGTGGGGCCTCTGGAAAGCAAAACACGCATATGGGCACAAGATGGGCTTGTTTGATACGGAGACTATGGTCATACATGTATCCAGGGACTTGCTTCACCCATGAGATCGCCGGCCAGAGAGGCTAACACTTGGCGACAAACAGGGCATGAACTAAAATTAAAATAAAATTTGGAGCCATAGGTAGAGTACATTTGTAGCAAATCTGACATGCGCAACAAGTACAATAAGTTCTCTGCTCGCTCAGGCATTGTTAGACAGCTCGTGGCGAACGCGGGCAGTCTCGGCACGGTGCGTGTAAGGGGCGACGGCGAAACCCATGGCCGCGGCCTTCTTGCGCTTCCTCTGGCCGTCGCCGAAGCGCTCGTCGAATTTGCGGATGGCCTTGAGCAGGCCCGTGTCCGGACTGACGCTGGCGCTGACCTCGTCCATGGCGCGGGCGAAGTGGTCGCCCGTGAGCGTGCGGCGGTCAGGGAAGACAAAGTCTGCGGGCGACGGGCTGGCGTCGCGGGCCTTGATGGTGTCACGGACCGCCTGGAATGCGGCGGCGACGCACAAGTGCTTGAGGTCCGAGCCCGAATACAGCTCCGTGTCGGCGGCCAGGCGCTCGAGCGAGACGGTGACCGGGTCGAGCTGCTCGTCGCGCAACATGATGCGCAGCATGTCGAGCCGGTTCGAAGCCAAAGGCAGGTCGACGAGGATCTTTCGTGGCAGGCGGCGCAGCACCGCCTCGTCCAGGTCGTGTGGGCGGTTTGAAGCCACAATTATGAAGGCGTCCGTTTCCGACAAGCCGTCCCACTCGCGTAAAAACTGGTTTATCACCTCGCGGTGCCCGCTGCGGAAACGACCTTCGCGCGTGCCCAGGAGCGAGTCGGCCTCGTCGAGAAAGACGACGACGGGCGCCAGCTTCCGGGCCAGCGTGAAGACGGCACGCACGTTCCTCTCGCTGGCACCTACCCATCGGTCGTTGATGGCGGCCGCGCTGATCTCGAGCATCGCGGCGCCGCCCTCCTTGGCGATGGCCTTGCCCATCAGCGTCTTGCCCGTGCCGGGGGGCCCATACAGCAGGCACCCCGCCATGCGCTCACTGGCCAGGACGCCGTACGAGAACTCTGACGGGCGCGTCAGCACCAGCGATGTCAGAGCCTGGAGCGACTCCTTGGTTTCAGCCGAGCACACTACGCTGTCCCACGTGGTCTTGATCTTTTCCGGCTCGATGATGCAATGCAGAAGCTGCCGCTCGTTCTCATCCAGTTTGATGTTTTCTATTCGGCTTTTGATGCTGCTGCTGCTTCTGTTGCTGCTGCTGTTGCCGTTGCTGCTGCTACTGCTGCTGCCGTACTCGGTGGTATTGTTGCTCTTGGAGGAGGCTTCGCGCATGCCGTCGCCGTCGCCGTCGGCCGACGTCGTCTTTGAACCGCTGACGGATGAACTCACACGGCCGGCCAGAACAGAAGGCCACGGGTAGGGAGATGTTTCCACGTAGCCAGGTTTTTTCTCCCAATTTCTGTGGTCCTTTAATGACCACCTCAGACCGCGGAGAAGGTACTTGGCGGGGAGCTGAACGGGACCAGCGGTGGAAAAGGACTTTGGTAGCTCGGCCACCAATGCCGAGGCGAAATTGTGTGCCCATTGCAAACTGATGGGACACGGCGTGGCGTGGAGTCAGAAAGGAGGACGTACATGGCTGATGCAGAGAGGGCTGGAGACAACTTACTCAAGGCATTCCCGATCTAGGTACTCGAGAACTTTAGAGGCCATGACCCCAAGCGGTATGGACACTTCCTGACCCAGCATGGCTTCCAGCATTGATGTGAGATTCGACAAGTTTCTGTGCCCGACCGCGCGTCTCCCGAGCAGTGTGGCAGACTTGGGGTGGTGGGGAGGGGGGCAGTCGAAAGGATGTATATGACAGTTGACGTTGTCCACAAGGTTCGAAAGCTGCTTATACCACGCCTTGTTAACTACGTGTGTGGTAGAGCCGACCAGGATGATGGGCTTTCCGCCATCGGCCAGCCTGTCGACTGCGGCGCGCAGCTTGGAGAGGATCAGGCTGCCCTCCCCGAGCTCCGTAAGTTCCGCAATGTCTTGTACGTGGACGATAAGCCGACGCGGTCCACCGTCTGGGGGCCCCGGGCACTCCGACTCGGGCAGCGGAGCCTGTTTTACATCCGCCGCGTTCAGGATCTGCTCCAACGCGTTGCCCAGCTTCAGATCGTCCCAGTCGGCGACCCTGGCTGGGGAAGACGTGCCCTGCTCGGACCCTAGGAGCATGGTTCGTAGCTGGTTCGGGCTGACCGTGTAGAGGGCGCCGCCACTACCGGCGTCGGCATTAGACTGCGAGTCGGGACTCTCTGGGGACGAGGTCGTCTCGGGCTGGGGCGTGATTCTTGGGCTAAGCCGGCCGCTGAGTTCGTCGACGCGGTATCCCATCAGGGAGAAGGGACCCTTATGCGAATAGAGATCTTGGCCCAGCACACCGCCAGTGATGTGGGCCAACGTGTGCGTGTCCAGGTGGATCACGTCGGCCCTCAGGTGGCTGGCCGCTCTCTCGACCATGGCCCTGGCGATGGCCTGGCTTGAATAGTTCATCACGGCAAGCACAGGGATCGGCCGCCCTGCACGCGCCTCCGCGGTCCCAGGCGAGTGCCTTTGCCTGGGCCTTGGCTTGGATTTGGAGACGGTGGCGGCACGCAGCTGGCCATGTATGCTCTCGGCGAAAGCCACACACTCCTTGCCGAAGGCATCAGCCATACCGAATTCCAGAGACAGGGACAGCACAGAGTCGGATACCAAGCTACGAGAGGACGCGCGAGCCTGCTGCTCGGCGAAACGCAAACGGTCCCTGGTCAGAGGGCTGGGCCTCATGAACGGCAGAGGAGGCGGCACGTAGCTCTCCAGCGGCTGGAGCGCGCCGTTGTGGACTTGGTAAGCAACGACAGCGACAGCTTCGGCTGCCAGGAAAACGGCCTGGTGATGCAAAGAGATCAGAGTCTCTATGTTGGCAGAGTTTGCCTCGACTTTGAAGCCTTTGGCCACACGGTCAATGGCCTCCCTCGTCTTAGCCACGCTATCTGGGCTCCACCCGATTTCGTCTAGGTTCCACAAGAGGCTGTCCAGAAAACATTCCCTCGCGCCAGCCTCGCCCTTATACAAGTGGTAGTCTCCCAGTTTGGGATAGTGGTGGCATTCGTGGAGCAGAGTGACCTCCCGGTCCAGAAACCACTGGGGAAGCTCGACCGGAGGGTACCCGGAACCGACGGCGCGGGCGGCACGGGCGGAGCGGGAGCGTGGAGAGGTAGCGGTGCTGGCGACGGTGCTCGCGCTCGGGGGCGAGGCGCTGGAATCGGGCGGGGATGTTGCGGGTCCTGGGCCTGCAGGGAGGGCATGGTGCGGCTCATGGCTCGGCTGGGGGGACGGAGCCGCGTCTGAGGAGCTGTACAAGTGTTGGCGTGCCCAGGGACGGCGCTGCCGAGAGAGCAAGGGGCGACATCCTAGAGGACGCGGTCGAAGTTCATGTCAGCCAACCGATTCGTTTGGTCCTGGGGAGGCTCCGGGGCTGAGCCAGGCCCGAGCACGGCTACTCACTCGCGGAGCTCGCTGCAAAGCGGCGTCCGGCAAGAAGCATCCCTGGCAAACGATGCAGCCAGCACGGGCTGGGGCCCTTTCGGGATGCTGCTGCCGGCCGGAGCGGGGAAAACCGAACGCGAGAATGAAGTAAAATAAAAATACGGCGATCTAGTTCTTCGTGCTTCGTTGATGCCGGACTAGGTAGGCAGGCAGAGAGAGCATGTCGGCGAGCGAGGTCGGCGGGTGGATCATCGAGCAATGCATAGGTAGGTATTGCTAGGCGTATGCGACCGCCCCAGTGGAATTGCTTTTCGCAGGTTTTCCCGACGTGGGCCACGACTCTATGCTAAATGACGACTCGGTGGGGGTGGGTCTCTATAGCAGGGTGGAGCGCATCTCAAAGATCATCTCAGCTGCTGCGTCTCTTGTGGCTTCAAACTCGAGGCACAGCTCCGACCAACTGTAGGTACATAAAATCAGAGATGGACAGGCACACAAGTGCTCTATGTAGTAGGTATCTATCTGCGTAGGTAGGAAGGCAGTTATATACTTGGGAGCTTGGTTACCGAGGAGCCTAGGCAGGCATCGAGTAGAGCACTCGGATCCAGCGGGTGACATCCAACCTCAAAATCACTTGTATGTACCACACACCCTGCCAAGGAACATACACATCTCATTGCATAAGAGACCCAGATCTATTATTTCCATATCGCAGCTTGCATGTCTCGCCTGCTTCAATCCTCACTCTGTTGACGCCTTGAGGCCTTCGGCCGCCAGCGCCTCCTGATACCGGTCCTGGGCCGCCTTGAGCGAGTCGAGCGTCGGCCTCAGCAGAGTCATGACCGCATTCTTGCCCCCCTTGACTTCATTGTCGCTAAACCGTGTCTTCTCCTTGGTTCTTCGGTAGTGCTCCATGATTTCTTGCTTCCTCGCCGCGATGATGCTCTGCCGCGCCTCCTCGGCCTCCTCCGCCACGGCCTCGATCCGCGACACCGAGTTTCTCAGCGCCTCCACATGGTACGCCAGCTCCTGTGCCCGATCAGGGTCGCCCGACAGAAATGCGCCCCAGAACTGCTTGAGAAACTCGGTCGTCGTCGCGTTGGTGATGAACGTCTTCTGCGCCAGCTCCACGGGGAGGCCCATGGGTGACGCCTCGTCCTCGACCTGCCCCTGAGTGTCTCCCCTGCTCCTGGCTAGCGCGCGCCAGATCTGCGCCTGCGCTGCCGAGCGCGCCTCGCGCGACCCCACGCGCGGCGCCTTCCGCTTCCTTCCCTCGTCTTCGTCGCTGTCGCTTTCGTCATTGACCCCTATGGCGGCATGGAGATCAATGCCCCGGCTCGGGCCTGATTCGCCACCCTGACCCAGCTCCGACACGTCCGCGCCAAGTTCCTCGAGGACTACGGTCGGGATCTGCGCCTCGTATTCCCGGGTGTCCCCCGAGGGGCCCGATGTCTGATCAAAGAAGTGCGCCTGGTCCCTGACGTTGAGCACGATCCGGTCTGGAGCCGCCGCCTCGTGAAGATCCCGCAGCGCAAGCTCTCGATACTCCTTCTCGGGCATGCTCAAAGCTTCGGCCTTTGACCGATCTCCATCCACCGGATTGACGTGCGCCAGCATCATCTCGCTCAGGCTGTTCAGAACCTTGGCGGGGCCACCCCTTTCACGGTCTGGCCGGTTCGGATCGTGAGCCGACAGGTTGCCACCCTTAATGCCGCCTTGGTTCACGTCGTTTCCAGAGATGTCGATGATGTGAGGCAGCTGCTGTGATTCAAACCGACTGAAGATGGCCTTGTCGTTGTCGCTAGCCGTGTATTTGTCAAAAACGTTGTCGTGGTGGTTCGGGTCCAGCTTCTCGCCCCTGAGCTCCCGAGCGAGATTGCTGACAAAGAACTTGGACCAGAACTTGACCTCGGAGAGTTCCTTGGGCACCTTTTCGTTGTACAGGCGGCGCAGCAGCGGGTACTGCGTCAGCACCATGAGGATCTGTTCTGGCGTGAAGTTGAGCTTGTACTTGGCTGACCCTTCGCTTTCGGGCGTCATCTTGATGGACGCCAGCACGTTGTACTGGCCTCTCTTCTGGCTCGTCTCGATGGCGTGCGCGCGTAGCAGGCTCGTGCGAGAGGACCAGAACTGGGTGTTGAAGGTGGCGTCTGAGATGGACTCGGGCTTGGTGGCTCGCGCCTCCATGTACATTTGGTGGAGACCTCTGTCCTTTTTCATGAGCGATTGCTGCAGCACGATGTCGAGCCTCAGCTGCGCGTCATCAAGAGGACGTGGTTTTCCGGCGTTCACGGTGCTGGCAAAGGACATAGCAGCCGAGCCGCTTAACCCACCCCCGTTGGCCGGAGCTGGCGAGGGCGCCGCCGGGGCCTTGGGGGCGACGTCGGCATCGGCAGTGCGAGCCTCGGCCAACAACTTAGATAGCAGGTCCTTGATAGCGTTGGCCTCGGCCCTGGCATCGTCGGCAGAGGTGAAGTTGAACAGGTAGGTTACCGGCTCCCCCGCCTCGCCGGGAGGCTTTGCGAAAATCCTCAGCATGACCTTTGCCACATGGTCCGGAGTCTGCTGGAGGTCTGTGGGGTGCCCCAAGTTATTTTGGTTGCCATGTGAGCCATGTGTATCTCGCAGCATGTCATGTCACGTCATGCCAGGCCATGCCGTGCCAGGACGGCCCGCGGCCGCCCATGGACGGGATGGTGGTTTGGCTTACTTGTGATGGTGTCGATCGGCAGAGAAACGGATGGAGGCCCGGACCCCGGCGTCGGGGTCCAGATCACTGCGGCTCGGTCATCCGAGAGTGTGATGACGCCCTCCTTCTTTTTGTAGACAGCTCTGCCTCGCGGGGTCGCCATCACATCAGGCCCTCGAGGACCGCCCGTCCTTCCTTGCCGCGAGCGAGGGCCCCCAAGACACGCCCCAGCGTCCTTTTTCGCCCAAGGCTTGCTTCCTGACAGCAGGCGCTCGGCTGCGAATCACCAATTCAATGTAGCAGATAGTAGGAGCTCGGCCTGTATCGTGAGCCCGACCAACCGTCCCAGACGGTAGAGGCAGATGGATGTATTTGGCGGCCTTTTGCTTCTTTTCGCCTCTCTATCTTCCTGGTTTGTTTTGCGAGGCCGACGAACGCCCTGTCCCTGGATTTCAAGCCCCGATTTCCGATAGCCTTGATCGAAGCGCAATACAAAGCTTGTCCGCTTGAAGCTGGGGTTGGGATCGCAGGATGTGGCCTATTCTTTTCGAATAGGTGCAGGTGGGCAGAGGCGTAAAGCAAACATGAGCATCGAGTTGTTTGGGGCAGTGTCACCCTGATGGCCGTGCTGTCTTCTGTCTGCCTGGGGTCGCCACAGCATTCCTCGTTGGGGAGCTTGTGTGGAACCAAAATATGGAGCCAAGAATCAAAGCTACCGTCAGCTCCCTTTGCCCCAACTTCTGGCCACAGTGCGTATGCACGGTCACGCTACCTAAACGATTCGGAATTGAACCACCAAAACGTAATGCATCCCGGCACATTGGCAAAGCCTCACCGACGCACATAGGTACAAATAACCGAACATCGACCGACGAGCCACCTCCTAGTGCTCCCGCTCCCAGGCTGCATGCCTGGGTACTGACTAAGGACAGCGAGAGGCTATTATGGACCACACAAGGATAGCAGCACCTATTAAAACACTCAATTGGGCTAGGGACACCGCCTCCAGCGCGGAGATCGAGCGCGGCTCTCGCAAAAGGTGGCTTGAGGCGTCTAAATTCCGACAGTCGCAACGTTCCAGCAGCCGCACTGTGTATGTGTCGAGTTTCCTCCTGGCCGTGCGGCTGGGGCCAGGGTGCAGGCTGCACCAGTCAGAAATCGGTTTGAGGTTCCCGTGCACCAAGCCTGCACGGGGCGCGGCAAGATTCGGGAGCTGCCAATGCCAAACTGGGCCTGGCTTTCTCGAACCCCGTCATTTTTGCCATGTCTGCCATACCATGCAGCTTTTGTAGCCATCGCCATCCGTAATTCTGCCCTTCTGGCTTCTCCTCTTTTTTGCTTTTTTTCTCGCTTTCCCTCTCGGTCTTGTATCACCAGTTTCTAATTCCCCCCCTGTGTCGTAGCCTCCTCCACAACACAGAACTTAGAGGACTTACTCCGCCACTCTTTAGCTCGACCCTTCGAACTTTGAGGGCGGCCATATTTTTTTTTTCCTTGTTTCTTTCGGCCTCTTGCGTCAAATACCACCGACGATAAAACCTGTCACCCTAGCGGACGACGGCCAAATCGAGACGCAGCGCGTTCCCATGCTCTTGGCTGCGTCGGTTGCTTGCTGTTTGCGCAAGTGATTTCTTGTTGTTCCTCAACCTTGGTCCCCCCTCCTCGAGGTACCTACTCCAGCCTCGTCATCTAAGGTAAATATAGACAAAATTCTGCGCTACCGCTTGATAGCTTTGTGCGCCCTCCTGCTCACACGTCCACCCAGCCACGATGCTCCGCAGTTCTCTGTTCAAAGCTGGCAGCCGTGCGGCGCGGTGTGCCGCCTCTGCCTCGGCCGCGACACCTTCAAGATGCCTCTCCACCGGCCTCGCCCGACCTTCGACTGCGCACGCCGGTGCGCTCGCGCCAGGCCGTCGCCCACTAGCCGTCGCATCCTCGAGGAGGTTTGCGAGCGCCCTCTCGAGCCCGCCCGATGCCAACGACAACTTCCTGTCGGGAAACACGGCAAACTACATCGATGAGATGTACATGGAGTGGAAGCGCGATCCGCAGAGCGTCCACGTGTCGTGGCAGGTCTACTTCAAGAACATGGAGTCGGGTGACATGCCCATCTCACAGGCCTTCACCCCTCCGCCGTCGCTGGTGCCTGGCGCTACCGGCGGTGTTCCCGGATTTGCCGCCAACCCGGGCATGGGCCTCGAACAGGGCTCAGACGTAGCTAACCACCTCAAGGTGCAGCTGCTCGTGCGCGCGTACCAGGCCCGCGGTCATCACAAGGCCAACATCGACCCGCTTGGCATTCGCAATGAGTCTAAAGGCTTTGGAAATATCAAGCCCAAGGAGCTCGCACTCGAGTACTACCAGTTTACCGAGAAAGACCTTGACACCGAGTACACTCTCGGTCCCGGTATCCTACCGCGCTTCAAGAAGGACGGTCGTGAGAAGATGACACTGCGCGAGATTGTGGCCGCATGCGAGAAGATCTACTGTGGCTCCTACGGCGTCGAGTTCATCCATATTCCCGATCGCGAAAAGTGCGACTGGCTTCGCGAGCGCATCGAGACCCCTCAGCCCTTCAAATACTCGATCGACGAGAAACGCCGCATCCTCGACCGCCTGATCTGGAGCTCGAGCTTCGAGGCCTTCCTCGCCACAAAGTACCCGAACGACAAGCGGTTCGGCCTAGAGGGATGTGAAACCCTTGTCCCTGGCATGAAGGCTCTGATCGACCGCAGCGTCGATTACGGAGTGAAAGATATTGTCATCGGCATGCCCCACCGTGGCCGTCTCAACGTGCTCAGCAACGTTGTCCGCAAGCCCAACGAGTCCATCTTCAGCGAGTTTGCCGGCACCGCGGGCGCCGAGGACGAGGGCTCGGGAGACGTCAAGTACCACCTAGGCATGAACTTTGAGCGCCCCACCCCTTCGGGCAAGCGCGTGCAGCTGTCGCTTGTGGCCAACCCCTCACATCTCGAGGCCGAGGATCCTGTCGTGCTCGGCAAGACGCGTGCCATCCAGCACTACAACAACGACGAGACCACTCACCGTACCGCCATGGGTGTCCTGCTCCATGGTGACGCGGCCATCGCCGGCCAGGGTGTTGTGTACGAGTGCCTCGGCTTCCACTCGCTGCCTGGCTACTCGACGGGCGGCACCATTCATCTCGTCGTCAATAACCAGATCGGTTTCACGACCGATCCCCGTTTCTCTCGCTCGACGGCCTACTGCACCGACATCGCCAAGGCCATCGACGCCCCCGTGTTCCATGTCAACGCCGACGACGTCGAGGCGGTCAACTATGTGTGCCAACTCGCGGCCGACTGGCGTGCCGAATTCCAGCAGGATGTCATCATCGACCTGATCTGCTACCGCAAGCACGGGCACAACGAGACGGACCAGCCGTCTTTCACGCAGCCGCTCATGTACAAGCGCATTCAGTCGCACGAGCCGCAGATCGACATCTACGTCAACCAGCTGCTCAAGGACGGCACTTTCACCAAGGAGGACATCGAGGAGCACAAGCAGTGGGTCTGGGGCATGCTCGAGGACAGTTTCGCCAAGTCCAAGGACTACCAACCCACGTCCAAGGAATGGACCACGTCGGCCTGGAACGGCTTCAAATCGCCCAAGGAGCTTGCCACCGAGGTCCTGCCGCACAACCCTACGGGTGTCGACAAGCAGACGCTCGAGCACATCGGCGAGGTCATCGGGAATGCTCCCGAGGGCTTTAATCTGCATCGCAACCTGAAGCGCATTCTGACGGCCCGCACCAAGTCGGTGCTAGAGGGCAAGAACATCGACTGGTCGACGGCTGAAGCGCTCGCCTTTGGGTCTCTGGTGACCGAGGGCCACCACGTGCGCGTGTCGGGTCAGGACGTTGAGCGCGGCACCTTCTCGCAGCGCCACGCCGTCTTCCACGATCAGGAGACCGAGGAGACCTACACGCCTCTGCAGAAGATCAGCAAGGACCAGGGCAAGTTTGTGGTGTCAAACTCGTCGCTCAGCGAGTATGGCGTCCTCGGATTCGAGTACGGCTACTCGCTGACGTCGCCCAACGCACTGGTCATGTGGGAGGCCCAGTTTGGCGACTTTGCAAACAACGCGCAGTGCATCATCGATCAGTTTATCGCGTCGGGCGAGGTCAAGTGGATGCAGCGCACAGGACTGGTCATGTCCTTGCCCCACGGCTACGACGGCCAGGGCCCTGAGCACTCGTCTGGGCGCCTCGAAAGGTATCTGCAGCTCTGCAACGAGGACCCACGCGAGTTCCCCTCGGAGGAGAAGCTGCAACGCCAGCACCAGGACAGCAACATCCAAATCGCTTACATGACGACTCCAGCCAACCTCTTCCACATCCTGCGCCGGCAGATGAACAGGCAGTTCAGGAAGCGTAAGATTATGACACCCCCATCACGTGCCGTCTTTTTTTTCTTGTGTGGACAGCCAGTAATTCTGACATGACGACGACAAATAAACACAGCTCTCATCATCTTTTTCTCCAAGTCGCTGCTGAGACACCCGCTGGCACGATCCAACATTGAGGAGTTCACGGGCGACTCGCAGTTCCACTGGATCATCCCGGACCCTGCGCACGAGGCTGGAGCCATCAAGCCTCGAGACGAGATCGAACGTGTGATCATATGCTCGGGCCAGGTGTACGCCGCGCTACACAAGTATCGCGCCGACAACCAGCTCGACAACGTCGCCATTACGCGTATCGAGCAACTGCACCCGTTCCCGTGGAAGCCGCTGCGTGATAACCTCGACCAGTACCCCAATGCCAAGACCATCGTCTGGGCCCAGGAGGAGCCTCTGAACGCCGGTGCCTGGAGCTACGCCCAGCCCCGTATCGAGACTCTGCTGAACCAGACGCAGCACCACGACCGCAAGCACGTCATGTACGCTGGCCGCAACCCGAGTGCCTCGGTCGCGACGGGCATGAAGTCGTCGCACACCAAGGAGGAGCAGGAGCTGCTCGAGATGGCCTTCAGCGTAAGGCAAGACAAGCTCAAGGGAGAGTAAGAGATGCAGCAAGGCTTGCGTGGAGGGCCCGCTGGACGTGTTGTTGCCAAGATGTCACATGGCGCAATCTTAGATATTTTCTTGGGTGATATAAAGGGAGCTCCTTTTTTTTCTTTTCTGTGCTGCTTGCTTCGTCTGGATTGGCAGACAGGCGAGCAGCTCGCCTTCGTAGCCTCATAGGAAAAACAAAATATCAAAACATGGGTGACTGATGGGGCACTGAGTGGCCGGGACTTTGGTGGGGGGTTGAATAAGTTCTTGATCAGAGGTTGACTAGGTGCCTCGGACCGCAAACACGACTGTACAGGATAGCTTGGAGGATTATGTTGGTAAACGCGACCACCGGAGTGTATCACAAGAGATGCAATTCTTATTTTTGTCATTTTTTCTTTTTATTTTGTATTTCTATGCAGAATCCATTCTTCCGCCAATTGCCTCTCTGTCCACCCGCCTAGGCAAGGAGGAAAACTGGTTGACTGGCAGGCTGTTATCTTGTTGATCTTTCACCTCCAGCTACGCCTGGAATATCGAGCCCGTTCAGCTGCCAGGGTTGAACAACTCCGTCGTCGCCGGTTGTCACCAGCATCTCCTCGACACCTCGTCTCTTGGCGCCGGGGTCGAACCGGCGGCACCAGGTGACGTGGTTAATCTCGTAGGGGCCATGGCCGTCAGCAACGGAGCCTATGACACGCCACCCCTGGCCTGAAGCTTGCTGTAGGCTCAGCTGTTTCCCCGCCGCAGCCGCATCGACAGCCGCGGCGGCGGCGACGTCTGGGGACGAGAGCGCGGGGTCGGGGCCAGGGTCGGGGTCGT
>GL876966.1:2236557-2266122 GCA_000193285.1 Magnaporthiopsis poae ATCC 64411
CCGCGCCCGCTGCGTCGTCAACTGCACCGGCCCCTTCACCGATGGCATCCGCAAGCTCGACGATCCGACCTGCAAGGACATCGTGGCGCCGTCGTCGGGCGTCCACGTGGTCCTGCCGGGCTTCTACAGCCCCGCCAACATGGGCCTGATCGACCCGCAGACGTCGGACGGCCGCGTCATCTTCTTCCTGCCCTGGCAGGGCAACACCATCGCCGGCACCACCGACGACCCCTCGACCGTCACGCGCGACCCCGTGCCCGACGAGAAGTCGATCCAGTGGATCCTCAACGAGATCCGACACTACCTCTCGCCCGACATCACGGTCCGCCGCGGCGACGTGCTGGCCGCCTGGTCCGGCCTGCGCCCGCTGGTCAAGGACCCCAAGGCCAAAAACACCGAGTCGCTCGTGCGCAATCACCTCATCGACCTCTCGCCCTCCGGGTTGCTCACCTGCGCCGGCGGCAAGTGGACCACGTACCGCCAGATGGCCGAGGAGTGCGTCGACGCCGCCGTGTCCGAGTTCGGCCTGCGCACGGGGCCCGTCGTCAACGCGCCCCGCGTCAGCGGCACCGACGTCGTCGACGACGGCGCCCACCTGGACGGCTCGTGCCAGACCCACAAGGTCCGCCTCGTCGGCGCCCACGGCTACGGCAAGAACCTCTTCATCCACCTGATCCAGCACTTTGGCGTCGAGACCGACGTGGCCAAGCACCTGACCGAGAGCTACGGCGACCGCGCCTGGACCGTCGCCGCCCTGAGCGCCGCCACCTCCAAGCGCTTCCCCCGCCCGCGGCGAGCGCATTCGGAGCTCTACCCGTTCGGCGACGGCGAGGTCCGCTACTCCGTCCGCCACGAGTACGCCCAGACCGCCGTCGACGTCCTGGCCCGCCGCACCAGGCTCGCCTTCCTCAACGCCCAGGCCGCCCTCGAGGCCCTGCCGCGCGTTATTGACATTATGGCCGAGGAGCTCAAGTGGAGCAGGCATCGCAAGGACCTCGAGTGGACAGAGAGTGAGTTTCGTTTATGTGTACAGATATTATAAAGGTATCATCTGATATTACTGAGCTGACTGTAGATCCCTCTCCCGCCAGCCGTCGCCTACCTCGAGTCCATGGGCCTCCCCAAGCCCCTCCTCACCGCCACCCGCAAGCAGATCGAGCAGGGCAAGATCGACCTCTCGGCCTCGCTCGAATACAAGATGTACCTGAGACACGACAAGCCCGCACGGGACGACAACTAGTCGGCGGATTGGTCTTTTGCACGCATGTTGGATCGGAGTCGTAGTTCTCCATTGTATTTTTCAACCATAACTCCTGCATTTCTGTTTTCTCTTTCTTTTTTTTTTCATCTTTTTTTGGTAACGCTTTATTTCCATCCTTATCTTCATCCCTATAGACTCAACGGAGGCGTCGTGGACCTGGAGACGGCGTCATGGGCAGGGAAAAAATTTTTCGTTCCGCCTTTTGTTGTAGCTACCATAATATCGAGCAACGCATTTATTGCCTTTTACACACGTCAACGGTGACGTCTGTCTACCATGTACTCGCTCATTCACAGGTAGGCATAGGTTATTTCCAATTCTGTATCGAGCAAGCCTCCACGTTTTGTTTTTGCTTTATTCTCCACATCCTCTTCTTTTCGTTTAGCATCTAGTCTCGCTTGCACACCATGCCGTCATGCTTACAAGTCCGCAGCCTAAAAAGCAAGCCATTAAGAGAAAAAGATAGTCAATAACACCGTGCATATGCTGATTTTGGTATGTGGAAAGAAACTCGCTTTGTCATCCCCAACGCCGTGCCTGAATGAACATGTCCCGTCTCCCGCCGTGCAAACAATGAAAGGATCCGTCGGACCGTTATATGCATGTGTCGTCAGAGCATCCCCCAAACGCCAGCCCAATATCCCAGTTTTCCGGCCTCTAAACCGTGTTAGGATCCCAGAGATTGCGGAAAAGAAAAAAGAAGTTGGTCTATGGTGATGATGATGATGTTGTTGTTTTGTGATGTTGATGATGGTGATGACAACAATGGAGGTACAAAGCAAAATTGGTATATGTAAGAAAAGTAAAAAGAGTGCCACTCTAGTCGACGGCACTCGATATTAAGGACGACAAAGAGCCGCAAATCCAGGACCCGAAGATCAAAGATTGACTAGATGCGGCTCAAGGGGGGGTCGTGCTGTCGGCACTTGGCCTATGAGACGGAATGCTGCTGAGGACGCGATGTAGAAGGCTGCGCTTGGCAGCGCACGGTTGCCGAGAGTGGCCTTCGGCCGAGCTGCCAGGGTTGCTCGTAGGTGATACTATGCAGCACTGACGTCGATGCAGTTCGGCTTCCCAGCCATACGCATCGCTCTCAGCCTCGACGGGTGTCACGTGAGCACTTCGGTCGATGATGGTTGTGCATGGTCCGTTGGGACCGTCCATATCGGTGCCCAGGTGGTTTGAAAAGTCGCTAAAGTAGAGCAATGGTGACTGGGTATCCGGAGAGGTATCCTTGATGGTAGAAGCATCCGTCTCGCAAGAGCTACACGTCGTTCCAACCTCAGTCTTGGCATCTGGGTCCGCGATCGTCACGGACAGGGACTCGGCGCCTTCCTCGATGTCTGGAGCTTGTGCAGCACTAGCTCCCGGCGACACGCCCAGACACAAATTCGTGTCGGGACAGCCCAACGGCGGGGCCGACTTGGGCACACCTTTCAGGGCCCATGGCTCCTGGCTCGTCCGGGTATGAAGCCGGAGAATCGGTTGACCGGGCTGCGTGCTCCTCACCCTCGACCGTGCACTTCGCCGCGGCAGCCACATCCTGCCCTGATGCCGCGTTTGTTGCGGCGACGTGCGATATTTTGCGGCCGTATCACCACCGCACACCCCACCATCGCTGGCCAAGCTGCCGTTAGCTGTCACAAAGTCCAGGGCGTCTTCCGCCCTGGGGGATGACAGCGACAACTTCTGGCCCGGATGGGGCTCTTCCCACCCGTCTGAGGATCCATCCGAGTGATCCGAGTCAGCCTCCATGGGGTGACTCTGACCGGCGCGATGGACAGCACCAACACAGCTGGGAGCTGGGTCATGGATCCCAGAAGCCGGCTGTGCCAGTGAGACGGCGGTGGTCGCGAGTTGTGCGGGTGGTGATACGACCTGTGACCCTCATAAGGGGTTGTCGTGGTGGCTGCTTGTAGTGATAACAGCCGTCGGCGAGCTAGGGTCGGACATGTGGGCGTCGACATCGGAGCCGGTGGAGCCCGACGACGAGGCGGCAGCGGCGTCCGAGGTGTTACCACGTCGCATGGACCGGCCCTTCTTGCCGAGCCCAAGTTTGGCGCTCATGCGTTTCCAACCGTTGCTGTGCGCGTTGATGGCCCTCTGCAGGCTGCCAGGCGAAGTTCCAAAGCCCCAATCCGACGTGGGCGGTGTGGTTGGAGGAGTCAAGGGCTCGCCCGGGGGTGGTGTGGAGTTGCTACTCTCGTCGGCGCTGGCGCCTTCTCGGTCGGCAGCGTCTGTGGAGGAGGATGAAGGAGAACGCGCGGCGCCCTCGGATCTGCGTCCAATGTGGAGATTAGGAAGCAGAGACATCTTGGGCGACCGGCTGGATTCTTCTCGCGATGACCCTTCTCTCGACATGCGTAGCCTGGCGCGTCCTTGCCGCGAGTCGGACTCCTCCTCGAGTTGCTCAAGTGACGGTTGTGAAGCATTCGTGGAAGCAATAAAAGGTAGCAGGACGGAATCGTTCATCAGCTCGTGCACAATCCTGACGGCCTCTCCTAGCTCTGAGGGATTAGGAGGAGTCGGCGTGGCAGCGAGAGACAGCAACTGGTCCCGGACAGGTCCGGGCAGGTTGACCTCGCGAGGCCCACACGGGAGGATATAGGCATTCATTAGTCGCTGCCACAGGTTGCAAACGTGATCGTTGGCATCTCTGGTCCAGCTGGCCTGGTTGTGGGCGAGCTGCTCGTAGGCGGTACGGTAGCGTTCGGCCTCGAGAGTGAACTCGAGGGTTTCTAGACAGTGATTCTGGGACAGATAGGCCATGAAGGCACTCAGGGTCCAAGGAGGCGGTGCGGTGTTGGCCAGAATGTCCTGCAGCGACGGGTGGGCCGCGGCCAAAGAGCTTGGCCGCGAGGTGGCCGGCATGATGCCGTCACTACCCCCGCGCCTCGGCGAGTGGGCCGGAGAAAGGGTTCTCGGGGTGGGCGAGGGACTGAGGTAGGTTGGAGAGTTTGTTCGTTTTCTGGATCTTTTCATGCTTGCGCTGCCGCCTTGCAGGATTAGCGGGGCGAAGTGTGCGGTCCAGACCCGAGCCGATCTGCTGCGGGAGCTTGTCGAGTTTTTCCTCAACACCGCAGGGCCATTCGGGGCGCGCCTGCGGTGATAGATCAGAATGACGGCTTAGATTTGTTCCGCGGGCCAGTCGCGATTTAACGTTAACGTCTGCACGTCGTCGTCGCGGTCGCAGCTGCGGTCGCGGTGTTGGCAATCGTCGTCGTATGTGGCCGCCAAGAGAGAGGGAGAGAGAGGGCTCTCCAAGTCGGGAAATTCAGATGGTGGCGGCCCTAGACGATCCGGGCAGACAGCGAGGCCAATGATAAACAGCGCAGACAAGCGCAATGCAAGTGGCCTCCTTGTGACGGTTTCGACGCAAATACCGGTGAGGGCGTGGCCAATGGGGCGCTGGACAGGCGGTAGGGCAGAGACGGACGACGGTGTCGATCAGGCCTAGGACGGCGGTTGCACGGTGGGTAGGCAAGTGAAAGAAAGGGCCCTGTCGTGCACGGGTGGCTGCGAGTTCCCGCTTGATGGGAGCGAGGGTAGAAAATTAAGAGAGTGGTCGGGTCGGGAGGACGGAGGGCGACGGCCACTACAGCGCCGTTTCGATCAAAGACAAACAAAAGGCGTCCGTTGGTGAGACAGGAGAAGGCGTCGTGGAAGGAGCGGTGCGATGAGGCAAAGATGCAAAGGGGCAGAGGGTGAAGATGAAGGAAATGAAAAGCTTTCGCAAATTTCTTTTCTTCTTTGCTTTTTTTTTTCTCTGTCTCTTCCGATTTGGCAGGCGAAAATGAGATGGGGGTGATTTAGCGGATGAGGGAGCGGGCAGGGAGGAGATATCCAAATGCGAGGGCGTGCGGGTCGGAGACGGCAAATGTGCTGCGGGAGGCACTGGGTGCTGGAGTGGCCTGGCGTGGTGGTGGTGGCCAGAGCAGATTGGATGGGTGCAAGCCAGATCTGGGGCGGCTCAGTCTTTAGGTTCTGGAAGGGCGGGAGAAGTTGAAGGCGCGGACCATTGAGAGGGCGTGCTGACCTGACACCCCCCTGCGCAGGCTTGGACCAGGGCCAAGCACTGTCGATCCCGTGGCACGAAAATCCGCCAGAGGTGGCCTGGAGTTGCCCGGCTGGCGAACCAGCGTGCGACGGTCTGGCACACTGCTCCAACCGGCCGAGACACGAGAAATGAAGACGACCGTAAAGGGGATATTCATTCTGCTCTTTCACTCTCACCGTCGCCCGCCGGCGCTGGCACTCAGGCACGCACGCACGCTCGAACGCGCGCACACGCGCACGCTGGGCAGCGGACGACCAACCAAGTCATTCAATCGGGGAGCGCCGAACAGGGCGTCTGCTAACACCACCTACCTCCCAAAGATGCCTGCTGGTGCCGTCGCGGGTGGGCCACGCCTCCACCACTGCACATGTGTGCATTCCATTCCATGGTACTACAGTAATCCATTTCCAAGACGCTCTGGGATGGAGCACACCCCGCAGCGGCGTCCTGCGTGGGCTCCACCACTGACAAGCAGGCAGGACTCAGGGCCGAGCCCAAGCGAACGGCGCCTTCCAGGTTCAGTCAGGTTGGGCGCGCAACAGTGTGGGCGAGTGGCGTGACTATGGGCCATGGGCTGGTGAGCACTGGAATTAGAAAGCGGAAGGCAACTTGCAAAAAACCTGATAGTTTAACCGCCTTGCGCAAGCGACACCTCACTTTCCCATCCGATTCCCGTTTCCATATCGCCATCCGATCTGATCAATTGATTTACTTTTTGCCTCTTGCACACCACCCACCTCGCCATCCAAAGGGAAGGCGTGGGTGCAGCCAAGCCTCGGTTGCTTGTGGTGGGTATGGGCGGCCTGCGCGGGTGTGGGGCGGCAAAAAGCCCCATTAGCACTACCACTTCACTAATCCGGCTGGTGGCTTCCAGACTTGCAGACGCTGATCTCTATCCGTCCAACAGCGCTCAGCCGCCGACTGCTTGGGGAATTCGGAATTCCATGGGTTCCCTTTGTGCGCGGGGGTGTATTGTGTCCCAAGGCCGTGGTCGTGCGCGTGGTGGCTTGGCCGAGCTCAGCCTTGAAGTTCCATGCATGGATGCCAGTGGTGGTGACTCCTGTGCCTCTCTCATTTCATTCTTCCTTCCCATCAGCCTTCCTTTGCTTCTTTTTGTTCGCTGACAGCTTTCCTTTCAGGGGAAAGGCACGTTAACCCACACATGACCGGTCTAATTTGGGTGGCGTCCAATCCATGCCTGCATAACACCTGCAGCCAGGGGCCCGGCTGGCCAGGCTCAGCACGCCATTGGCCCGAGCCCTGCTGGCGCTGAGAGTCACACAGTAATTTCCTGGCGGCGGACAGGGGAGCCGGGGCCTGTCTTGGCATTTCGGTGCCGGGCTCGCAGACCCAGTCACGCGCAGTTATGTCATGGCAATTGCCCTTTCTGTGCCGTACCAGCGCAAACACCAAACACGGACAGGCGCATCATCCGTTCAAGTTTGACATAAACAGCCGACCCAGGAGGCTTTCCCCCGCAACAAAAGGTCCAGGGGGGCGACATTGATCCGAACATACAGTAAACGGTAAATGCGTCAGGGCATACATTTGCGTGCCGGTATACCAACAGGCCGAGGCGCAACGGCGTTTTATTCTTGATGCCCGAGCGGATGGACGTAAAGTGAGGCCAGAGAGATGGCCAGCGCTGGGCCAGTCAGGGAGGTGCCTGGTCAAATGAGCCACGAAGGAAGGCGCCAGCCAACAACGCCAGCCAGCTCGGCCTTTGATTCGACCCCGTTTCGTTTGCTGACCGCTCGGCGACGGGCCCCGAAAGGCGAACAGGGCATGCATGCGAAAGCACAACGGGGAGACGGCCAGGCGCTAGAAGGGCGCTAGAATTGTTCCAAAAGCCGCACTACATGTGTCCGACCTGGTGGGCCTCGTCATCATTTACGCAGGGATTGGCGGGTGACTGAGTCTGAGACAGGAAGGCTGGATGGACAAAGAGCGACGCCGAAGGAAAAAAATAAAAAATGGAAGGTTGTCTGTCATCAACCTGGGCGAGAGAGAACATGCTGACGATGGATGACAAGGTCCGTGCCCTCTGTGCTCCCGAAGGCAGCAAGCGAGAGTCGCAGACACACAGACGGCTGTCGGATCCCAGAGGGAAACGCAACGCACCAACGTCCAATTACGACGCAAAAAAAATCGGAATTAGAATATCGCCACTCGGCAAGGCCTGGGGTGGGTAGTGTTTCTCGTTGAGTTTGCGGTTGCCAAAATAATAAATAAAAACAAAAATAAAAAAAAAATAGACAAAAAAGAGCGGATCCCCAGTTTACCAGGAGACCCCTTGATTCCACCCAGGCTGGATGAGCCCATGGTTTTCCAAGCCTGTTCGTAAAAGAGAAACATGTAACCTCCGATTTTGGCATCGGCAGGCACCAAAAAAAAAGTCAGGCAATGCCCCTTTGCCGTATCTCCCCGAGTTGCCACTCTGCCTGCCTCAGCTCCGTCCCCGGCGTGCCGGTCCCGGTTCGCCACTCATTTTCTTGTGCTTCGTCCCAGAGCCAATGATGTTTGCGGAATATTCTTTTCCCCTTTCTTTTCTTGTATGGATGCCTCTTTGAAGAATTGGACCTGGGCCGCCCCGCCGTACAGGGCAAAGAATCCGCCATCTGCGGGAATAAGGGGGCGAATAGCTGGACAAGCGATTCGGCAGGTAGGATTGCAGGGGGTGAACAGGTGGCAGAAACGCCCTTTTCTTCGCGCCCGGGAAATTCGGCGGCGACGGGCGGCGCGAAGGCAAGCACGGAAGAGGGGGAGGGTTGTCGAGGTGGTGCCGTCATTTGCGGGCAATATCCGGACATCTGCAAGCATCGTATGTACGGTACATTCCATGATGAGGAGACCGGTGCCGACATCCCCTCCCGTGGCGCGCCCACTGGTGGAGTTGCGCTTGGTGATGGTGGAGCGATCAGACAAAAGGTCGGCTTCTATGGCTCACTTGCGCCAGGGGATGGGCAAGCGGGCAGAAGCAGAGAAGCGGGACATGTAACCCAAGGCCGCAGGTGGTGTGGTGGCCGGCATGAGTGGCAAATGGGATGCCATGCCAATCAACTCAGTGGACGACACCTGCAGGACTGGGCGAGACGGGATTGTCAGCACGCCTTCCCAAAGAGGAGATTGGAGAGAACAATTCCGTGCCAGTGTGCACCCTCGTTTCGGGAACCAAACGATGCTATTCGACATTCCTTTCTTGTACGAACCACACACACACACGAACCACCGTCACTCATGCCCGAGAAAGGAGTCAAGTCGAGTGCCGGCAGACACCACCACCATCCAAGGTTGTCCGTGGGAATACGCGTACTGTGTGCTGCACATACCAAGCAAACAACCGAAACATCCGCAACAGCCGAGCATGGTGTGAACGCCCAGTTCCCAAGGCCACTGGCATGCAAATTTGTACCGAGGTGACGCGACAAGTTTTACACACACGTACGCACTCTCGTCGTCCAGATGAGACATTTCGCAGGCTGTGCAAAGTGACGACGAACACCCCAGCCCAAAAGGAAGATACGAGCCCTTCAGCCCCGGGAGGCCTGGCCTTACTGTTCTCACACCCACCCACTCATCTCCCGGTCTCCCCGCCGTTTTGGCCGTGCTGCAGTCATATTTTTTTTTATCGATCGAAGCGTCGCTAGTCGCTAGGGGAGGAGGAGGCAAGGAAGGAATGGAATGCATCACATCACACCACAAAAAAATTTCCCGCTCTCAGCTGCCTTTTCCATGTTGGGACTACCCTGCCGGACTTTTTTCGGATCGGGCTTCGTCAGGCTTTCATCGTCGCCGGGCTAGAAAAAAAAAAAAACGACAGGGCTGGGGTGAAAAAATGGGATAAAAATGAGAAAGCCAAAAATTGTTATTTCCCCATCCCGTCGCGCAGGGATTCCCCTGCGTATATACCTCGGTGCCTAGGGGTGCTTGCTGTGCGTCTCGTCTTAGTGGTTGGTTGGTTGGTTGGTAGCCAGCCCCAGGTCCGGGCAAGACCACAGACCGGCCGACACTACGGACGCACGCGCGTTCCCCTTCTGGCGCCTTTCGAGAATATTTCCTCGTAGGGTCTAGCTTTTTAGCCTGAACCGACCGACCGATAGACCGACCGGTCGATCGATTCCCCCCTGGCCATCGGATCGTTTCCCAGTGAATCAAAAAGTGGCTTTTACTTTGGACGCATGGAACGCACAGGGTATGCACATACACATATCATACACGTGCCGCATCTCAAGTGGGCGTGCGTGTGAATGCGGGCCCCACAACTCTGGAGTGACGATGAAAACGGGGACACGCGCGGGAACGCCGGTGCCCGCCCCTCATCCTCTATGTCCGGCCTCATACCCAACATCTTGGTACTATCCCCCCTAATGCATTTTTTTCTTCTTCTACTTTGTTTTCCCTTGTTTTTTTTCCTTCCCTTTTCCGCGGTGCCGGTTTCGGGTTGCTCCTTCGGCCGACCGCGTCGTTTGCCACCCTATCGTGTCATCATCGTGTTCGTCCGTCGGACCACCGTCATACATTGGCATGGAGCCTGAGCCATCACCCCATGTTTTACGCACGTTGTGAGCAACCGAGCTGAGCGCACGTCCGTTGGTCCAGCTGATCCGACTGCATCAAAGCAATCCATTCAAATTTTGGCTTGACATGCCCACACCCTGTAGAAAATTTCTAGAACAAGCACTAATGACGCCAATATTCCAGGCGGAGAAAAAAAAAAAACAAGGCCAACGCATAAGCACACAAAAACAAGCCTTCCTTCGTAGTCAAGTAAAAAGGTCGGGGTCCTCCGGGTTGGCGCGGTCCAACGGAAAATAAAAAAGGCATCCATCCGCCTAACGAGGTACCCTTTTTGACCTAGTAATCCAACATACATGATTCAAAGCGCCAGTAAAATGCTCCTCCCAAAGCAGGGAGTGCGGAGACGCCGAGAACCAATAAACAAGTAGAGGTGAACCGGCGCTGGAAAAACAAATCCGAGAATGAGAAGGTGAGAAAAAGAAACGTAATCACAACGTCCACAACGCCTTCCATGATTCTCCATATGGAGCTTGATGATGAATAACTGGTCCGACTCAACCGCGTGGCGGTGCAATGAGATTTCGGATAAGGCAACCGCCTTGACCGCTTCTCGTCTTGACCAACATCTTTAATGTAAAAATTGCAATGCTGCCCTCGGTCCGTCCGAGCGAGAAAAAGAGAAAAATTGAATAAACGGCCAACCTAGGTAATCCCTTTGATGAGCGGATCTGTGATCTCTAGCTCGGAAGAGCCGGCTCATACTGGGGTTCGGTTGATATTGCCAAGACGATAACCGACCATATGTCCCCCTTGTCTATGATGCGCTCAGCTTGGTCGCATATAGGGCATCGAGAGAGAAAAGACGGGGAAAAAAAATCTTAACGGAAAAGTGCGCGTAAATCAGACAAGGTATTTCAACAAGATAATAGGTAGACAGGTCATCAATGTGCGGTATTGAGACGAAGAAAGGTGGAGGCGCCCTTGCCAACATTTCGACTCACGGTTTAGACCGAACCGTGCGTCGTGCGTCGTTTGTCGTGTTAGAACATGATGGGACATGTTGAGCTAGAATTCCGACCACGGTGGGGTACGGCGAAAAGATCCGGCGTGCACATGGACGTCGAGTCGTGAAGGGTGGGAGGGAGAGGAGAAATGAGTGGCTCCATAACCATCGGCGAGGCCGAGGCAGCCGGGCAGCATATCGGGCATGTATGTCGGCCTCAGAGATCGGATATGTCAAAGTCGCCAGTAAAGCCGCCGTTTAGAAGGACACCTGCAAGCCTCAGGCGCTGCTGTGGCATGTCGCTGGCTTGGTATGTCGAGGGGTCGATGTCGAGGGCTATGCAGAAGCCGTTGGTAATCGAGTGCACGCCGCAGTCCCATGAGTTGGTCTGACTGGGTGACTCGTAGTCGCGAATTTTCCAGTGGGTCTCGTCGTAGTGAGGCCCGAGGAACGTCTGAACCCATTTGAGGAGTACGCCTGCGATCCGGGGACTCCCGGCGCCCTGTGGTCCGAGCGAGTCTATGTGCGCCACGATGCCTTGCTTTGGCCGAACGATGCCCAGCGTCCAGTGTGCGTTGCCTAGGTTGATTGGGATCAGGAACGTCTCGACGCTGAGATAGTTTCCTTGGTTGACGCCCAGCCGTCGGAGCCATCGCTGCGTGCTTTCGGGTCCACGGTCGGTGAGGTGCTTCCAGAAGTACGAGTTGAGCAGTACACACTTGACCGCGTTCTTAGTGCCGGTCTTGTCGTTGACGTACTTTGCCACGTACGACAGGCTCGAGTTGATGATTTCGTCGTTCAGCCAGACAGTGGGTGGGACAACCTGTCTGAAGTCGCGGCCGAGAATCTCGGTTCCCTCAGCCGATCTAGCCAATGCCGTCGTTTCTCTGGCCCGGAGAGTGTCCAGGATCCTGGTGTGCCAGTCCTCGGATACCTGCTGGACGATGGCTGCGTTGGGGAGTCGCAAGCCCCCGCTTCGCTCGAGGCGTTCTTTCTCCTCTCTCTCGAGTCTCTCGGCCTCTTCCTTGCGCTTCGCCTCCTCGGCACGCCTGGCTCGCTCTCTCTCTTCCTCCTCCTCGGCTTCGATACGGAGCTGGACGGCGCAAGCGAGCTCATCGTCCTTGTTGGAGCTGATGGTGAGAGCTGGGAAGGACGGGAAATCAAGATCATCTTCAGGCTTCGAGGGTGCGAGTGGTGATGAAGTATGTGACGGTGCCTGTGGCGAGTTCGGTTGAGACGGAGCGGGAGATGATGAGCTTGATCGTGATGTAGAATGGCGCGGTGAGTTATCCGGCGAATGAGCTGGTGAACCAGTAATAAGTGACTGCTGCCCATTATTGGGCGAGCCAGTGATAGGCGGCTGCTGCGCATTGTAGGGCGAGCCAGTGATAGGTGACTGCTGCGCGTTGTTCGGCGAGCCAGTGGTAGGTGACTGGTGCGAATGGGAGGACGAGCCAGTAATGGGTGAATGCTGCGCACGGTTAGGCGAGCCGGTGATAGGTGAATGCTGCGCACGATTAGGCGAGCCGGTAATAGGTGACTGCTGCGCACGGTTAGGCGAGCCAGTAGAAGGTGACTGCTGCATCTTGTTGGGCGAGTCCACCTTGTCCTCAGTCTCAATGGCAGGGACGCGGATGTTGCGGGTATCATCGGCAAAGAAGGCCAGTATCTCCTTGCGGCGGGCTTCTGGCGATGTTGGTTTGGTTTCCGGAGTGGGCGGCGCGGTAGACTCGGGCGACTCGCCGATAAGTGAAAAGTCATGGACATCGATGCTCTTCTTTCGGGGCGTCACTGTGGCATGTGACGGCGCTCTGAATCTGGACCTTCGAGTCGACGACTGCAGAGCGGAATAAGGTGTGCGCGCGATGGAGGGGTTGCTAGATATGTCCACGTCCATTCGGTCTGGCGCTGTAGAGGAGAGAGAACCGCGCATAGCGGGAGCGGGAGGGTGTGTCGTGCGGTTAGAGGTAGTAGAGGTGCGTACGTCGGTATCCGTAGCAACAGGTCCTTCTGCCTGCGCGTCGACACGCTGCGAGGCCATGAGGCCGGGTCGGAATAGCTTGGGAGGAAGTCTCGACGAACTGCCGGAAATCTGCCTGGTCCTGGCGAGTACATCCGCGCGAGATGGCTGCGGTGTCTGGAAGCTGCTGTTCCAATTCCTCGCGGGAGCTTGCCGCATCGGCGTCTGGGCGAGACGGGCGGAATCTGACGGTCTCTTGGTGGCACTCATGGTGCTGGAGGAATCCATTGCGGACGCAGTACTATATGTCTGCGGCGCGTCCTCTGCCTGGGCCGATGTTGATACGATCGGCTGGCGCGTCTCCACGGCTTTCTCGGTGCGCGACGCAATAGGTGTAATGTCCTCAGTGCGAAGATCTGGGACGGCGATAGGCGTAAAGCCGGGAGCGGAAGGTTGGAGAGAAGCGACGTCCTGGGCGGGATATGAGGTGGGTGTGACGTGCTGAGGAGGGCGTGAGATAGGGGTGAGATCCGGAGCGGGATATGGGCTCGGACTCGGTGAGAGGGGGGTAGAGGCGGCAATAGGTCCCGCGCGGCTAGGTTCCTCAGTCTCGGAGTCACTGGAGGACGGCGACGGGCTTGGCACTCTGAAATGGCCGCGCCAATTGAAATCGGCGGGCGGAGCGGGCGAAGGCAGAGGCGTCGTCTTGAAGACGACGCGACGCCTGGCGGTGAGGTCTTGGACCCGCTGCTGGCGGCGCAGCCTCTCCCGCCGCAGCGTCCCCGAGTGCTTGAGGATGCCCTTTACAGGGCGCTGCGGGGTCTTGGGCTGGCCCTGCTCCCGCAGGGGCCGGGACGCGACTTCCCGCCGGATGTGCAGCCGCTTCAGCTGGGCGACTGCCGGCCGCCTCCAAATGGCGGCGGCGGCGGCAGGACGCCCAAGCTGGCCCTCCTCTCTCTGCTCGACAGCCCGAGCCGCAACTGCCACTGGCAGGCCAACTGGTGGTTGAGACACCGGCGCGAACACCGGCCTGCGCCTGGGAAACTTCCTATTCTTCGGGTCGAACCCGCTAGGAAATCTCACCGGCGTCTGTTTCAAACAACACAAAATTCTTGATGTTAGCTTGCACGATTCTGTGTCAGGTCTGAGGTGGCAGTGAGCCAGCCGTGACTGGGTGGATTGGAATTGTTCAAAGTGGAGACGCGCCCCGGCTGCTAGGTGGATGGGTGGGGCGGGGGCTGTGAGCTGGTGATGGGGCATGCAGATTGAGGCTCTTCTCGGATATCACTCACCTTACGCAGCGCCACCTCGCCGCGGTTGACATCGCGGGTCGCCTTGCGGCGTTTAACCCACGTGTCTCCCGACGGAGAGGAGGCACTGGTCTCGACCACCAGTATGGTCTGCGCAGCGTCAGCTGCGGCTGCGGGTGCCGAGCCACCGATGGCCGCGCCTGTGATCCAGCCAGTTAGCAGCCAGAGCAAGATTCGTGGAAGGATGGAGATGGTGTTGCTTGATACATACCGAAGCGCAGCACACCAGCCACGGCGGTGTAGACGGACCGAAGTGCCGTCTGCGCCCAACCCCAAAGGGTGGGCGCGCCCTGTGTGCAGGAAAGATATCGTTAGTATCAGGTGAAGCCAGTTACCAGACGAAGCCCGCTGGATCGAGTGCCGCTGCAGCCCTTGCGATGTCGTGGCTGGCACGTCCCCGGGCTGCGCGAGCCCGAGGGACAAGGCAGAATGCTGTGCATCGAGCGCGCGAGACCCAAAACCCGGAGAACGGAAAGGGAAAAAAGTATCGAAACAAAAGAATCAGGATGCATACCTCTTGGAGGGCGGCGCGAAGCTCTGCCTCGGAGCTTGAGGCTGGTCTCTTTCCCGTTGTGGCGGGCATCTTTGCTTTGTTTGTGGTGTGGAGGAGAGAAGGTTGTGGTGACGGGATCAAGCGGCGGGAGGATTTAAATGGTGGGGGAAATGTGCGTGGAGCGTGGGCACGTGCTGGATTTTTTTGGACAGGACCAGTCTTTGATATTGCAATCAGGTTGCCCTCACCTGGCTGTCACCGGGTTGTCACCGGCGGTGACCTGGACTGTCCGGCTGGCCAAAGTATGGGGGTGGGATGGCAGCACCCAGCCCTGGCCAGGAAAGAGCAGCCGAGACGTCCACCACCCGGAAACAAACAGAAAGAAAAATGAAAAGATAGAAGCAGGCAGGAGGAGCCTTGTTCGAAAAGTCACTTATTGCAATAAGTGCTTACAACGTTGTTAGAAAGCAGAATACTTATAAGGCGGCTAGAGCGGTTATATCTGCCAACGGTGGGAGGTGTAGCAATATGGCATCTTTCTACCTTTTATCTAAATACAGGCTCGTAGCCGGCAAAGGAACAAAAGATTGCGATTCACGGTTTAAAATTCACCATTCTTTTTCTAAATAAAAAGTAAGTGCTGATGCCATCCGATGCGGAACAAAGGTCCGGTCAGGGGGCGATGCCGTTTCCGGTTGTTCGATATATAAAATCGTCGAGGCGACAAGGCTTGGAGATGGATGGTAGTCCAGTCCTCTTACACCAAGCAAACCGTTTTGGGACATGCGCTAAGCCCTTTGCGGCAGCTGGCTACACATTCCGCCGCGACCGACGGTGCCATGGATGTTGAGATTGACTCTGCACACAAGCTGCGTGGGAATCATCTTCCACTTGACCAAACACGTCAAGCCGCTGATAAGGGAAATACGTTTAGCCCAAGCAATCGGTGTTGATGGTCTGGGTGCGTCCGCTTTTCACTTTTGCGGTTGAATAATGCAAAGGCTTCATGGCACATTATATAAGCAGCACGAAAAGGGAATGCTGGTAAACTCTCAAGGAGGAACAAAGACGCATGGATGCAGGCGTGGATGAATAGTTATCGGGTCCTTATGAATACGATCCCCTGAAATATATATAGTTTTAATACCGCCCCATTATGGAAGTGCACAAAATTGCATGTGCTCGGGAATAGAACAATAAGGAAGCAGAAACAAGACGGAGAAGGGGCATAGATGTAAAGTTTTAAAAGGAAAACCAAAGCATGGATCATGGTGTAAATCCGCCCAGATGACAGTACAGTGTAGTGTGTCTATTGTGAGTCAGACGCGCGAAATCAAGCCGGGTCGGGTGAAAATGCGTCCTTCTCGCCTTCTGCGGCGCTTTACAGCTGTGCCGTGACTTTACCGCCGAGACCCTTGGTGCAGAACGAGCCAAAGTACTCATTGAGCGCATCCACCGTGCCGCTCCCTTCCACGAGGCGAGCCGACATGGCAATGTAGCCGTCTGGTCGGACTACCACCACGCCGCCGCGCTCCTCGTCCAGTCCCATCTTCTTGTGTGCAGACATGGCGGGCTGGCCCCACGCACTGCTCTCGTAGTTCTGGCGGTCGTCGGCGTACACGTGGTCACGGTAGCGCGCGAGGACTTCCGGGACGTCGCGGCTGATCTCAACCGAGCTCCGGGGCGCGGCAAAAATGGTGCAGAAGGTAAAGAACAGGCTGTGCGGGTTGTGCTTCTCGTGGTACGACACCGTGTCCACGTCCGGCCTCAAGTACGACGCCAAGAAGGAGCCCTTGCGGAGAATCTGTCGGGCAAAGTCGGCGAGTGCAACGCGTGTCAAAGACGGCTTGCCAGCGAAGACAAAGATGCGGAAGGAGCCGTTCAGAGGCACCTCTTGCTCCAGATGGACCACGTTTGCGTCCACTATCCGCGTCACGTTGGAATTGAGGAACAGCCTCCCGGTCCGGAGCTTGTGGCCCTCGGGGTGGATCAGGTCGGACGAAGCCGGGTGGCTGGGCGACCAGTTCAGCGCATTGGGTTTGTAGGCAACTCCGTAGCCGCTCGTGAACTCGCAGGCTTCCTTGAAGGTCTTGACAAACTCGTTGTCGTCGCCCCCCTGCTTGCCGTGGTTCTCCGAGGCAGCCCGAACTTCGCTGGCGTCTGGCGGGCGCTGTGAAAAGAGCTTGGCATACTTGTTGTCGAAGTCGAGCAGCGTCTCCGCCACGGCTCTGCGCTCCGGCTCGTATGTCTCCAGCAGCGTGCGGTTGGCAAAACCCTGTTCAACAGCGTGTATCTTCCACGCCAAATTCTGGGCATCGAGGAACGCCGTGTTCATTCCCTGGCCTGCCTTGGGCTATAGTTGTCGCAGCTGGAGTCAGTTGTTTGCGGCTCTCCTCGGTTCCTCTTGCAGAGGGGGCGGGGCGGGGGAAGGCTCACGCTGTGGGTGTGGCAGGCATCGCCTCCGAGGAAAACGCGGTGATCGAGAGTGTACTTGTCGGCAATACCCTGGCCGATGGGATACACAGAGTACCACTCTACATTGTCCCACTCTATCGAGAAGGGCTGGAAAATCTTCTTGGCGGATGCCTGCACCTCGGCCGCGGTCGCCGTTTTGCGCGGGTTCCAATCCTTGTCGGTGGAAGAGGCGATCTGGATGTAGAGACGCACCAGGTTGTTCTCGCGGGGGATTACCATGATGGAGCCGTGTCGGGAGTGAATCGTGCATTTCATCTGGTGCGACCGAGTCAGCCAAGCTCGCAGCAACACCACCCCGATCTCCCAAGCGGTGAGGGGCTGGCGACCCAGGCCCGTAGGATTCCGACGGAGGTGCAGGCGCGCAGAAGGCGAGGTCGGGCAACCTGACTGGCGGGTGTGCCGAAAGATTGCCAAATTTGGCAACAGCCTCTGCAAGGTCCCGGGCGCTCGAGAAGGAATCCAGCCTGATTTTTAAAAGAGCACACATACCTTGATGTCGGGAAAGTCAGTTCGGACCACTCCGTCCATGACGCCCCAGACGTGTTCGATCGGGTCTTTGTGCCTGATGCCAATGCCCAGCTGCTCCCTGATGAAGGAGCGGGCGCCCTCGCCGCCAAAGAGATACTTGGCACGGACAGTCTCGCTGGCAGTGCCGTCGACGTGCTGCAGCCGCACCTCGACCGGGTACAGCGGATCGCTGGCCGCGTCCGAGGTGAAGCCGGTGATGGTCCAGGGCCTCTGGATCTGGACATTGTTCTTTGCCAAGTCGGAGATGAAGACGCGCTCGATGAAGCCCTGGTGCAGCAGCGTAGTGAATGGGTATCTGGCGTCGATGAAGTTGGGGCAACTGGCCCAGGTGCCTGTCCTCTCGATGCCTGATCTGGTTGCGGGCGGGTCCCAGAAGGCAACCTCGTAGACACGCGCGGGCTTATGTGCCATGATTGCCGACTTTAGTCCCATGTTGCGCAGCAGGTCCAGCGAGCGCGGCTGGATGCCGTCAGCACGGCCGGTTGGCGTAGGTTCACTCCTGTTGTCGATGTGCTTGATTTTGTAGCCCCATCGCGCAAGGCAGGTGGAGAGCATCAAGCCCACGGGGCCGGCGCCGACAATGACTTTTTAGTTCCACAGTGGTTAGCTGGACTTGCCGTGTCGACTCGCATAATCATACTTTTTTTTTTCTTTCTTTGCTTCTCTCCACCTCCTCTCTGTGTTCGCAGTCCGATATGTGGCAGCAAAAGGTAATTACCAATGTCATAATGGGTCGAGGAGCCTCGACTTGGCTGAGCTTTTTCAGCCATTACGGTTTTGAAAATGGTGTGTTGGTTGGCAGTGCGGTGACCGGATGCGTAGTTTAGCCGGCGGAATTCGCGCGGAGGAGGATAGAGGATACAGGAACAAACAAGATATAGATGAAGATGGAGATTGAGGGTCACTGAGAAGAGAGAAAAGAGAATGCGTGTGCGTGCGTGTGCGTGGCTACAGAGGCAGAGAAGCAAATGGACACGTCGGTGAAGGTAGGTATATCTCCGGTCTGGGGACTTAGGGGAGCGAAGTCAGATGGCGACAGAGGCGCGTGGCATTGCTACGGCGGCCACAGCTGGGAATAAATGGCAAAAGTGAATTTACCCCCGGCGCAAGGAGCCACCCAACCGATGGGGCCATGCAATATCAAGGGCGAATCGAGCATGCCAGCGTTCAGGGACCGGTACGGGCGCGCGGCAGTCCCACGGAGGTGGCAGGGAAGCACATGAGCGCCGGGAAAACCGCAGGCGAGGGCTGGTTGTAGCCGTGACAAGCAATCAGGACCCAGGCGTCGGCGGCGGACGGACGGGGCCTCGCTGCAAGCAGGAGCAGAAAGCCGAAGCCGAATGAGAGGCAGAACCAGGACCAGGGAGGGTCAGTCAGGCCAGGACCAGGACCAGGGCGATGAGAGGCCCCTGGCAGCGAAGCAGCAGTAGCAGCGGCAGCACATCGGCGCGGTCTGGATTGAAACGGGGGAAACAATTAGGTGGCAGAGTGGGCGACCGATAGTAGAGCCGACACGGCGGGAGCGGGGCTCGCTGGAGCCGTCAGACATTGGCGGCCCCCGGCGACGTGGGTGAGGGTGTGCTGCCATGAGGCGACCTGGGAGGAGAACCCACGGGAGTCGAGCACGGTAATTGAGCACCCGCCATGGTTGGTGGAGACTCTGTGGCCCACGGCTGTGTCGGTCGGCAATGGGCCTGCCTCCATGTCTTCTCGGCCGGACTTTGCTGGGTGAGGATTCGCACGTGATCCATCCGCGATCCACTCTTAGTGCCAAGAGTTTCTCCGCAGACTCCACTCGACACACGTCACCGTTAGGAAAAGGGAAAACCAAACGCAACACGCAACACGCCGTTGGACTCCAGGAGGGTTTGCGGTTGGCCAGCCGGAACAGTGCTAACGCACGGCAGATACGCGGGCTAGATCCACTTCGGAATTAGCGTCGGCCGACGGACAAACAATGATGGATGTTGGATGTGTCCCTACTTCCTGTTGCATCGGGGCGATTTCGATACCTACATGTGATATGCCTTTGCCCCTAGCCGGGCAGATGGAGTGTCGGGTTATAATATTGCCAGGAGTTGACCATGATGGAAGGTGCACGCACTTTGCATTTCTTTTGTTTCTCTTCTTCTATTTGATCCCTGCTGTCATTACCCCTTTAGATCCTTGCTTCTATTCCCCAAAAATGCATACAGTTGTCAATTTTCATTCTGTATCCGATGCCCGAGGCTAGGCCCAGACTCGGAGATGGTTTCACAGTCGTGTGGGTGTTAAAAGCAGTGGTGTAGGTGCACAAAAGTGGAATATCCGAAGACAAATTGTGCCAAGGCCTCGGCTCTTCTGGTATCAAGCTCATCCTGCCTGCAAAACACTCAGACACTGCTGCCACATCAATGGAGACAGCGTTGGGCGTGAGCTGCTGCCATGTGCCAGTTGGAGCTGGGATATTGCCTGACCGTGGAACGGTACGGCTGTTGAGACGGGACTTTCTCTGGGAACCATGCCAGCTTGGCCCGCCACTCTGAGCGGAGCCGCAAGTGGGCAGGCACGCACCTTCCCTTTGATATGTACATTGGCGCCGGTAAGTTCAGACGGCTTAGAGATGGAGCTTGGGCCACGGTAGGTCGGGGCAAGCAACCCCCGCAACGCGGAAGACCCAGACCCCGTGACCGCGCGTTGGTCTAGGTCCTTCCCGCGTCCCGTCTGGGAATTACTTCACCCTCCACCGCGCTCCCGTCTCTTCCCACCACGAGCGGGTACCAAGTGTAGGTGCCACACACCCACCACATTCAACTCTAGGCAGTTGACCCGCGACTGGGCTGCTCGGTCTTCCATTTTGTTCATGCACGTCCAACTCGCTGCATCATCATCATGGCTGCCAGCACACATGGGGAAGCAGAGCCTGGCAGGGACACAACCGGCATGCACCGTTACGGAATGTTCAACACCATGTCGTCTCCTCGCGCTCGAGCGCAAGCCTCGCCCGTCCAGCCCTTGGCGGCCACGGCACGCCCAGACACTCCGACGCCGACGCCAATTCGCGGCGACTTCATTCCTGTGTCGACCTCGTCTCTCACTATGCCCTCATCCCCACCTCGCCGCGACCAGTCTCCGGACCACGGCGTCACTCTGCATATGAGCTTCACCGACTCGCAGATGAACCTTCTGGCAGAAGCGTGAGAACCTTATCCTTGGCTGTCATGATCCCCATGTCACAGTATAGCAGCCAAATCAGCTAACGGTCCGACAGAATCTCGCGGCCTAACTCCCCGGAGAAGGGCCCTGGACGAGGCAGGTCTGGTGGGGCAGATGGCGTTCCAGCTCAGCGCTCTCACCATCGGGCATACAGCGAGGACGACGCGCTCGCTGCGGTTCCCCAAGCGGCGACATCGTTTCTCTCTCACCACCATGCTCCTCCCCCGGTCCCGCCCTCTGGCTCGCATGGTTATGCCAAGGCCCGCGGCCAGTCCCCTGCCCGACGCGCCGGCCCAATTCCTCCGCGGCAGTACCCCGTCAGGCCGGTGCCACTTGCGCCGCAAAAGCTTCGCGAGGACTCTCCTGCCCGGTGCGCCAACCGGCGAGCGCGCTATCCAGCCAACCTGAGCCATGACGGTCATTTTGGCGGGCAGGTGGCCTCTTCTACTGCCATTGACGACCGCTACGGAGCCCCGACCATCGCCCAACGGCGTGGCGGCCCCCGCCCGTCTGTCGACACTCTGACGGCGCAGCTGCGCGGAAGCCCCTCCCACCGCAAGACCCCCATTGAGATCATGCAGGAGCCGGTTGTCCCTGAGCGGTCCAAGTCGACGACCACTGCCAGCGTGTCTCGTTTCGGGGAAGCCAGGGGCCGTGCAGACTCGAATCCTTCGCCCTCCTTTTACTCGACCGAGGACCGCAAGGATGGGTACGAGTCCGAGTACGAGACCATAGTCGCCGTCACCCCTCCAGACTCGAGGGATGGATCGGAGGGTGTTGAGAGGTCTGGAGCCGTGATGCAGTCCCTTGCCGAATACGAGCAGTTATACAACACCCACATGTCGATGCAGGCCGAGATTGTGAGCGAGCGTCCCGCGGCGGGAACCGGCCCCGATCGGGGTGCGAACTATCCGCGTGTGTATTCGCCTCTTACGCCTTTTATCGAGACGATGGAGGAAAAGATGCCTCGGCGCAAGGTGCTCATCGGCGAGAGGGGCTGGCTGGAGAACACGGTCCGGACGGCGGATGGCGGCGTGAGCGGCGTCGGCCGAGGTCGGTCCCAGGCGCCGCCGGCGCAGCAGCAACAGCAGCAGAAGCGCGGCATCTTCGAGTCGCTCAAGAAGGCGGCCAAGGACGTGGTCGAGCGGGCGGACCTCAAGGGCGCGACGGCGCACCGGCTCGGCCCGCGGCCCATGGGCGGACCGGGCGGCGGCGGCACCAGCGACCGACGGGCCGTGTCGAGGCTGGACATCTCGCTGGACCCGCGCGAGCAGAGCGTCTTCTACTGCGAGCTCGAGTTCCTCGTCACGACGGGGCTCGAGGGCTACATCGCGGCGCAGTTCAACGCCGGCCGGTTACAGCCGGTCAAGCTCAACAAGGTGGCCGAGGCGTGGCGGCAGAAGGGCCGGCCGCGCGTGGTGGGGTTCCGGTACGATATCGAGACGCAGCTGGAGCTGGTGCTGATGCACCTGCACGACTTCAAGTTCTACGGCATCGAGTGCAGCTCACCCGCCGCCATCACGGGCGTGCTCGAGATGATGCGGGCCGACGGCCGCGCCATGCGCGTCCGCACCTTTTGCCAGCCCGACCTCGTCATGGCCAAGCAGTTGCTCGACGCCCAGAAGCTCTTCAACATCATCGGCTGCCCCGAAAACCTGCAGTACCAGCTCCACCAGGTCGTCCGCTTCTTCAAGCTCGTCCTCGCCCGCGAGAAGAACATCCAGGACCGCCACTACCGCCGCCCACCGCCGCCCGCCAAGAGGGCGGCGCCTCTGCGCCGCTTCCAGCGCGAGATGGCCGAGCGTGTCCCCGCCCAGGACGCTTTGTCCAGGTTCGACCGCCACCGCGAGCTTCGGGATGATGGTTCCCACCATCGCCGCCACCATTCCAAGGATCAGCTGGACGAGAAGGATCTGTACCGCCGTTACTGACGTCACCTCTCGACTGCAGCCTGCCCGTGGGCCTGGTCCATATCCCGGATCTAGTGTCGGCCCAAGATTGCGTGTGGGATGCAAACCGCGACCTTGCCCTTCTCTTTTCATCTCCTTCTCCTTTTCTAAGGGCGTGCACTGCTCATTGCTTCTGCCATTAATGACTCATGTTCAAGGGATATGATGTTGAAAGAGCTTTCACTCTAGTTTTCTACATAATACCGGGACGATGGAAAAGGCGAAGGAAAAAAAAAAAAACCAAAATCCCCCCCAAAAAAATATGAAGCGTCGTATACTGTCATTGTACGAATAGAGAGGACCAGGAAAGGGAACATTGGGGGCTTGATTTCTGGCTGCAGGAGCTTGGAGTTTTTTTTCTCTGTCTCGGGGATTCATCGTTCTTCTCGTCAAATCGTGCTTCGTTAGGGGCTGCGAATAGTTGCTCACGCGATCCAAGGTGGACGCGAAGAGCTCGACGGGGTGGGAATGGCCGGGCTTATCATGGGTGCCGCGACTTTGCGCCGGCGGCGTGTGTAAAATCATTAAATGGGAAACCTGAGATCTGGAGCGGATGTGGGATGGCAAGACAAAAAGGAAACCAGGCTAGATATCGAGGCGCTTATGCTTTGACATGGCGCTGGGGAGATACAAAGAGAACCCCTATAAAAACCGGGATATAAATGGCGAGAGAGATTAAGCCAAAAAAAAAAAAAAGAAGAAGCACGACTTGTCAAAATGCGCCATATCCGTAAGTCAGGGAGCCCCTAGGGGCGTTGATCCAGTGGGCGGTACGGCCGTCTCTCCGGGTCATCCAAGCTCCGGCGCCTGCGCACCGGGTGCTCCTCGTAGACCTCATCGTAGACGTGGTCGACGCCGTCGTGGCGAGAGTGGTGATGCCGATGGCTGTGGTGGTGGTGGTGATGATGCTGCGGATCATCGTGGTGATAGCCATGGCGACTGTGGTGATGGTGGTGGTGGGAGTCGTGGTCGTCCTTGTCGCGACGACCGGCGCGGCCCCTAGCCTCGCCTTCCTCCATCTTCTTCTCGCGGTTGATCTCGAGGCGCCGCTCGAGCGCGTTGGCGCCGAGCCCGCCGACGGCCGCAGGTTTAGCTCTGAGTTCAGCGTTGGGATACATTTGGTCTGGGAGCTCGATTGGGAAAAACCAAATGGTTCCCAGTCCATCAGAGAATCCTGGTGTGACCATTCTCCAGCTACCAACATGCGAACGTTTACTTAAGCCGTTCTAGTAAATGCCTCGCAGACTTATATACCTATTCCGCCGCAAGTCCAGTCTGATCAGCGAAGTTTAGCGAGGAACGCCAAGTGTGGGCTGTCCACACCATAGTAGCCGTCGCGGAAGCCTTCGTCGTCAGGGGCGTAGTGACGAGACATGGCGATGGGCTGGGCACGCTGGCTGGGTCAAAATACTGAGGGAGCCCCTAATAGAGTGCAAGCCTGAAATCCGAGGGTGACGACGGCGAACAGAAGGAGAGACAGGCGTGCGTGGTCAGTCGCCAGGAAAAACAGTGCTTGGGACTCGGACGGCGAGAAGGAGGAATGGACGGAGTGGATGCAGAGGCAGGTCAGAGAGAGCGCATGGCACAAAAAGGGTCAGCCGAGGGGGAAAATCAAAGAATTTAGTCTTGGTCAGCCGCCGCGGCGTATCTGAAATGCTGTGCCAGACTGAGACTGCGGCAGCCCGGCACACGTTCAGTAGTGCCGCCCTCCAGCCTTTCTGCCCGTCACACGTGTTCGTCGAGGTAGTTAGCTAGCTCCTGCAAGGGAAATGGTCGGGCGCCTGGGCGGGCCTTATGTGGGAGCCTAAGAGGTCGTTGCCAGACGGGCGCTGTTCTCGTCTGGTTCGCCCGGTTTCCGCGGGCGTGGGTCACTGCCACAGCCCGCGTGATGTCATAATTGCATGCAGCTCGGCGAACAGCTTGGCGGGGTCCCATCTGCTCGCCTCGCTTTGCCTGACATGCTTAGCTCAAATAATTTTGTTGCCTGTTTCGGGGGAGGTTTGTGAAGGCCGCCAAAGGGTAGCGTAGCATCGCGTCTGGTCCGGCGTGCCGCGGACCGTAGTGGCTGGGCGGTGCTGTGCTGCGCCCTGCGATAAGCCTCAGCGTTTAGGCCCATGTTCGTTGGGTTGGTCTGCAGGCTGTCTTCTATTGGCTGGCTGGCTACTGGCTAGAAATGATCCACTTTAACAGCCGTCAAAGCCACCAGAAAAAAGAACTGTGTTGCCTGGTAGGTTACTTGTATGCTCAGTACTTGTGAAAATGAATCAATATAGCAGTTGAACCGGGCGTCTGGGGATTACATTTGGTGTTCACGTTCTCTCTGCCAACGTCTGTGCTAGCACTTGGCCGGTACCAACCCTCCCCGCTCAAGGGCTGATACCCTGCCGCAGCTCCTGGGCAAGCCTGAGCAGGTAAAACTCCCTGGCGTCCGCAGGGACGCCCTCGAAGCCTCCAATGATGCGCCCCACGTCCTTGCGTCCCCTCTCGTAGGCTGCGAGGTCCCTGTTTCCATACACGTCTTTGCCTGCCGCGTATGTTTTCTCGCCTTGGTTGCGGAAAAAGACGTTAACCGCGACGCTAGCGCCTGTGCCTTCCACCGGGGTCGCCGTGTGCAGCCAAAACGGTGGTAGGTACAGAACGTCGCCAGGGCCTGCCACCGTCTCCTGCGGCCGCGTCTGCGAGGACAGCCCACCGTCGAGCCCGGCGAACGCGTCGATGCTGGAGCTGGAGCCCCCGGCCTCGATCGACATCTCGGCCACGTCGCTTGGCGGGAACAGGAGAAACCGTTTCGAGCCCCGCACTTGGGTGTAGACGTTTGCCATCACGTCGTAGTGAAGCCACATGTTCACAGGACCCGACATACGCAGCACGGAGCTGAAGAGGTTGTCCATGACCAGTGCCATTTCAGCGGGCAGCTCAAAGTCGCCGGCGAGCAGAGGGAAATCCTCTTGCAGATTGGCCGGTCGCGATGTAGGCTCGTCGCTCGATAGTGCGCGAAGATAGAGCCTACCGCCCCTCTCTATCTCGTCGGCGAGCTCAGAGAACCGCTTATTTGCATAGCGGAAGTTTTTGGCGTTGAAGTCCATCACCTGCCCCTGAGCCTCGTGAACAACCACCTTTTGGTCTCTTTGTTAGCTGGTCGCCATACCGCAGATAAAACCTCACAATCCTCTTCCGCACTTACTTCTCTATCGGCACCGACGGCTGAGATCATGTAGGTAGGGGTCCATTTGTCGGTGCAAGGCCCAATGTTCGCCCTTTCTATTACCACTGGGTTTCCCTCGCGCACGATTTGGGCAAACTGTGCCTCTGATGTGAGCTTGACACGGGGGATTGGTCTCGGCTCAACGGTCTTGGACACGGTGGCTGTCAATCCCTCCGCTTCAATCAGCGTCACCGTCTCAGCGCAGCCCCAGCTCTCTATCTCGTCCGAATCCTCAGCACCAGCGCCAAATGCAGACACGTCTTGTTTGCTCTGAGGCTGCCCGGAGGGTGAAAGCAAGTCCACCAACTGACGGGGATCAAAGGTGATGGTGTATGTCCCTTTAGTCCAGAAGGTCCCCATCGAGAAGCATGTAGCGCCTCCTCCAAGCAGGACTAGCTCGCCCGGGCAGGCCACCGTACACGAGCCGATGAGCAAGGGGCGCTGTATACTCGGATCAGATATGTCCAAGCGACAGGCTATGAAACCGTCGGAACATGGCTCCTCTCGTAGCACCACAAGATCATGATTCTGCCGCACAAGGCCGGACACATCCACGCCACCGGCCAGCAAATGGAAGCCCTTGCCCAACGGGACGCAACTTGCGCCGAACCTGGCCATGAGGGCACGGTGGCTGGGGTGAACAGCATCGGCGCATCTGAGTCGCAATTCAGGGGCCTGGATGCCGGTGTTAGCTAAACCGGCAGTTCACAGTCTTGGCTTGTCGTGAAGTGGCTGAACTCACAGTGATGTCGGAGACATCTAGCTCCCAGAGCAGCACTTGGTCCTGGATAGTTCCGCCCTCTCCGATACCGCCGGCATAGACACCCGAAAATTTCGTAGACCCTCGCGGAACTCCAGAAGAACAGAAGGCCAACGCACCGAAAACCGGCGTGGGGGCAGACGATCCGACAACACGGCATCTTATCCAGCCTCGGTCCGGGTGGTACAAGAGATATCCGTCGAATATCGCAGATGGTCCAGTTTTGCCGCCGAAAACAAGCACCATGCTGGAGTGGCCGAGTCTAATGACTGTGTGTCGGTAGAGCGAGACAGGCAGCTCATGGGCACCATGGAGCCGCCGCCAGCTCCTCGCAGCCTTGTCGAAAACCCAAGAATCGGCCATGGGGCTGGAAGGCGAAGTTCTGCCGCCAACCAATAGCGCGCTGTGTTCCCCGAGGTCTGTTAGGGAGTGGCACACCCTGCTAGAAGGGCCGCTGACGGCTCGCAAAATGGGCCCTGGAGTCTTTCCGTCGGGTGTATATAGGTCGATCGACCGCAGTCTACCGTTGGAACCCATACCAAGCACATCGGCAATGAGATGCCGGCCGAGCGCGTCGGTAAAGGTCATGGCCCTGCCGAAACGCCGCGGCCCTTGGGCACCCTGCTGTTCCGAGAAGCTGACGCGAGTACATAGCGAAGGCAGAGGGAGGGAGTTGATATAGTCAGACGTGTCATCCGTCGGCGCCGGTGTGGCACTAGATGTCGAGGCTTGGAGGAGCATGTAATGACTCCCAAAGAGTGAAAATTCCTCCCACTCGTCAAAAGGCTCTACCATGTCCAACCTGCGGCGTTCAGTGTCGGGTAGGAACTGCCCACTGGACCAGGCGTCCCAGAGCGAGCAGCACTCAACTCTGGGCCAACCTCGATCCAAAAAGCGGGTTTTCTGATCTGACAATGTCTGATACTTATCTATAGATTTCAAAGGAGTGTTGAGCCTCTCGAAATGTCTCATCATGGTTTGCGCGAACGGGTGTTGGGGCCCATCTGGGAGTACCTGTTCGAGCAGGCAGAAGTTGGCTGGGATAGCCAGGTCGGTTAGTAACCTAGGCAGCCGGTAGGGCCATCAGGGCCCAGACGAGAAGAAAAACAAAGACAGAGCTCACAGTCCCCAAGAGTGCTGGCCCACTGGATAACGGCGTCGGCAGAGTTGCTTGGCATGTAAGTGATGGATACCTCTGCCACGAACAAGAACGACGCCTGGGCCAGATCGACCACAGACGCGAGCGCGGACTCCAGCGACGGCACATCACGGAGATCGCACCCGACCTGGAAATAGCGATGGGAGCGCAGCAGCACCAGAGGAGCCTCGACGGTCTCGAGCGGGGCAAACGGGCCCCTGAGCTCAGGCGTGTCCAACACAACGGCGCGTTTTTTTAAGACCAGGTCTGGGAAGTCGACGTCGACGAAGACGGCCGACTCACACAGGTCCGGGTAGCGAGTGAGGCACTGCCAGGGCAGCACGTCGCTGGTTTCGTTGCGAGATGTGTGAGACGGGGACAGGACACACAGGGGGGAGAGCGGCGAGCGACTGACCTCCCACACCCAAGATTGACCACCACTTTAGTTCTCTTCCCAGGGGCAAGAGGCGCGCTCAGGAAATCTCGCACTGCGCAGCCGATGAGGTGCATGCGAAGATGGTAACCGCGGTTGATGAGAGGGGCCCGGCGCTGAAAACGCTTCACGAAATAGCGGAAGAAGTGAGGCTCGTCTGGGTAGTAGATCTTCTCAACGCTTCTTTTGGACGTAATGCTGCTGTTATTTGTCTGACGAGAAGAAAAAGGACAGTTGAGGATTGATTGGTACTTCTTTGCCGGTCAAGGGTCGGAAGAGGTAGAGAGGCGAGCACTCACGCCCATGACCTGATCGTCCTGTTTTGACGCCTGGCGCTTCTTTTCCGCGCTTTTTCCTACCCTCGCGCCTGAGGGCTTCGACGCCGCGGACGTCTGCTCGGCTTCCGTCATCTTGGGCCGACTTGGCTGTTTAGAATCCGCCATCTGGAAATTTCCTTGGGGGGGAGGTGTCGCATCACGTGTCAGGGGTTAAAAGTGAGGCACATCGCTGTTGCTTGGCGATTTGGCAGAAGCACAGCTGGAATTTGATGCTGGGGCCTGATGCACGGCGCAAGGCCGCTAAGTGGCGCCTCAACCGTTGCAGCCACAGCGGGCTGGGATGCCTGATCTTCGGTGGGCTGGAGCTTGATGGCGGGGTCCCGTCCGTCCCACATTGAATTCCCGCGAGTGACATCGACATCACTCCGTCCCAAATTGGATCCAAATCGTGAAGACCTCAAACTGAATTCATCACCGTCCATACTGGCCTCAACCTCCGGCACCTACCACCTTGCTGCCACACAACCACCACCAAGCATCCGCAGCACATTGTTTTGCAGTTTCGCCCAACATGGCCGAGGTCGCCTTCGCAAGCAGCTTCCTGTCGCAGCTGGACTCGCGGCCAACGAAGCTATCACCAGACCATGTCGAGGACCCGCGAAACTACCCAGCCCGGTCGGCTGTGAGTTGATTGCTTCTTTTTATCTAACATCCCTAACCACCATTACTCGTCGCTAACCATTAGGCTACCCAAAAAAAAAAAAAGTACATCATGCCACGCATGCCCAAACCCATGAGCAAACGCGCCCGCACCTCGAACCCAGGCCAGGAGCGCAGCGTGACCGTCACCTTGCGCTCGCTCCGCAACCCGCCCCTTGACATCAAGCTCACATCGCAGCCCCTGGGCACCTCGGTGCTCGACGTCCGGACCGCCGCCGCCGCCCAGGCCGGCCTGAGCCCGGACAAGGTCAAGCTGCTGCACAAGAAGAAGCCCGTGGCCGA